>VXBC01001745.1:670732-838303 GCA_013399945.1 Ploceus nigricollis | reverse complement strand
ATAATATCTTTATTCCTGCTGTCAATACTGTTTGGAAAATGACTGAAAGTAATCAAATACAGAAGGTCTTGATGAAATCAAATGAGATAGCAAGTTTTAGAAAAAGGCAATAATAAAATTATCTTGACAGTTGGTATCTGTTCAAGATGAATTTCACCCAAATAAAATGTGGTTTATTTGCAAATCAGAATTGTATGTAAAAGTTTAAAGATTCCTACGGTAATGGGAATCTGAGTATCTTTCATATGGCATGTAATACAGTAAATTATTACTGTATTACATGCTTTATTCAGTGAGAGGGTCCCCATGGTTTGCTTGCTCTTCTGGCTGAGGATCTGGTTCTCAGAAGGTATTTTATTTAGATTGTAATTAATTATTTTCTCAATTCCTTTCCTTTTAAAAATTTGCTTCCCTTCCTTCTTAAAACAGATATTTTTGCTCTGAGGTATTGTGTGGTAATGGAGGAAAGCCCTGCATCAAGGCAAGTTTAACTTTCTCGCTTCTGTCCCGGTTCATAAACAGCCACATCTGATTCTTGAAACATTTATATTATAGAAACATTTATATCTGTATTTATATTACACAAGTTCTATTTTCTAGGAGAAACAAAACTTTCACCCTGCAAGCCCATGAAATACATAGCAGTGCCCTGGCTGGTCAGAAAACCAGAAGAGCATTAGAATGGAAATGGAAGAAAACAGGGAAGAGAGGGCAGCAGTATTCACTCACTGACCTTGTGGCCAGGTGGCTCTGGGAGCAGCACTGTGGATGGTATTTCATTCTAGCAAATGTTATCAGCTAACCCTCACTGGCCCAGTGGGCTGGGCTTTTTTTTTCACCCATAGGCAGACAGTGTTGGCAGGGGAGTGAGTACTGGGGAGTCAGAGCTAAAGAGCTTTCTGGGTTTGGGACATTTTAATAGTCATTTGTTGTGGGGGTTTTTGTTTGTTTGTTTGTTTGTTTGTTTTGTTTTGTTTTGTTTTAATTTTGGTTTTTATTTTTCCCTATGGAAAAATGTGTTTAAGCAGCACATTCTGCTGTGAAAACCAGATTGTAGCAGGAGTACAGTCATAAAGACAGAGCTTTAGGGATCCTCTACCTTAGCTACCAACCAGGTAAATTTTCATATTACCAATCCACAGGTTTCCAGGAACTTGCCTTTCTACTCTTCCCTCCTGACAGGGGCCTAAGAGGCTGCCCAGTGGGCTCTGTGTTTTGATCACTGACAATTTGTGGCTTTGATTGAGCAGAAATGAAAGGGTCTGGAAGCTAATGGTACAGGGAATGAGCCACACTAAAACAACTAAAATGCCATCCCACTGTTTTTAGGGTACATGTAAGAAACAACTCGAGTGCCAAGAATTCTCTCTTCCTCAGAACGCTGGTGAGCAGCCAAAATTTGTGAAAGTGATGCCTGTACAGGTATATCCTTATTTTTCTGTGAAGAAGCCCTGTGTCTGTGGCAGAGAGGAACAAAGAACTGGGAAAGCTGTTCATGTAAATAAGAACATCTTCCCCAAATCTCCCCCAAGCTGTTGAAGCAGCACAGCCAGGGAGGCCAGTGTGCACGCAGGATAGGCAGTGCCAGTTCTCTGAATGGCACTGAGGGTTTTGGCCTCACAGACAGGGGTGAAGTTGTTCTTTTAGGAAATACATTTAAACTTCCTGGTAGGTGATGCTACATGGGCCATTCCTAAGTCTAAACCTTCTCCCTTCACCTGGTCTTTCCCGAAGAATGGGGGTTCCTTAGTGGAAGGGGAAATCCCTGAGTCACTGAAACCCCTCCCTCCCATAGCTCTGAGTTTGTTGGGGAATTTTAAATTATAAATTCAAGGTGAGAGAGCACTTGTTCGTCTCAACTGCCTCCTTGCACACACAGACTTAAAGGCAAAGGAAGGAAAAGGAGAAAAAGAAGAAAAAGAATAGCAAGGAGAGAGCAACAGGCTCTGGGATGTTATCAATGCAACATTTCTGTAACTGCAGCCAAAGTCTGCAGTATTTGTAAACTTTGAAAAATGTACACAGGCAGGGATGCCATGTGGGGTGGGAGAATAAGAACCAATTTTTGAGGTGAGCATTGGGATTTCAGAGGGGAATTGCTTTCAGAAAGTTCTACTGAGCTTGGGTTTATGACTATCACCACTAAAGGCAGAGCCTGTGCAGACCTCAGCATGGGCATACGTAAGTGTTGACAAGAGTGAGTGATCCTGCACTGCCCTGAAGTGGAAGACTGGGTGTGGAGAGGCCCAGAACTTCTTGGGGCTGCACAGACAAGGGGTTTGCACCCCTAGCTATGTCTGTGCAAGATGCAGAACAACCCAGTTAACCTGGCTCTAAACAAACACGGGTCAGGTGCTCCCTTTCCTGAGCAGACAGTGGTCAGGACACAGATGTGGCTTTGGGGAAGGTGCTTCCCTGCTCACCTGTTACATTGACTTCCCAGAGCAGCTTCTTCTCGATGAGGCCCAGGGTGTCAATGAGGGAAGCCGTGTGGATGACGAGGGAGACCCCCTGGCAGGCACGGTGCAGGAATGTCACATCTCGGATGTCCCCTTCCAGGATTTTCACCTCAGTCTTCCCCTTGAACTCTGCAGGGGCAGCAGAAAACAGAGCACAAGACCTTACAGGCACCCTAAGAAGAGTTCTGGAAGGGTGGTGAAGAGCTGACCCTGCCTGGCAGGTGCTGACTGTCCAGGAACTGCAGGGATATTTTAAGGCTGTGAAACAGAAGGCATTTCCCCAGGACTCTATTGTCAAATGCTAACTACAGTGCTACAGAGGTTTATTTTGCATTACCCACCTTAGATCTGGAGCCAATATTCAACATGTTTCTTTCCATTTTATTTTTTAGAGAGATATCTTTTCCACTGCTAGCAAGCTTCCTTGAGTTGTGGCTGTGTTAAAGTTCACAGAGGAGTAGCTTTAGCTGTGCATGTTCTGGTGGCTGGCTGGCTATAGATGTGTTAACACAAGAGCACTGAACAGGCACTGCATGTTCCTGTCTTCAAGCTGATGAATGATCTCTCTCCACCCAGAGCATGTGAGCACAGGGATGTGTTCATACCTGCTTTCTGTCCCTTTACCTTGCCTGTATTGCAGCTCTTCTAATAAATTACATGCAATTCTGACATCTTGTATCTTGGCCAGGACTTACAGCTCCAGCTCTGGCTCCATTTCAGTGTCTGTGCTGTGGGGTCCTTTTTAGCCTGCACATCTTTCTGGTTCATACCTGAACTCCCAAGACTGTTCTCCTGAGCTACCTGAGCCCAGCTTGATTAAATCCTGCTTTTTAAGCCCTGTCCCTCCGCAGCAGCTGCAGTGTGTGATCCCAGAGGACCTCTATGTCTCAGAGCCATCCTGTGCTGGGCAGAAGGATTCTTTCTGCAGCCCAGAGCTACACAAACATGAGCCAGCACCAGAGGATCACTTGGAAAAACGTACAGTCCAAGGCAATGCTGCTCTGCAGGGAAATCAGCTGGCCTGGCTGCAGCAGTGCCACGGGACACGAGGGGACTTTCTCAGCATGACCCGCAACTTGTAAGGAGCTGGTGGCATCACAGCAAGTCCTCTGGGAGCCTCTGCTGTGGCTGCACTAGATGGCTCCCCAGGCACAGCTGCTGGGCAGGGACTCTGCAGCACAGGCAGAGCCTCTGTCTTCTTCCAGCGTAATCAAATGCCCCTTTTAGATAAGAGAAGAACCTGATTAATTTGAGCAGCTTTTAGCTTCAGCCATGACTGAAATCTTGTGTATCCTAGTGCTTTGTCACCAGCTCCAAAACAGGCACTATTTCATCCCATGTCTTTAATAGGAAACCCTGAGAGAGACAGCTGTTGGATCTGGAACTGAGTGGGAATATATTTTAAAATGATTTTATCTCATTTTCTCTATAGCATGCTAAGAATGTAATCCTGTATCAATTTAACAATTATTCTGATGCAACAGGCTTAAGGGGCTTTTTTCCCCCACCGCAGACAGTTGGTCTGAGATCAAGGTTTGTGAAACATTTGCTGAACTGTTACTAAATCTAGAGTTGCTGCCCTCCCAGCACAGTCATTGCCACATGCTCTCTTCTGCTCCTTTATTTTACAGACTGCATTCATTTCCTAGGATTCTATCTTCAGAAGCTTCACTCTGACCTCTGCTTGCATGGATGCAAAAGTGTCAGACTAGAGCTGGGCTTTTTTTAAGCACCTGGTAGTTAGATTTGCTCTAATAAACATTAGTGTCTGTACTGCCCTAAGGTTGATGTTCTCCATGAACAAGGCTTTGTGGGATGGTAATAATCCCAAGAACAGACAGAAATAGTTTTCACAACATAAATTCTGACACATGACCCCTTCAAAGTTATCACAGTGCCCAGGAAAGGGTTAGGAAAATGGAAGTTTTACACATTCAAATCAAAGCTTTTGGGAAAAGTACAGAAGAAGCCTGTCCCCTTTAAAGCTGATCACAAGAAATTTGCTGTCTAGGTGCTTTGTGCCTTGTTTGGGCTTGCAGTTTGTGTGTGTGTGATATGAGTCAGGAAATCTGCTCCTCTATTCCATTTTAGCCAGCAGAAGTTGCCATGGTAAGTACCATATGGGCCTTGCTCCCTTTAGCAGCATCAGCTGCATGTCAGGAATCAGCAGATTGATCTTGTTTTGCTCTGGGTGAAGAGAAAACTACAGGTCAGCTTGGAAGAAAAGAGAGTTAAGAAATGACTGACAGACAGTGGTTTCAGTGTAAGATGGCCAGCAGAGAGAAACTTGATTTCCATCTAGACAAACCATTGCACAGGCATCAAAAGAACACATGTGGGTAGGTCAGAGGGGGAGGAACAGAATAAATTCAAGTCAGCTCTCCATTTTTGCATGAAGTGATTATGACAAAGTACCTACCCACTGGGAAAGCTTGTTCTTCTTCACCAGTGGTTTCTGTGTCCCCTGAGTTGTAAGTAAACTTCCTGCTTGCTGTGGGGTAGTTTTTGCTTGAAAATGCAATGATTTCTCAATAAAATTCAATGTCCTGTTGTGAGCAGTTTTTGACTCAGCACTACAGTCAGATTATTTGCCCTAAATTTGAGAACAACATAGGAATTTTGATTTCTCCAGAAGTGCCAATGCAATAGTGAACAACACAAAAAGAGTTGTGTAAGTGGGAGCACAGGAAAGGCAGAAAGATAAATCTGACATGGGAGATGGGAGGTAAGAAACCCAGGCACCAAAGTACCATGTTCAACGTGACATCCATTCTCAACCGCACAATGGAAGCGGGTTGGACTCCGACTCACAGCCCTCGACACTGACTGGCTCATCCCAGACTCCCTGGGGCTGTGGAAGACCACAAATGCCACTGTCCTACACAACTGAGTGTGATGGTCAAGCTCTCAGCAGGAAAGTTGTTTGGACAAAAGAGGAGTGCCCCTGAGTGCCTTCTGGCACAAAGACCTGTGGCTTGCTTTTCTGTCTTTTCTGTCTCACTACCCACGGCCCTGACTCTGCACAGATGTTGCAAGTGCAAGGTGCTCAAGAGATTAGTGAGGAAAAAACCCACTCAGCTCTGCTCCTGGCTGTTCCAGAAATCCAGATAACATCTGCTAGCAAGTAAAAGTCCCTGTAGTAAAAATAATGCAGGCCGGAAGATTCCAGCCCCACCCACAGGTTTTGTAGCAGCCCCGCAGTTGGAATAGGAGCCACTGAGACAGGGAAGGGCTTGAAAGGGAGCAGCAGGGAAATATTTCGGGTAGTACCGAGCACAGGGACTGGCAGGACACTAGAAGAGAAGTAGCCACAAGGGCTGATGCAGACAGAGGAGCCATCAGTCAAAGTGCAGGGGTTCAAATCTGTTTAAACACATCTGGAATGTCAGCCTATGGTCCCTACTACTTGTTTATGGGGAAGGAAAGGCTTTGGTAACTGATTTTTCCCTACCTCCTCTGCTGCTCAGATAGGCAGAAAGAATGTTAAAAGAATAGGAGAGGGGGTGTATGGGCAGTGCTCCATGAAGGAAGAAGGGAGGATAAGGAAAGAGGGCATAGAGCTTGCCTATTAAAAAAAAATAAAACATCAAAACGTTTGCTGCAGCCCAGCCAAGATTGTGCCCACACAAACAATGGTTTTCACTCCCCAGGATGCTCCATTACCCCCACAAAGCTCTTCTGGCCCAAAGCAGTGTGGATGCCTCTGCACTGCTGCATCAGTGCTAAACCACACACACTCCTGCTGCTTCAGCCTCTACTGTAGCTGCAGGTTTTGGGTTTGTTTCTGTGGAAACTCTCTGGAAACCAGAGCAGGAAGGGCTGCTGCAAGGCTCAGGGGCATTTGGAAATCCTCAGTGGAATGCTGAGTCAGATTTAATGGAGAAGAAGTTTGAGTTGTGTAAAACCATGATAAAGGCTTGTGCAATTTGTACCAGGTGTATTGTGCACTGTTCTATTCCTTGATGGCTCTTTAATGCTCTATAGAGTGATTGAGGCTCTTCAGCAAATCATGCAGAGATATTCCTTAAGGGCTCCCACAGAGTTTCCTGCATAGAGGAAGAGGAGTCTTGCAGTGAAAACGTGATGGAGGAAGTTATTGTTAAGTAAAGATAATGTAAGGACTTACAAACCTGACTGAATTTAGGCCCCTTGATGCCTTTTAGGCCCCACAGATGCCCTAGATGCTTAGAATGTCAATAAATAGGACATTCAAAATAAAACACTCTGAGCTGCTTTCCCTGCCACAGACTGTTTCTGACACTGAGCACATCACTCCCTTGTGCTGTCTCCAATCCATTCAAGAAGCCTGCCCTGCACTTTGCAAATGGGTTCTGTCTCTTCTGTTTAGCATTTGCTTAAACAGGAAACTACAATAATGTTATTAACAGAAGCAGTTTTAAAAATACCTCACCACAGCTCTCGGCCAGAAGATCACAATTAATCAAATTAATCACAGGTTGAAGAAAACCATTGGAATTTGCACCCACAACTTTTTCACTGCCTTCGCTGTCTGGCACACCAGCCTATTGCACAGCTCTGGATATGCTCTGGATATCTCTGCCCTCCCACCCAGTAGAGCAATGCTTGAAGTTTCCTTTCTCCCAAGAAGAAGTGTGAGATTTTAGCACTAATTTTGCTCTGTGGGTTTTGTTGTAAGAGAAGTCAGGTTGAAGACAGCCTTTTTACTGCATGAACAGTGTACAGAAGCCTCAGGGCCTGAGAAAAAAACCCTCTTTTCACATTTTACATCTGATTCCTGTGCTGGAGGGAGAGGAAGGGATAAAGCAAGGCTTCCTTGAGATAAAACCTCTATCTGCAAAGCTGGTTCAGACGAGAGGTAAAGGCTTCCCAGCTGCCCACGTGGGACTGCAACACGCAGAGCTGCAGCACAGAGTCCTCAGGAAATGGCACTTACTTCCAAATCTCCCGAGCGCTTCAGCGCTGAAGGCTTTGTCCAGCAGCCGGATCTCAGCCAGCGGCTCCTCTTCTTCCAGCAGCAAGCACACAATCCTTTGGCCAAGAAATCCTCCTGCTCCTGTCACCAGGCAGCTTACCCCAGCCAGGGACATTGCTCTGGGTTGCTCCTCGGTGGTGAACTTGCTGTCTCTTGAGCTTGGCTCTCCTCCTGCCTGAGGGAAGGAACATATGACATCAACCTCTGGAAACACTACAAATCAAAGGGTGTTACCAGAAGGAGAGACTACTGAAAAACAAACTTTAATCCCTACATCAAACAATTTTTTAAGCATGTCTTACTTTTGCTAGCTATTCCTATTCAGAAGTAGTCTACGTATTTTTCCCATGCAAAGAAAACATTCTTACAAATCATTACAAACCAATTCAATTAACAAATCTGAAAATGCTCAAAATCAACTTCAATGCCAAACAAACCCCACAAAAGTCTGTCTTGAGTCTCGGTTCCACCTCCCTAGCACTCAGAAGACTGTGGGGGAGATTTCCTGTATTTATATCCTGCTGGGCACCACCTCGGTCATTTTGCTCCCCTCCCTCTTGAGTGCCTCCTTTGCTGCAAAAGAATGTGATGCTTCCACACCACTCCCACCAAAGAGGAAGGCTCTGGATACAGTGAGGTCTGAGCCTAGATGTGGCCCTGCATCCATAAATCCCCAGAGAATAAACCCTCACGTTCATAATTCTCTCTAGCTGCACTTGCTTGTGTAATACAGTGCCAATATTGTGCCAGTATTGAAGGTAGGGAGCACTTAAATTAAATGTAAATAGAAGACAAACTATTTAAAGTGGTTTGAGGAGTGAACTCTGCTGCTGTATATTTTCTGGATACTGGGCTCCCCCATTACAGCATGGGTTTCTCACTCTCTCTGTGCAAGATCAGAAACTAACCCTGGGGATTTTGTATTTGTGCAGGGTACTACAGGCATTTGAAGTGATGAAATTGTTTAATGTACCATCCAAGTTAAATTCAAGCTGCAGGAGGGAAAGATTCTCCTCTGGAAGTGTCTTGTGCAAGAGTACCTATTTAAAGTAAGGCTGTTTGTGCCTCTGCAGTGCTCTGTGTCGTTACTGCTTTACATCTCCAACACCCAGGGAAATGCCCAGGTGTTTCTCCCTGGGGTTTCACTCCAGTTCCAGCAAAACTGTTTTGTAGTGTGAGACCAGGGCAGGGCATCAGCCTGAACCTCCTGGGTCTGTCAGGACGTGCTGGCTGCAGCTGTATTTTCTCTCTCTCTCACACAGGGATAGGCTGACATCCCTGCTGAAGCAGGGTGATAAATAGGGAGCTGCCTTGAGCGACAAGGAAGCTACAAAGAAGCCCAGCAACACAATTAATTAGGCTGAAATCACTGGAAAAGGGATCCCTGATTTGGAGCATAGCTAGAACGGGTCTCTAAAAATGCTTTGTTTCCATTTGTGCCACTAACTGCTAAGCTCCTTTTTTTATTCTATCATGGGTTTTGTTCACTCATTAAAGAGAGCTCTGGAGAAAACCTGTAGAATAAGCATCCCCACACTGTTACTTTTTTAGAGCAAAACTGGGCTTGCAAGTGACAGGAGGAAAGCAAAACCACTTCTGTTGGAGGATAAAGGTTTCTAGCTGACACAGATGACAAAGTTTTGGCAACTGTTTCAATCCCAGAGTCCTTGAAAATCTGTTCCTTACCCCAGCAAAGCTTAAAAAAAAATTGTTATCAGTGCTTCTTTCCTTGGCTTTTCACAGTCAGGACCTTGACATTGTATATTCTTATCAGAAGCTGCTGCAAATTAATTTCGTGCACTTTGCAAGGAAAAATAACTGGCCAAATCCTGCTGCTCCAAGCAGCATTCTCTGTAACAGGGCTTCCTTTTTGCTTTCAAAAAGGAAATAAAATGCTTTAAAGAGGCATTATAAAACCAGACAACACCACATAGCCTCTTAGGACAGAAAACACTCTTGTGCACCAAGCTTGCCTATCAGAATGACCAAGCTTAGCAGGGGTAGTATAGCTTATATGAGAATATGAGTGCTTCACAGGGGACTGCAGGGAGATTTACTGCTGCTGTGCTTTGTCCTCTTAGGTACTACTCAGACAAATGCTTGGTTCAGCTTGAGGGAATTTTATACATCACTGCATAGCAGCCTTCATCTGACCTGCTGTGTGTGAATGTCAGTGGTCAGACAGCAGCAATTTGCTCAACTCCAGCTCAGACCTAGTGGTCCTTCCTGCAGTCTCACCTAGAGACAACGTTTTCACCTCTTGTTTCGTGTTGACATTGCTGCTGGGGTTGCTGAGTGGCATGCCAGCTCCTCCTGTGCAGACAAGTCTGGCTCTGGTGTTCCCCAAAGGACATGGAGGCAGATGCTGGAATGGGCTGCACACCCCAGAACGGTGCCATGAGCAACAAGGCCAAAGTCCACCAGACCCCTGAGCACCAGGAACAACTTGATGAAATTCAGAGTTATTGCACAGGTAGGGGACTTGCAGATTAAAACATAATTGAGCAGCATTTGAAAAGTTTACCATGCTGTGTCAAGGCATAGACATTTTTTAATGATGTTGATGTCTTCCTTCTCTTTGACTTCATTGAAAAATGAAGCCACCACAATCTGGTATTTTGCTGTAGAATGGACTGCATTACTAAGAGCATCCTTTTAGAAAATCAGAGCTTGTACATTTTGATGAGTGTTGGAGAAATGCTATACGTGGACTAAGTGGATAGCTTAGCATAGTGCAATGAACCATGTCCCATTCCAGCCTGGCCCAGGAACAGTGCTCCTCTGATTTTACTTGTGCCTACTGTGACAGATACTTTGGAGCAATGATTGGCAGGTGTTAGAGAATGTATTTTCTTAGCCTTGTCACAAGGGAAAAATGGATTGGGAGGGAGTGTAGTGGAGATGAGAAGACAGAAAGAGAAATAGTGAAGGGAAAATTCCCAGCAGCATTAGGAAAAAACTGTATCATGGTATTGGAATGGGCATGGAAGTTTTGTAGGATAAAAGGTACTTTTACAGAGGGCAATGCTGTTTAATTCTGGAATCAGTTAAACTGATTTTGCTATCAATCAGCGTATCCAGAATTAAGAAAGGAAGAACAGATCTACTTGTCCAGAAAGAATTTTAATTGAGGAAGGGGGTTTCTGAAGTCTGGCCTGTTACCCAGACCTATGAGAACTGAAGCAGGGAAAAAAAAAAGCAGCAGAAGTATACTCATTATTTAGCTGGACGTTTTGATTTCTAAATATAGAGTAATTGGGACCAAACACACACACACAAAATCCCATGTTTCTTCTCATGTGAAAAATTAATGTGTTTCTCTACCACTGTATGCCTGTAAGCTGGCATGCTGGCAGCTCTGGGAGAGAGGCTGGACTTTGAAATGTAGATTTACTCAAGGAAAACTTCTGCCCTTCAGCGTGGGAGGCACTGTTCCCTCCTGGAAACATTTCCCTCTCTTCTAGTTATACATTGACAAGAGGGGAAAAATATTTAAATAATTAACTTGTGGACAACTGTCCTGTATTGGACTCTGAATAAATACAACTCCTCGTAGTGGAGAAGAGCTGTAAAACACTTTAATCACTTTAATCAAGGTATGAAGAAAATCACCTTAAGAGGCCTCAGTGTTTCTGTGTCTTCAGTACCTGATAATATCTCCTATTTCAGAAATACCAAATTTCTTCCAGTAGAACAGAGAAGGTGATTGTAAACATTTCTGACATTATCTCCAAGATCAAAAAGGCTTCTTGCAGTAGTCTTTGCCATATTAGACAGCACGTGATTTGGGCAATTAACTAGAAACAAACATTTAGTCTCCTTTTCCCTTTAGTTTTAGGAAGAACTCTATTTCCTCAGGTAAAATTGATGAGTGACTCATATATTTAAAGGCTGGAGAAATTTGCATCATATGCCAAAAAAATGTTTATGTTTGGATCCATTTTGTAGATAAACTACCCTTGCAAGTAAGCTTATTCTCTGTCCCATCCTCCAGGGATGCTGGGAAGCAGCAGGGTTTGATTAGTCCTTAAGCCACATGTTTACAATCTTTGAGGACAGTTTTTTTGTAAGATTTAACCTTGCTGAATGTGTATCAGACATCAAGTACATAAAGCAGAAGTGGGTGCAGACAATGGGGCATGAAACTTTAATATGCATTGGCTTAGGCCTAACCTAGATCATAGAAAACTTTGAATGTCTTGGAAAAACTGGGCTTCTTAAATAGCCTCTCACCCTGATTGAACCCTGTGACCTCTCACTTGAAGTTCACTCTCCAAATATCTTTGTTCTTCACTCAGAAAATGCTTTCTTGCAGCTTTCACAGAGATGCATGTTCTGCCCCTGCAGCTCCATGTAGCTGGTCATGGCAGCACAGCGGTATGGCAGGGTACAGATCTCATGTGCAGCTCCTATTTTATGATTCTGTGATATCCTCCTACAATGCAGATTAAATGCAGCCTCTGAAGATCTCTGTGCCAACCTCTTCTCACAGCAGTGTCAGAGAGGTTGCTCTGGACCTTGCCCAGACAAGCTCTGAATATTTCTAACAGTGGAGGTTTCACAAACCCTATGTTGCAGTGTCTGGCTGCCCTCTTGGTGATTTTTCCCCCACTGATTTCTACTTGGAATTTTCCTCATTGCAACTTGTGCCCATTGCCTTTCACCCTTTTACTGGACACATCCAAGAAGTTGGCCTGGATCTTCTCCAAATGAGTAGTAAAAGGCAGTGATGTGATCCCCCCTCCCCCTGCTTTTAGCCTTCGTGGGACTGAGCACTCCCAGTTGTCTCATTCTCTTCTTGTACATCCTTGAAATCCATCAACGTGTGTGATGTGCTGTAATTCCCAAGTCTTATCTGCCAGGCTGTCAGTCTGCTGACAAGGTTTATTGTTACTGGAACAGAGTGGAAGGCCTCCATGTGAAGGCCTCTGGAAGATCACTGCAGACACTGTTATCTCTGAGAGAAACTAAAGTCTAAACAGAGCGAGCTAACAGGGTGAGGTTCTTCCTTCTGCTTCCTTTGGGCCAAGTAGGCTTCATGCAAAAGGTCACCTTTTGGTGGCATGGCTCCCCCTGCACGTGCCAGGGAAATGGGTGTCAGGGTACCCAAAGCAGGGTGAGGGAGGGGGTTTGCACCACTGCAAAGAAGAGCTGGCTCTTCCCCACAAGTGGTACTCTGCTCCACCCCTTCACTGCTTTGCATTTAGAAGCAGTGGGCAAGAACTGCCCCCACGTGCAAAGGGTAGCTGGAGTGCCTGGCAGCTGATTCATCTTGCTTCTATTTTTTTAATGAATACATCCAGGAAAAGCCTGGATGGAAGACAGCAGCCACAACACTTACTGTCCCAGAGCAGGAGAGGTGGGTGGGTTGGGTTGCAGTGAGACTTGGCATGACAAGTGGAAAAAGCAAAGCACAGGGTTTTCCATGTCTGGCTGTCCAATGTAGCAGAACTTTGGAGGAAGACCCAACATAGGTAGTGCTGTGGAACAGCCAGTTTAAAGAAAATGTATTTCGGTAAGTAACAATTACCCAAACTGTTATGGAATTCATTGGTCTCAATAAAAGCAGAGAGCAGCCTTTGCTAACAGAGAGCCTTTCCTAATCTCTTCAGAAGTTTCCAGAAAGCCTTATCAGGTACTTCTTGCACCTCCTTTTTCATCTTCAGTCTGGCTGGGACCTTAGCTTCACTTGCCTCTGTTTGGTGGGCATGGCAGGAGGCTGATCACAGCCTTGAGAACTGAACCAGGTGCTGGCCAATCTCTGAGACGCTGGCACAGCCTGCAATAAATGAAACACTGGTGAGAGACAAAGGTCTGTGGAGGAAGCTTGGAAGCCCCCCTGCTCTAAATCCCAGTCTTGTACGAGCCAGGTTGGAATAGGTTGGTACTTCAATATCTCCACTCCTCAGTGGCATCCTCAGCCTTGAGGTTCAGCACTGGAGTCCGCTTACAAGAAGAGTCAGAAATATGAAAAAAAAAAAAAATTTTGTAACAAGCTGAGCAGGGTACAATCTGATCCACTAAAGCCAGCAGAAAAACACAGAGAAAAGACAGGGGTTGCTGTGCCAAATGGCCAGAGGTGAAGATTTGCATTGCCATTTAATTTGGACAAATATGGGTGGAATAGGGGTGCTAGTTGACAGCTGGCTGAACATGAGCCAGCTGTGTTCCCAGGTGGGTGTCCTGGCCTGTGCCAGCAATGGTGTGGGCAGAAGGACCAGGGCAGTGATTGTCCCCCTGCTCTGGGCACTGGTGAGGCTGCACCTTGAATCCTCTGTTCAGGCGAGGTTTAGATTGGATATTAGGAAGAATTTCTTCATAGAAATTGTTATCAAGCACTGGAATAGGTGGCCAAGGAAGTGGTTGAGTCACCAGCTCTGAATGTGTTTTAAAGATGCGTAGATGTGGCACTAAGGGACATGGTCTCATGGTGGAATTGGCAATGTTGGGTTCACTGTTGAACTTCATGATCTTAAAGGTCTTTTCCAACCTAAAAGATTGTATCATTCAATGAATTTCAAAGCCTCAGCAAAAGGATCCCAACCTGCTACTCTTGCTGAATCCTGTGCCCTTTTGCTTGAAAAGAACTGTAAATGTGTGCTGGGGAAAAAACCCAGGAATCTTTACTGGTTGAAAAAGTAACGCATAAAACCATGCTATGGCCAGAGGGATTTCAGCTCCAGTCTCCCAGTCAGTGTTGCTATCCACTTGAGTTCTACATGTCACAATATATAGAACATCCTGCATTGGAAGGAACACACAAGGATCATCCAGTCCAACTCCTGGCCCTGCACAGGACACCCCAGGAATCACACCCTGTGCCTGAGAGCACTGTCCAAATGCTTCTTGAACTCTGTCAGGTTTGGTGCTGTGACCACTGCCCTGGTGAGCCTGTTCTAGTGCCTTAACCCTCTTGTTCAAGAGCAAAACTGGAGCTTGCACTGGGCTTTGCAAATTTGCTGTTTGGTGAGAGGGTCAAACAGGGCAGCTACAGCAAGGAGCAGGAGTGAGAAACACAGAGTGAGAGTAAAAGGTGGGAGGAGACACAAAGGCTTTTAAAACGTGTAATCATCTACAGACTGTATTCTCTAACACACAGAGAAAAATTCTGCATCCATTTTTAATGAACCCTTAATGCAGAAAAAAGATCAGTTGCATTTTACCTTGATAAACACTACATACTGAAAAACTGATGCTGTCATTCCCAGGAGAACAGAATTTCCAAGTTCTGCTTGGCTGTACTTAGCAGTTTTGCATCTCTTTACTTGGGTCACAAAGCTGCTCTAACCTACTCCCTCCATGCAAACTTCATTGCTGTGACACCTGGAATGCCAAGTGGTTTCACAGGAAGCAGAGAATCTCAAGTATAGCAGCTAGAACTATCACAGCTCCTGTGGGTTCCCTTTTTGTCACCCATCCATCACACTCCCGATTTTATAGGGCTTGCATGCAGAAACATCTGTAACACCCATTACAAACAAAATACTTACCTGCTAAAGCCATAGACAAGCGAAACTCATCCTGAAGAATTCTCAAGACATCCTGAAGACCTTCTTCACCCTGCACCAACAGAGAAAGCAGTCAGGGTAAAAGGAACTCTGGCACAGAGCAGTGCTGCAGGATGCCTGCACCCTGAGAGCTGGGATAGTCCCTTAAGTCTGTGCCAATTCCAGTCTCTCATGCAGATGAGTGATTAAAATGATATGATGGATGTGCTCAGTTCATCACAGATGAATTTAGATGCTTTTCCTTTTGGGATACATCTGAAGAGGGAAAGAAAACAAAGCTGTTTTTCACTTCTGACATTTTGTAGCTGGTTCTTTTTTTTTAGTTTTCAGTTTTCCCCCACCAATCGGCTTGCTATTTAAAATGTCAAGCCTTACAATGCTGACAGGTTTTAACGGAGTAATGAGAGTTTTATATATGTAACCACTCCAGAAACTGTAGTTTACTTAAATACTGGACTGTAAACTGTAGTTTGCTTCAAATACTGGAATCTTTAAAAATAGTAGACTATGTGTTTTTCTCAGTGTAAGTGACACCAAGAAGCTCAAAAGCCAATAAAATGTCCAGAAGATTTTGATCTTCCTATGAAATACTGAAGGATTTTAAATTTTTTTTTCTCTTAAATTTTCTTTTAATGTCTTGCAATAAGGAATGCTTTGGGTGCAGACAATGTTAGCACCTGTTTATGCCCTTCCTCTGTTGTATGCTTTGGCAATGCCACTGAGATACATCTTTAGGAATACTCTATGGAATAGAACACCAAAGCACAATTGAACCCCCCAAAATCCCATCTCCTTTCTGTTTCCCTTGTGGAAAAAGTGCAAGGAACTCACAGGAACACCTTTTTCATCTTAAGCCCTTTGTTATTTACTGGCAGAAGAAACAGTACTGCCAATTCTTACAGGTTTTTTCAGGAGATTCAGGTGATTTCTTGATCAAAGCTTTGCTACTGGGATCCACAGCAATCACACCACTGGACAAGAGTGACATTTAAAAGAAAGGAAAGGTGTCTAGATGATAAAAAAGAAGTATCGTTTCTTCTAGAGGAAAGTTTTGAAAGATTCCATCCAGAGTGTAAAAAGCAAAAAATTAGCAACAAACCGCAACTGGTATAATAATATTTTAATTTTAATTATATTTTGTTTACCTTCTGCATCAGAGGCCTAATTCATGACTCTGGATCATAGAAATATGCTTGGAGTTGAGAAGCAGCAAAGCTGGGACTGAAATAGCAGTGGAAAACCCAGGCACCTCCAGGACATGGTTTTGTTCAGCCTGGTCCAAAATGTTTCAGTCATCCATGGGATGGAGTTCAATATATATTTCTGAAGAATTCATAGCACTGCTGTGAAACTGCTTTACCAAAACCATGTATTGTTACCAACTATTTGCTGAAAGCAAATAAAATTGTCAGACTAATCTTTCTGGCAAATAAGCCCAACTCCAGCTTTCAAAAACACTGATGGTCCTGAGTCCTAAAGTATTTTAACACCAAACTGCAATAACAAGAAATCAGGTCCCATAAAACAATGCTATCACCTTCAAAATCCCATTGTTCAAAATTCCAGGAAATTGTCAAACTCAGTGGTATTTTTAAATCAGAGGAAATATCAGGGTTTCATTCAATTTGGGGTGATTCCACTTCAAATTCAGCAAAATAAAATTAAAAAATATATTCTCCACCAGTGAAAACTCTGTGACTTCAGTTGCAGGACTGCTGGACAGTGTAAGAAGCAGGCATATGGACTCAGAGCTCCTTACTCACCTTGTAAGCCAGGCCCCATAAAGCTGGTCTTCCAATAAAGACGCATTTTGCTCCCAGTGCCAGTGCTTTTAACACGTCGCTTCCTTTTCGTATCCCACCATCTACATAAACTTCGACTCTGCCTCGTACTGCCTCCACAACCTCAACCAGAGCATCAATCTGCAAAGAAGAAGCCAGTCTCACCTTGAGGGCAGCTTTTGGTTCCAAGAGAAGGAGGATATATTCCAAAGAGACAGGCAGGGATGCACTGCTTTAGTAGGAGAGCTTCTCAAAATGAAATGTGAAAATGCATCACAAATAGCTCAGCACCAGGAGCTGCAGAATAACGTGCAGCTCCCTGTTCTGCTTTCCAGATACTCAATGCCATTTACCAGTGCTTTGCCTATACTGATATTCTTTGCTATCACTTTTGATTAGTGAAAAAGTAACATTTTCAATAGATTTATGAAAGATTTTAAATATAAATTTCAATGGGAATAACTGTCATCAATATTTTACTTTTATTTGAGACAATGATGAATAATATAGCTGTTTGCAGAAAAGGCTGATGTCAGACTTCTACTGCTCAAACTACCTAAGCTTACATTTCAACTTAATCCTGGTGACCACTTGTTGAGTGCCTCCCTCTAAAGCATCTGTGAAGGGTTTCATTTGCTATGTAGTACAGTCAGTCATTTCCTCCAGGTTAAGCCTCCTGATTCCCTAAGGTCTTCTCTGTAGAGTTCAGC
The DNA here is from genome assembly GCA_013399945.1 of Ploceus nigricollis. Lineage (NCBI taxonomy): Eukaryota > Metazoa > Chordata > Aves > Passeriformes > Ploceidae > Ploceus > Ploceus nigricollis. The sequence goes on along the minus strand of VXBC01001745.1, from coordinate 820,891 downwards.
ATGGAGTAAGCCTCGGATGTTATTGCAGGGCAGCACCACATAGAGATGCTGGCTCTGGCCCCAAAGGCAGTACAACCAGGGGCAGGACAATGCACTGGACTTAATTAACTCTCCTTCAGAGCAAACCCAAAACGCTCTTTTATGCAGTGTCTTATACATTTTTGCCTTCTTTTAATCTTTTTTTTTTCTGAATTTCAAACTGAAAACCTTCAGGCTGAAATTTTCTAGGACTAACTCAGCAAGAGCCAGGCTTGGCATTAGAAAAATAGCAGAGCCCTACTAGGTATCTACTGCCTTGCCTGTGTATGTAAAACAACTTTTCAGGTAGAAGAACAGTTTAATGTGGATGCCATTTCTGTTATTATGCCTTTAGCATTGAGTTTATTAATTTTTTAAAATTTGTTATTGTCAGCCTTGACGTAGAATAGAAGAGAATTCCCTGGTACCTATTTTTATTTAACAAAAGAAAACCAAGAAAAGAAAGTTCGTAAGATACTGTGCAATGCAGAACTGCAAAATAAGAGCAATTGAAAAAACTGACAGAAGCCAAATTAAGCCAGTGAAATACACACATGTCCAAACAATGCATGAATTCTTTGTACAAATTTAAAAGCAGGGGAATTTTTCTCCAGATAAGTTATCCTTTTTCTGGCTCATGTAAGTCAATAAATTCCCGTTTAGACTTGAGCCTGTAAATACGCAAGCAGACCTCTCACTAAATCTAGCTGCATTGTTTTGCATGTTTTGACAGATGTGAACAATGAGAATACATTATGCTCTCATTTGTACAATTTTGGTTCCAGAGCTTTGTTTTCTTTTTGCTGCAGTGCGCAAAGAGTTTGAGTGCGCTGCACCAGCTGATGGCGACACAGGCATGAACTCTCCCTGACTTAGGCCAGTAGTTTATCTGCACTTAAGTAGGTTCTGTGGTACCTACAGAACCCTCCCAAGAAGCCGAGGAAATACTTCAGTGGGTAGCCCCCATGCCAAGGCATGGATCTCACCAGTTTAAAGCTAAAGTATAACTGCACACATCCATAGCCACTGGGCAAACTCAAGTCCATCAGAAGGGCACGCACAAACCTGGGCATAGAGATACCCAGGTTAATGCAAACGTGCAGGCCATAAACAGGGAAAATGTGGGACATCCATTTTCATCCATTCTCACTTACAGTGGCAGGTCCTTCATCCAGTTGCCTTCCACCATGGTTGGACACAATAATTCCCTGAACTCCATGTTTCACTGCCAGCTCTGCATCTTCTCTTGTCAAGATGCCTTTGATGATGATGGGCAGGCGTGTCAGGCTCTGCAGCCAGTAGATGTCATTCCAGGTGACCGAAGGATCCAAGCTGTTGGGTGGCAGTCCATACTCAGAGCAGTCATCTCCCTGCAGCCAAAATGAAACAGCAAAAGGAAAACTCATCCAGGCTGCAACAATACATAGGTCCCTTGGTGTCTTTCCTTGCCCTAGAACAGATTAATCAAACTTGCCAATAGACATGTTCATCAGCTCCAGAAATGTCACATGTCTCTGGAGGAGAATAATTACAATGGGGGTGGAGATCAGTGCCTCTAAGGCAGCTGGGTGGGGATTTTGAAGACAGAACCCAGTCTGGCAGGAGGTCAAGCCAGGATGCTGCAGATCCAGCAGGGCAGAAGATACACCCTGCTACAGCAAATGCCAGGGCAGCAGTTACCCAGTGGTTTTTCTCTCATGTGGTACATGCCAGAGCAGTGAATGATCGGGCGGGCTCATTTTACAAACCTCAAAGGCTCGTTCCAAGTTCTTCACTTTCATGTGGGGAGGAAGGCGGAAACCATTGCGGACATCGTCGCGTCGCTTGCCTGTGTAGGGCAGATCCGCGGTGAGGACGAGGCCCTGGAAGCCCAAGGCCTCCGCCCGTTGGACCAGCTGCTGGGAAGCTGCCCTGTTGCGGTGGATGTAGAGCTGGAACCAGCGGACGCCGCCGGGCGCAGCCGCGGAGATCTCCTCCAGCGTGCAGGTGGAGTAGGTGCTGGCAATGTAGCAGGTGTTCATTGCTCTGGCCGCTTGGGAGGCATCGGGAAGGAGTCAGAAACAAAGGAATCTGAAGGGCCTTGCCAGACATCAGATACAAAACCATGCCCTGTTTGCAGAGACCACCCCAGCTCCTGATTTCATGTGTATCCTACAAAGCACAGGGCAGCTGTGTCCTGGGATTAACAATGCCAGTGTATTTACCATGCACTCTTGTTAGTCCATGGTTAAGAAAGCAGAAGGTAATTAAATGAAAGCTGTGCTTTCATTTTGCAGCTACATTTTTAGAAAACGTGTGAATTTTATCTTTATGACTGAGTCCTCTCAGAAATGTACTGGTAGATCTACTCAGTGTACACAGAAGAAAAAACATTTCTAAGGGTCAGGTCTCCAAACTCTCCACAGGATTTGTGAAAAGGGAATATCTTTTTGTCCAAGGGAGACATTTCTTGACCAGTAAGAAGGAATTCACAGTCTGAGTCCCATCCACCACTTTTACAACCCATCTAGAGCCCCCAGGACTGAAAACCTTATGTGGTTTTTGGTATGAGTCAGAAATGTGTCCACTGCCCTTGTCTTCAGTTTGCAGCAGACTCCATGGGCCTGTTTTTTTATGTTGGTAGCTGGAGAAAAAAGAACAACGTCTATGCAGCTTCCTATGCAGGGTGTCAGAAAGTGGGAATGGAGTTTGCCCCCTCAAGCCTGAAATTTTTTCTCAGTCACACTTCAAGTCATCCTAACAGCTTCTTGAGGCTTTCCTACAACCCCCCTTTTGGTGCTACATGGCACCAGAGCAGAAGGGTACCTCTGGCTGTGCTTTTCTCTCCATCAGGCCATGCTAGCTGGTGGAAGCCTGTAGGAGCGATTCCTACAGGAAAGCTGATTTCAGAACCCAGGATTTCAGTCCTAATGTCCATCACAGATACATCCCGCAGCATGCGTGGCCGGAAACGAATTCTGTAAGGCAAAAAAACCCTTCAGGATAGTAGATGTTCAGTGAGTTTTCTGAAATTTCATGGAAACCAGGTCTTCATTCACCAATTGCAAAGCAGGAATCTGAGCCAATGAAGAAAACAGCAAATAATAAAATTATAATAAAAGAAAATATAACAAAGGCTCTTTGTCCTTTCTGTTTGCTTTTAGAGGTCAATTCAGCCAGCAATTCAGTCACTTCCACTTTGCATTAGTCCTGCTTTACTGGCCAAAGTACCTGATTTCTGCATCTCCTGCCTCAGCTCACCATGGCTTGTTCTCCCACTGCCCTCCCCCTGGTTCCTTTTACTTGCAGGCAGGCTGGGTCCTTCCACTTCACCATTCACGTGTCTGTCCTCACTGTTTGGTGTGCCTGCCCTCAGGCTCTGCAGCATGTTCCCCAAATCCCACCCTACTTGCACACAGGCTTCCTGCTGTTCACCAAGAGCTCCCTCTTGTACTCATTCTATTAGAGCTGCTCATGCCCTTTCCTGTAATGCCACACACTCCATAGAACACTGTACCCTCCCCTACCCTACCCTAGCACCTGCCTGTACCCTCAGCATCCCTAAAGCCTCATACAACCCGTGTCATACTCAGTCTGCCATCACAGCATACAGTGCATGTCACTCAGGTTTTGCATTTAGCTTGGGGACCCCCTGGAAAGAACAAGGTTTTAGGTGTCTTTGCTTGCCAAGACCAAACACTTGCACAAAAACAGCTTAAAAGGTCCCAGTACCCCCTTCATTTCCTTCTCACATTACCTTTTATATGCCAGGATGTTTTCATCTCGTGTGGTACAGTCGTCTGCTCCAGCTGCAAAATAATCCCAAGCAATCTTGGGTAAATACTTCTTAGCATAATCTTCAAAGTCAGAAAGACACACCATAGCCATTGCTGAGAGAGATGCAGGGAACCTTGAAGGAAAGAATAACATGGAGCAGAAATTAGATCCCTGAACTGTCATTCTCTCTTCCAGGGGCTCTAATGTCACTGAATGCAAAGCTTGGAGCCATCTGTTTCATAGAAGAGCTGCTGAGAGCTGTCTCAGTCTATCTTGCACATTGGTCTATGAATCCTCTACCCCAGTATGAGGAAAACTTGCAGATGCAGCCATGAGAGCAGGAGGAAGTTTGCACCTCTGTGCCTCTCTTCATTCTGTTTTAAACAGCAGCCTGAAGAGGACATTTTGGGTCCTCTGCTATTTCAATTGTGTAATTCTGTCACAAGTCCCATCTTAAACAAGCTGCTTTATTTGTTCCACTAATTCTGCTCAAAGGTTGTCCCAGAACATCATTTGTTAGATTACCCCTAAGGACGGCACCGTGACTGAACAATTAGTTATGGAGCACAGTGATGGAATTCAAGATCATGAAATCTGGAAACAAGTAAATACAGAGTCTACATGTAATCTGCCCCAGCATGAACACACAGTGAAACTGTGTCCAGACCCTGAGAGCAAGTCACTGTCAAGGCCAGTGCTGTGGAAAAAACAAAGCATTTCTTCCTTTCTCTTCTGTAACAAATATCTTCTGGGTGTTTGCATTACATGCTGGAGCACTGATATATACTATAAAAGGAACATACAGCATTTGGACAAACCATGAGAAAATACTGGCAAAAAACAAATTCCACAATATGAAACATGTTTCTGAGAACTAACCTCAGCCTTTCAGGGAATGGAAGTGAAGTTGTGTGACCCAGATGTCTAATCAAACCAACATAAATGCTGTCCAGAAAGTGCCTGCACTTACATACTTTTGAAGAAGCAAGAACTGAAAGTTATGCAAATTCATGTTTTAGCAAACCATGTCCGCGTGTGCAGAAACATGTACAAAACACAGACAAAGTCAATTTTCTAAATTGTTTGTTGCAATTACTTCTGCAGTCCTGATTAAAATAAGTATTTAGCAAGATGTGTGGAAACATGAAATTTTAAAACAGCTGTGGCTTGGTCTGACTTCTCTAAAAAGTATACAGGAAGAAGTAAATATCCTAATTTTCAGGATTAACCTCCCACCCCAGATTAGCAAGGGTTGCAAGCTTCACCAAAATCAGCCCCATGTGTCCCATGTTGGTCACTTTTGGTACAGATAAACACACAGGTTATGTACACAGAAACAACCTGTCAAACTGCAGGCACCCTGCTTCTCACTGACTGAGGTGCCTGTGTTTACATTTGAAAATTAGGACTCACAATTCTCTGCTAGTAAAGAGCCCAAGGTGAGGAACTCATTGGAAGAGGAAGAAGAAATGCAACTGATTTCTTCAGTATTGTTCTGTCTCTTCTGACAGGCATTGGGTACCAGGGGGTGCAAGTATCCCAAGCCTGCTTTCTCTGACTTCGAGAGTTGTGCTGATAGCACAAGTCTTCATAAATACACTGTGACATCCTTTAAACCATCTATCACAATTTCTGCTTTTCTAACTTTTAGAAAGGTCAACATCATCAAGCACAATAAGATAAACCAAGTCCTCTCATGGCAGAATAAACAGGAATTTTAAACAACCCAGGCCCAGTCCTGTCTTCCAATTCAGACCTCAGTTCAGACTTACTTTGGGTTTCAGGGAAAGCTGAAGGGGGTGAGAGCCTCTCCTTCAAGTTTGCCTGCAAACAGGATTTTGAGGAGGTCTTTTCACTGATTAGCTTCTGTTTCTTCTGCAGTCAATAAGCAACCACCAGAGATTAAAGCTCAATCCTGTGGTAAACTTTGTACTGTTTGTATAACACTAACTTTGTTTTGCTATCAGGAGATTAAAAATCCCTCCTAAAAAATGCATCAGCTCGTCAGCATTGTGATTGCTTGGGACAGAGCCCTGTAGCTGAGCTCTTTGGCAGTGGCTGATGGCTGTGCATTCACTTAGGCAAGCAACAGTATTTCAGGGGGTTTAATGAATCTCTAAACTGTTTGTAACTTGCTGCTTCATCCTCCCAAAACGATGATTCACAGACAGTGTGAATAGTTACAACTCCCAGCTACAAAGCTTGGACCCTTTACTAGCACGTGGGAGATGTTTTTTTGCTTCCTGCAGTGTATAAACAACTAAAATACCCTTTGTCTTCTGCCATTTTAATGGCCTGTAAGTGCTTTTATCAGGACAGAGGTACCAACAAATTTATCATATTGATTTAGACTTCTAAGATATGAAAAATAAACACTGGACAGTTTTATTTGGCTTTTAGCTTCTTTTAGCCATTAGGGTTCTGCCTTCAACATTTCTGTGCAAGTATGAGAGCCTGAAGTTTTGATTTTTGCTAACTGAGAAATTAGATATTATGGTGGCAGGTGCAGAGGAGGGCGCAGAAACTTGTTAAAACTTTCCCAAAGTATTGTTGGCCTCCCAGCTCAAGCAGCCCAGATGGGCCAGTGAATGAACTATTGTGGTGGGAAAGAGCTGGAAGCTAAACAGATCTGCAGCCTCATGAGCTAGCATTGAACTGGCTGGTCTGGTCCAGGAGTGCAGACCTGACATTTGTGACAGCAGAAATTGTAGGTCACTGACACCATTTGTACAGCTGTAGTAAACACCTCTTCTTTCTGTTAGAAGCATTCACAAGACCCTGCCCAAATTCCACCAGACATGGTCATCTCTACTACTGTCTTTTGAAGCTTCTTTAAATTCAGCCTTCAGAGCTCATTATCTGCTGACAGCACTGTGGAACTGGCTTCTGGCATGGATTGCTGTGGATATGAACTAGACACGGTGTGCACAATTAGCTGAAATGCCCACAAGCTCCTTGGCTTGCTTCCCTGCCCAGGACGAGCCGTGGGGCAGATGGCCTTCAGGTCACTTCTGAAGAGACCAGCAAAGTGTGTGCTCACAGCCCAGTGCATCCCTGGGAAGGCAAGGAAAACCCTGCCCTCGTTCTTCCTCCACTAGATGTCAGGTTTGGGTCACGTTATATCAATCTAGGTTGGTAAAAGCAATAAAAAGAACCCAGTACTTGCTGGCCTTCAAGGCACTATGGCCTTAAAACCACTACGATCACTGCTAATATGTTTGGAAATCTTCACTCCCTGTGCCTTATTTTTAACATTTTCTGGTGCACAGCACAGCAATAAATGTAGTTACATCTGGTCTGGCATGATCTTTGGTTCAGCCTACAAGTTGTCTGCAGGGTCCTCTGTCATATTTCTCATTATGCTGATCTCAGTACTTCCCTACTTTAGGGATGCACATTGCAGCCAATTCAGCAAACCATAGAGTTTATGCTTTCATGATTATCATAATTTTACATGAATTAAAAATAGTCTGTGACTACTGTATTTTGGATCAGAAAAGGGGAAAAATCTCTGTGTTTATGCTGTGGCTTTTAAGAGGCTGTACTTTGCATCTAGATATATTTTCTTCTTTCAGCAATGGACTCAATTCAAAGTAGCAGTGACTTCTTCTAAAAGTGGTATTTTCTCTGATAGCAGTAAAGCTCCTGATTTAGCTGTGAAGCTGTAATCTGAGGAAATCAAAATTTGCCACAGAGATAATATCTTTTATTATAACCCCTGTATATACTTGAAAAAAGTGGATAAGTTTTAAAATCCTGGAGCCTTTTCATTGGAGTGTAGTAAAAGCCTTAAGAAGACTCTCTAAAAACTTTGCTGGAAACCTAGCTGTCTTCTTTTAAAAACTAAAGACAATAGTATAGGAAATAATTGCACACATCTGGTCCATCCTTGCAGGTAGAATGTCAAGCAGTAACAGCCAAAACTTGATTTTTGCACAGATCTGTGTAGCTGGGCTTTTGCAGCTGCTTGCTTTTCAATGCTAACATAGGCAAAGGCCCGTGAGTCCAAACACAAAGATCCTCTGTAAATCTGTGCTCCAGTTCCTCTTACAGTCACAATGCTCCTTCCTCCAGTTGGTTGTATTTGTTTGCTTTTCACAGATGGCAAATCACGGTGGGTCAAGCTGACATCTCTCTCCCTGATGCATCCCCTAGTGCTCAGTTCAGTGTGGGACTTCAAAACACTTTGGTGAAGAATCCGGTGAACTCCAAGCAATGTAAATAATTCAGATCACATAAGAGTTTGCATACAGTCACCACTGTTTCTCCTTATCAGATGCCTTTCTTGGGCATATGCCTCAAGTTCAGAAGGCAAATGCTTTCTCCTTGCATGTCAGTTATGCAAGAAAGCTTTTCCCAAACTGAATACTTAAATAGCCACCCCTCTGTTACAGGTGGAGAGGGCAACAAATCTGATATTTAACATTGCCTAACAGTTTTGATTATAAGATCTGATTTTCAGTTGCTTTTAATTTTTTCATATTTTAATCATTCTAGGCTGAAGTTTCCCATCCTTGTTCTCTGTGTTGGGCTGAAGTTTATTTTGGGAACATTTCACTGAAAGTTGGTCAGCAACTTCCAAGAATGAGGTTAGTGAAAAATACGGTTGGCCCATGCTGAGAATATCTTACAGAGGTTTCACTGCCATTCAGTGCTTCATGCAGGGGCTTGAAATTAGTGGGGGTTGATCCCTGGAGACATCAGCCTGTACTTGGTGGCCATATGAAAATCCTGTCAGATCTGACCTAGCTGTAAATCACTGCTTTCCACTTGCACATGGTCTGCAGAGCTGGTCTGAAATGCAGATGTTTTCTTTGCTGAAGACTTGCCTGGTGCAGAGTATGCTTGTGCCACAGGAGCTCAGCCCCAAATATGAGCAGAGGGCAGAGAGCTGGCTGTGCCCTGCTCTACCTCACCCTGTGCCACCCAGAGTTGGATGCAGCCTTAAACAGCAGTGAAGGGGTGGAGGAAGAGAAAAAATAATGGCTCAAAACAGGACCTACAGGACACCATCCAGGGACAGGCAGGGAGGGATATGCAGAGGCAACAAGGTCAGAGACAGAGCAGGTGGGAGCAAAACAGGCAGGGATATCCTGGGATGGCAGGGTTTCAGAGGGGTAGAAGGATAGAAGGTAGATAGGGGTAGAAGGGGATAAATTTGGGAAAGAGGCAGAAGGGGACAGCCTGTGACACACTATTCTAGTATTCTAGGAGACTACCAAGCATTTGGCTGTTCTTTCTGCAAAAACCTCTGCCTCCAAAAACCAGAAGAGAACTTGATTTATGCTCAGCATTCATCTGAATTTTTTGTGGTATCCTTTCTTTCATCTCATCCTTAGAATTTCTTTTTTCATTCCTCCTTTCCCTCCCCGCCAAAAAACCCAGAAGAATTCAGGAGCATTCTGTGTCATGAGCTTCTGTGTCCTACTGTGGAAATCTGTTCCATTGTATTTCTTCAGATGAGGAAGATCTGGAGTGCTTTGTGGCACTGAAGAATGATAATGAAGTCTTTTCCCCTGGTTATCTCCCTTCATAAAAGACCTGGAGCTGTAAACTCTGACACCAGCAATGCTTGAATAAGTCCAACAGGCTGGCAGGACAGACCACATCAGTGTTTGATGTAGGAGACCCAGCTGGGTCATGTGAGGAGTGATGACCTGCAGGTAGCAGGGAGGGTGTGTGCAAGCAGAGTCACAGGCTGAGCAGACCATAACAAAACATTAAAAAAAAGGATTTCAGAGAGCAGATGCAGAGTCATTGAACTGTTGCTGGGAAATGCTGGAGGAGGGAGGACAATGACTGTATATCCTCAGTATGAGAACTTACAGCATCCCTCAGGTACATATCTAAGACTACTGTCTCAGGCAAAGAATTCCACAAATAATACAATTTATAGCATTTATGAAAAAATAGGGTAAAATGTGAGGTGAGCAAGGACAGAGCTGGGGAGGAAGGTGTACAGAAGCTATTTCCCAGAACACCCTGTGGTTCTCACCAGCTGCTGCCAAAGCTGTCTCCGAAGACATTGAGCTCACACAGGGTGGAGCAGCAGAGGAGCTCAGACAAGACTCAGCTTGGGGTTTTCCCCTTGATTTCCATGGACAGCTGTCCCTCTTGAAGCCAGGGAGTCAGAGGCAGCTGGATATGACACTAATCATGATATACCCTTATGTAGGTTTAGCTATGGATTATTTTGTCCATAGCCTTACCTGGCCTGCTGGGCCAGCTGGGCTTCTATAGCTGTGACCTTCCTTCTTTTTCTTGTTTTCAAAGTACCATGGTGCTAGTGGTGAAAGTAGTAGCTTGCTCAAATCCACAGAGGACACTAAAAACAGAAACAAGAGGTATCCAGGACCTGCCCTTATCTGAGTCGAAGAGTACTCAGCTCTTGATGTTCCCCTTCCATTTTATCAGCTGGAAAAAGTCATGGTAGCTTCTACTTGCAGTGGGAGTGATCCTGCTATCAGCAGCACCATTTGGGAATCAGTGAGGACTAAGTCTTTGTCAGCCACTGGATAACAGTCACAGAAGAATGGAAAAGTAGGCTGGAGAGGAGAAGACATCCAGTCCACTCCTGTTCCTGAAGTCAGAATTAGCTACACCCGTGCCTGTCTCCACTCATGGAGATGCCACTTCCTCCAAAGAAAACCAGTTCCATCAATTGACTATACAAGGAAAATTTACAGATGTTTCATCAGGATCTCCCTTCCTGTAATTTCAGTTGTTTTCCACCCATAATAGGCACAAAAAAGATTTAGTCCCTTTCTCTTTATGTCTATTTTAAAAATATTTAAAGTTCATCAATGGGCCACCCCCTCTATTGTCTCTTTTCTAAATGAAGTTATGCAAATTCCTTTGGCTTTTTGTCATGAGCCATATTTTCTAGACTTCTGGTCATCCCAAATTCTGTCCTCTGACTCTCCAGCTGTTCAACATCCTCCCTTAATTAAAGCACCAGGAACTGGACATGATCTTCCAGCTGAGTCCTCTCCTGGCCCTCATATGGAACAAAGGAGACAGATTTTGCCAATATTACTGTTTATTCAGCTGTGATGATGGATAGTATTTTTGTGTTCATTACTCAGCAGTATGTTCCTTACTTATTTCTTCAGATGTGCCATTCCATCCTGAGATGAAGAAAGGAGACAAACACTTCTGTTCATCTCTTCCAAAGAAAGAGGTAGTCTCATCTCCTCTTCAACTCAGATAAGATTGAGGCTAAGGGTAATAGAAGTCTCAAATCTCAGAGATCAACCACCTAGCAAAGAACTCTCATTTCTTGCTGAAGATGTTGAGGTGGCAGATGACTTAAAAAGATTCCATCCCAAATACACAACAGAGACACTCTAATACATCCTGGAAGTCACCTCAGAGAAAAAGAGACAGAGAAAGCTGCTATGATATAAAGGAGGCCTTTGAGCAACAGTGTCAAGAACAATCTCTGTCATGAAAGATCCACCTCAGCCTTGAGATTTCATGGTGGTGGAAGGCGAGAAAATAAGGAGATTTTAATGAATCACAGTGTTAATGAGCCTGTGGACTCAAAAGTATAAATGAGGGGCTGCTTTTACCCTTGAGACTGAATTAGTGCTTAAGCTGAGCCTAGGGCTCTGGAATGCCTGAACTGCTGCCTTCAGGAAGCAAACCTCCACTGGTGTATTGGAAGTAGGCTTGTCTATGACTGCTGATGTCTAGATACCCAGCAGAAATTCAGTCTCTCTTGAAAGTAGAGAATTTGCTCTCAAGAGGCCCCAGTATGGGATCAGAGGCTGCCCCCACCCCCACCAGCCCACTACAGAGGCATTCTTCTGGCTGACTCTGAGAGTGGGGAAGCAGCTGAGTCGAGGCAGTGTGACCCTGTTTGCCCACTGATCTGTGGCAATGTTTCACTGAGGGGTTTCTCTGTTTTGCAGCAGCTTTGCATGAAGCTTTCAGCTTGGGACATGCTGCAACCTCCAGATTCCTCCCTGCAGTGCTGCTGTCCAGCTCATGAAGGGCTGGTGATTGAAAGCTAAAGGCAGAAGATGTTGTTTTCCTCACAAAACTGCATGCTAGGTTTTCCAGATTATTTCTCCAGGTCATCAAGATCATTTAAAGTAGCTTCAAACTCTTCAAATATATTCTTTGGGGTTTTTTTCTGTGTTATTTGATTAATTAAAAAGTTAGCAAGAGATCTCAATCATCAAATTAAGTCTGAATATCAAGGACTATTCTCTGATTATATTTTTCAGTCAGTATTGCTCTCGACTGCTGAAAATTGTACACAGACAATATTTCCTTAGCTTGCTTCTTAGGAGCTATGAGACATATGAGACAATGTTCCAAGCCTCACTAAAGTTAAAATAATCTGTCTGCTTTTCTTCCCTAGCCACAAGTCCCATCACAGGAACATATTAGATTGGTTTGGTATGATTTGTTCTTAATAAATCCACCCTGGTTGCCACTTACCTTGTAGTTGACTTCTGGAGGCTCAACTATTGCTTCCCCTGCTCCCTCATTCTTGAAAAAAAATGTAAAAGGCAACACATTTATCTCTGTACCTCACAGTTCCTCAAAGATAGCAGCTAATAGTGCTGGCATTGCTTCAGACAATCTTCCCAGTATCCTAGCAGGAATTTCATCAAGTCCAGCTGATTTCAAAACATCCAACATAATCTAAGTCTCTTTCATGATATTGCTTGGTCTTGCAGCAAATTGAAAACATTCTCAGACATTCTTAGCAAAATGAAGGCCCCAGACAGACATTTTGGAATTAAAATATTCTCCAGCAGGCTGGAATACCCAGGTAGCTGGGGCAAGCTGATAGGTGTGGAAAAGGCCAGGCTTAACATGAGTGTCCTTATGAGATAAAAAATGGGGAAGTTCTGAATCCTCAAGAAAATCACAATCCAGAAGGTGCAAGTAACCCAGCAAGCAAAGGAAAACAAACATAATGAATTTTATACAAGGTGCAAATAACAGAAACAAAGTAGTGGTACACTTTCTTCTATATAACATGTGAAATCTCAAAAAGGAAATAGGGAAGCAGAATGTTTGATCCAAAATGCAGAACTGATCAACCATATATATGGGAAACCTGGAGCAAAGAAGACTATCAAAGGGACACTAAGCACAGGATATAAAATACAGACATAAACTGTGCAGGAGGCAGGGCATTGCTCTGCCTCATTGAAGGCTCATCATCAAAACAAATTTACAAGTTTACCATCTCAAGTTACATGAAGTCTGCACTGGTTGAAATTCCAGGCCTAAACCAGAAGATTATTGTTATGATAGATAATGTTACTGACCCAGGATAGCAAAATGCCCTGAATTCAATACACTGTAAGAAATCAGAGAAGCAGGAAAAACAGTAGCAATGGGAGACATCAACAGCCCTCCTGTAGATTGACAAATGTCATACCAGCAGATGAAAGAGAGATGACATTTTTGGGCTCTGTCAGCAATTATTTCATGGAGCATCTGGTCTGAGCCCACAGGAGCAAAGGCAGTCCTCAGCTTTGTGGCTCTAGCCCTCCTAATGGAAGCTCCACTCTGTGACAGTGACCACAGAGGGCTCAGCTTCACCAGCTCTAGAGGAGCACTGCAGGCCAAATACGCCAGTGCCATTGTCCTCCACTTCAAGAAGAGCTATGCAGGAATGAGGGAGCTTGTTAAAAAGAATCTAGAAAGGTCAGCAAAGAGAAATCCTAGCAAACAGCATGGAAACTTCTGAAGAACAGCAGACTGGAAGCATAACACCGCTGCGTATGACCTATTGAGAAAGGCCGGAGAATGGATTAAAGGAGGCCAGCACATATGAACAGCCAAGTAAGCAAGTTTATTAGCAGTAAAAAAGGCGATTTCCAAAAAGATGTCTATTGTATCCAAACCAATAAAATGAAAAGAATAGTGTTGTCAGGCAGATTAAAAGCAAAAATCCTAGAAGAGTTTGAGGAGAACTAGCTAAAGAAATCAAAACTAGTACTTCATCAAAAATGTCTGGAGAAAAATCTTGCTAGGGGCTCTGCATGGCCAACTAGTGATTAGACAAAAATCAGAGACAATTAAGCCATTCTGCAGTGCTTTTCACTGGGAAGAAAAGGGGAAAAGTTTTCATATGGGAGAAAATGCAGAAGATATGTCTGAAGTCAAAGTAATTGTGGATGAGATTTTGTTTCAAATAGACAAAGTGAAATATTACAAGCTGCTGGAGTCAGATGATACCTAGCAGAAATCAAGGGTGGAAACCCTGAATTACTATTCACGGTGTGCAGCCTTCCATTTGGAACGTCTTTGGGACCTGAAGACTGACAGGTGACATTTATGAAGCCAATCTTTAAAACAGGTCCTGGGGGACCTCCAGGGAAACACAGTTCTTATGCTTCATAGTACTTTCTAAGCCTAGAAATGTGAACAGCACAGCTCCAGAAGACCAGGGCATGCTTGCGTCAGAGGGCAAATTCTGCTGTTGACAAATCGTTAGCATTCAGTACAGAATTCATGCTTCATAGGTGAAGAAATAGAATATACTTCAAGTGAGTCAAAATCTTTGTGTAAAGAGAAGTCTTCCCTGAGAGCTTTCCTTGGCTATCTCTGCAAGGATCATCAGCAGATTGTCAAAGACGGCCCTGTAAAGAGAATCTGCCTTGATAGGTCCCTCACCAAAGCCTGCTAAGTACACTAAATAGCCAATGTAGAAGAAGGAAGTTCACGAAAAAGAATTAATTGAACTAAAGGAAACAGAGAGTAGCGATAAATATTTTTCAGAGCAGATGTCTCCAGAGAAGCTGCACAAGGATCTGTGCTAAAAGTATCCTTGATCAAAACAGGAGAACAGTTTTCATAGACCTCTTTCTTACACAGAATCCTAGAAATTCTGTGTTTAGGTTGTTTAGGTTGGAAAATATCTGTAACAGTTCCTCCAGCAGAATGCTGTGGGAAATGTGTCAAAGACTGTCAATACAGTGTCATTAGCCCTTGGAGTGACCAGTCTAAGGCAGTGCCATGGCTACATTCAGGCCAGGAGAAACAAGTCATGCAAGAGTCACCCTCTACCTTACCTACCCCTTATCAAAGGCCCCTTTGTCATCAGACTCTTCAGAGTTCCTCCTTGGTCTAAGTGTGCAGTAGAAGGTACTGAGATGTCTTCTCTCTAACTAGACTTTCCAGCTCCTCTATTTTGAATTTTTAAACAAATGGAGAGATGAACCTTCTTTATAAACGAGATGCAAATAAAGGTTTTAGTTCACCTCTCATTCCTTAAATATTGACAAATATTTTAACATTTTGGAGCTCTCTAGGCACAACCACACTTCTTTGTTAAGTTTGCATTAGGATCAGTTCTGCTGTTCAGCCTGTGTTTCTTATTCAATTTCATCTGACCATGCCAAGGTGTCATCAATATAATTCTAGTCCTAGGCTCCTTTCTACTTTGCCATCAATCTCCTTCTTCATCCATATCTTCCTGTTTTCTTTGTATTCAAACATAGTCTTTATGGGGAAAAAAAAATAAAAGGCTGCATACTTGCAAACTATCCAAAATTATGAGCCCTGAAGTAAGAGAAAGAATTCCTTGGGTTTTGTTTGTTTCCTTGAATGGATTTGTTGCACTGAAACCAGGCAGGAATTTGTCCAATTTGAGCTCCTCTCCTGCTAGATTATTAAAGAGCTCTTTAGAATGTAATATCTACTACAATGAGAAATTTGAATGACTGCAGCATTTCCAGTGAGGTTTTTACTTTTTTATATGCACCATTTATTTCCTATCATTTTATTTTAGGGCAAATGAAAGCTTGGGGAAAAAAAAAAAAAGCAATCAGTCTTCTTTAATTAAGGGTTATCATTCCCTCTGGTGAATTTGTGGAGAGCAGGAACAGAATAAATTTCTCTTCATTTCCTCACTGGGAATATTAAATACTATGCAGCTAATTTGTCTGTGAATTAAATTTCCAGTTCTTTTTCCAGCTCTTTAGGGCTGGTCTTATCTTTTATGTTACTGCAGCAGGGGAAGATGCAGCATACTATGCTAACTGAGGTATAGTGGAGGAAATAAGCTTTGTATTCTGCTTGCTTTTTCTGGTGTTGAATTTCTGTAAGAAAGATAAGTATATGCAAAAAAAATATATGTGGTTGCTCTAGGAATAAATTTCTTATCAGTCTTCTCAGCCTATTGAAAAAAAATCTCCTTTAGATAGAATACTTACAACGAAGTTGAATCATTATTTTGCAAATGCAGCATTCTTTCACCATTTACACAGATTTCATGCATGTCATTTCTGCTGGCTCCTATTAGCCAGAAGGGTCTATGGCAGAAGCTTTAAAAGCAGCCCTTTTCAATGCCTTTTCATGAAGGTCCAGAGCCTTGGCAAGCTTTGTGTGAGGGGCAGGTGTAAGTGCCTGTGAAAGGTTCCTCAGGCTGGCCTGAAGGACACCAGAACTTCTTTGCTGTGCCTTGATTTCCTGTAGCACTTCCTGCTCTGCTCCTTCCAGAAGCAAGGGCAGTCCTATCTTCCAATCAAGCGTCTGTCCAGATAAAAAGGATTATTTCTTGACAGTAAAAAAACTTAGAGAGTAAAAAGGTTCTAATCTAGCAGAACAACGTATCTTCATGCAGAGAGAACCCACTGACAGTCCTGCACATTCACCTTCTCTCCCTTTCTCTGTACTGAGAGCTTTATAAATGTTCAATGGATTTTCCAGCTGTGTTGTTTTTGAAGCCTGAAGTTTGGCCATTGCCCTGTTAGTTTGGATGTTGGTGGGAAATGTTGCTTACTTGTTGGCTACTGCATTGCTCTCCTGCTTACTTTTTCTCCAGCAAGGCCAATACTTTTGCCCGTGAAAGCATTAAAATCTCAATCATAGTAAATCATCTCACTAATAATGTCACCATAAAGTTATTATATGCCATTATTCTTAATCAATTTGCAGTGGTTTCACATTTTTCACCCAGCTCCATGCGGGAGAGAAGAAGATATACAGCCTATCTCAGAGCAGAATTAAGGTTGGACTCCAAGAATTACCCTACAGTAAATTTTAGATACAACCAAGATCTATTTTTTATCCCTAATGTCCCATGTTTGGACTGTGGTTTACATGTGACAGAGTGAGCAGTTACAGATTTAACAATTTATTGCCCATTACTAAACAAAACAAAACAAAACAAAACAAAACAAAAACATGACTGAGTATGTTTGTTACATTTACATGTGAATTGTTCATTATGCAAAATATTTCTTGCCCTATTTACTGTAAGAGTTCACTAAAAGCTATCTTGATATGGAACTTGGTGCTTCTAAAAGAAGGCTTTCTATGATCAGCTGTTCTACTTTTCCTTTACACCTGTATCTGTTTGCTAACCCACTAATTAAATGGACTACTCCATAAATATTTAATGATTTATTATATTTGATATATGTTTGTAGTTGTACTTGAACTACAGTTTTTCCCTACGAGCTTTCTTAGGTGGCTGAGGAAAGCAAGGACTTTGTGGCTAGGAAGTGGCTGCAAAGCACAGCTCATAATTTCTATACTCTCTTCTATCTCATCTTTAGCAATTCATTTCTCTGGATGTTCTTTCACTTGGGGCTTCTATTTTTATTGAGGGACAATGTCCTGCAGAATATGCTATTTATGGCATCCAAACAATGGTGTAGGACACTTGACAGAATGCTATTGGCAAGCAGTCACCTTCTTGTCAACACTTTAATTTTTTTCTCCTTATCTCTAGAAATTTTGGCATGTCTGTCTGGCCTGGCCTAGGCTTATCACACCCTAGATTCTAATCAGACTGAAAGATGGGAACAGATGCAGTACTGGTGGGGGATCTACTGGTAAAGCAGAGAGAGCACAGCTCTATCCTCGTCCTTCTGGGTTCCTGAGCATTGTTCTGGTACCTCGGCGGACACCAGTTGTGGCTGATGTGGGGTAAAAGACGATGCTGTTTCCTGACAAGATATATTCAACAAGCAGTGTTGAATCTCCACCATCAGCCTCTTTATTTGTGAAATCTATCAGGTGTTTTCTCTGCTCTCTACCTGCTCTTCTCAAAGTTTTTGCATTTGAGACCTGTGCCCTGTGCACAGGTCCATCATCTCTGAAATAATCCTGGGATGTACAAGGCAGAATCGCATCAGGAAGGCAGCATCCTCAACAGAAAACAGATCCTAATGTCTTGTGAAAAATGAGGAAGAAAATGCCTTTTTGCATTTTAGAGGAAATGAAGGGAGAATAAAGGGTAAGGTTAGTCAATAGTGACATGCTTCCATTCTTGAAATGGAAGTTTGATGCCTCTTGTGTGGTTCAACATCTGCTAGAGTCAAAAACCTGGGTGATAGAATTGGATCCAGGTCTGAATAACATTTGCATGTGGGTCAAACCTATTGCATATATTTGATCTGGCTTAGACCAGAGGAAGAGCCAAACAAAAGAAAAAAAAATGGAGTCTGTTTCCATTCTCTGGTATGTTCAGCACACTTAAAGTAGCTGTCTTATCTTTTTATGAAAAACATACATGTATTTGAAGTCCTTTTCTCTACCTATCCTTTCCTCAAAGAAGCAGGGTCTGGGTTTATCACTTCCTGCTACAAGCAGGCCTATGACACAGGAACAGGGGCTCAAAAATTATGTTTGAAAAATAAAATAAAAATGCTTTAAGCAATTTACCCTCCGCTCATTACAAGGAATCCATATGCTTGCAGATACAAAGCCAACCTCTTCCCTTTTCTGATTCACACAGAGGACATTCACAGCAGCACAGCATTTCAATATGGTAAATACAGATGTATAAGTCATGCTGGCAACAGTGGATAGTGAGAGCCCCAAATCTCTTTTGTGAAAAGGCATATGAACAACATCAAGGTTAAAGCAGAGCAGTTAATACTGCTTTAATACAGCAGGAGCCTCCTCCCAGAGCCTGCTGCTCCCTTAGGCTTAGATCCCTTCCATTTGCACAGCTTGACAGTACGAGGACAACTGATGCTGGAAGAATATGGGCTCAGTATGTCAGCCCAGCAAAAGGAGATGAATAAGTATCATACAGATGGTGTGTGCTTAGAGGAGAGGACAGGATGGAGATACTCTCCTTACAGCTGGACCAAAATTTAATCATCTGTGCACCTGGCTTCAGACAAAGTCAGAAGAGAGATGTGGTTTTAGTTAGGGATGTAAGCTGCATCACAAAGGCAGAACGTCTATTAGTTAATGGCTAGTATCAGTTTTCATGCCTTTTAAGACAATAAATATTTTAAATATCAAGGCCTTTTTCTTTCATCTGTGTATCTATTTCTCTTAAGTGCATTCCACTGATGTCTGTTCTCTTCTCCTCTGCTCTGGTCTGCAAAAGATTAAGCATGATTTTGTCTGATGTCCACCTCTAAGTTCTCAGTCATGGAAGATGTTCCTGGCTCACCACAGGTCATAGTCCATAATTATTTCATAATTCCTATTACCTTTGAGAGACGATTTCACATTGGAAGACTGGGAACTCAGTTTCACAAAGACAGTGAAAATTATGGCACAGCAGGGATCAAGCACTTCTCTAGGAGATGTGGATTAACTGAAGAGAGTGTGAAGCTGTGACAGAGTAAATACTCCACCTGCCTACACGTGTCTGAGACTGATATGGAAGCACAAAAGCAGGACTGTCTGGCATGGTCAGAGAAGCTTCTGAGAGTGTCCAAATTTCAGGCTGGAATCTGAAATCCGTGTCCGGGTGATGCGGAGAGTTACTGTTTGATTGCCCAGAGGTGCTCTGGCCCATCCCACCTGCCCAGCATCTCATTTCCTCTCCATCAGTGCTTGTGGCATTTGGAGAGTGTTTCTACATATGAGGGCTTTCTTATTTGTTTCTTTGCAGGTTTTATTAGTAAGGCATGCTGCTATTTTGCCCCTATGATGGGGAATACACAGACCTCTCATCTGCCTTGCTCAGCTTTGTTCTTTTTTTAATCACCAGTCATCTGGCATGACAAGGGCGAATAGTCTTGCCTCCTCTTCTATGTATTTTTTCCACTTCAGCTCTTTGCATTCATTAGACATCAATATTAGTTAGTGATGTATTTTTGCACTGCCACATGCAATAGAAATGTCCAAGTGAGGAGGCCAACAGCACAGGTGGATTGCACACTGCTAGAGAGAAACAGTGTCTGTGAATTTAGGTGAACTACCCACAGGTTAGACCAGCTTCAGGGGTGGGACTGAATCCCCTGAAAAAACACTGACATAACTTATTTGTGATAGATAATTCTACTTCCTTCAAGTTTTTGTTATAAGGATACCAAATGTTAATGAAACTAGCAGATTTTGTGTTTCCAGAGCTAACAATAGGGTCTAAATAGTAGCTAAATACTATCTGGAGGGTGTTGGCATCAGTCATGTGGTGGAGAGACTGAACAGCTTCAGGGACACCAGAGAGGTAGCTCCAGGATTTTTATTTCCCATCTCACATACAAAGATTAATAACCCTATATTGACCTCTGGCATCATCTGGGGGCAACGAAACATGACAGAAATTCAAGGAGTTTTCACCATATGAAGTTTATCTGTCTTTAGCATGGGTTTTTTTGATTGCAGATTTTATAAGTTTGTCATTTTCTGGGAGTAAAAGCCTTGCTGCAGAATTGGTCATGTATTCACATTCATCTGTGTATGTGATGTGGGTCATCTGGATGTCTGACAGTTAAGTGGTTAAATTCTCTGTAGGCACTCCAGCATTATGACTTCTGTATTATAATCACTAGAAACAAGGAAAATATCTACCTTTATCAAGGTAATGAATAGGTAAGTTTGTAATCACTTGTCTGCTGCTGAGGCTTCTGTGCCTGAAACTAGATTAACTCTCCAACTTTCATAGTCATCTGTTTAGAGGTGTTTAGCTAAACTGAGTAGATACATCAAAAGTTGCTTTCACATTGTCCTTTGAGAACAATTTGTTAGACCTCAAGCAGCTGGGGTCCAGATTGGAAAGAAGATGCCTACAGCAACTGAGTGTGTCATTTAATATCACGGGCTTCACAGAATGTGTTAAAGGGAGCTGGCATGCAAGATATGCAAGGGACATAGGGATTCAATCATACACTGTGCAGTTTCAGACAACCCAACTGGAAAGAAAGAAAGAAAGAAGTGACATTTGTGCTGTTATCTAGGAATGATTGAAAATACTTTGAAGTCAATGGAAAGATTTTCACTGAATTCCAGAGCTCTGAATCAGGTCCTGGATAGTCTTATACAGAATGACAGGGAACTTTCATCTTCAGGATTCCATTTCAAGGGACATGGAATTAAATGGCCTTGACTAGCTGTAAAGGCCAGTGTACCTTTAAAAATGAAGTGGGAAATATTTGGAGCTTCATGGCCACTTCACCTGACATACACTAAGCAACAAAAACCCAGACACCTATACTGAGATGTGTACATCTAAACTTCTATATAACTAAGATAGACGTGGAGAGAAAACAAACTTGCAGGGTTAGGCTTGAGAAACACAAAAATCCCAGAGGTCTGGGGACACTGCAACTACAAAGATAGGCCAAGGGGAGAACAGCACTGCCCCAGTATTGTTCCTTCCACACCTTTCTGCTCAGCGTGACCCATGTGCTTGGCACCTCAGCAAAATGTGTCATTAATGATGCATGTAGGCTTAGGGTTACACTTAGGGTTGGCTTGAGAAAATGACAAAGCCTAGAGCTCCAGGGACATTGCAATTACAAAAAGCATCCAAACTAGAGCATCCAAACATGTCATCTCCTTAAATTTGATACAATCACTTCTTTTCAGATTTTTTTTTGTATTTCTCTCTATCTAATTTCCTTTCAAGTCCATCCCAGTCAGTTTGTTTCATTTTTTTCTCTGACTTTGAGATTTCACATCCTTTCACAAAATAAATTTTTTTATTTTGTGAAAGGAAATGAAATCTTGCGATTTCAATGAGGATCAATTCAGCACGGTTTGGCCCATTTCCCTGTACTTCATGTCATTTCATTCTTTTTTATTGTTTTCACTTCGGATTTGTTGTTGTTGTTGTTGTTTTGGTTTTTTTTTTTTAGTGTTTCATTTAATCAATTTCTTCTCCAGTCTCTTTGTTTCACTTAATTCCCAGATTTCGGGATTTCAATGAGTATCATTTTGGCAAGGCTTGGTCCATTTCATCGCAAAAAAAAAGAACATTCCACTGTCCAAAGCTTGCTCCCTCCACACCTTTCTCCTTGGCACAGCCCATGTGCTGGGCACCTCAGCAAAAGGCTGCTTTTACTTACAGCTCTGCTTAGGGTTAGGCTTGAAAAAACCACAAAGCCCAGAGCTCCAGGGACACTGCAACTACAAAAGGCATGCCAAGGGAGCACGGCACTGCCCCAACATTGCTCCCACACCCATGTTTGTCCACACACCTTTGTTCTTATGCAAATCTATGCAAAGATCAACCATCCCACAAACATCCTTAGTATCATATATATATATATACACATTTACAGGTGTGGGCCTTGCCATCTGAGTCATAACTTTTGTTCCTTTTGAGTGGATTCACCCACAGTTTGTCAATAATGGTCTCTAATGACACCTCTATGACCAAACCCTAGAGGCAGACACTCAGCTGGTGTTCATTGGCACAACTCCACTGACTTCAAGTCCCCGAAACTTTCAGGTGTGAGCACACCAGGCATGTAGAGAGGGGGTTTACTACCATGTTCTCTCATGTGGTATCATCTGTATATGCATACCAAACTCTGTTGCTGACACATTGGAAACTCATGTCTAATTTACAGACTTCTCTCAAACTTAGGTCTTTTTCTTAGTCTACATATTTCCATTGCTCCCTTGGTGAATAATGTGCTTTAGACAATTTTCCCCATATGTATTGGTTTTTATCTTTTCCCAAGTAGGATTTCATTTTGTCACCCAGTGACCTACTCTCTGATTCTTGGGCTTTCTCTATTCCCACCACCCTGGGGTAGTACCCTCATGCCTGCTGACGTGAGAAACTTGAGCCTCACCCTCTTGCCCAAAAGATCTAGAAAATATCAACATTATTGTTCAGTGTGCAATGTGTTCTGCAAAATTCTGGAGAGCTATAGACTCTAAGTTGGTTTTCAGGCAGTTTTCAGATTGCCTGTTATCGACAAAGCATTTTAAATTGTGCTGCTAAAACCAAAGGCCTGAGTCTAGAGTTACAACATGATTGACACAATTCTAAAAACGAAACAGGACAAAGCAGCTTAGCACTGTGGAACCTGAGCAGCAAAGAACTCTTAGCACTTCCCAGTCTGGCTGCCTGCAAGTGCCTCCTAAAAGCTAAAACTGCCTGAAGGCTGCTCTGATTCACCTCACTGACCTCAGGCAGGTGGAAGCCAGATGAGGCAAGAACAGAAGAATGTGAAGGTGACGAGCTTGCATTGGTGACCTGGAGAAGGGACAAAATAGGAGGCAGTGTGGCTGGCTTCCTGCAGTGCAGGACAGGAGCTGGGGGTACTCAGGGGGCCATGTAAGGCACGTTTGAAGCTGGTTCTGTGTTAAAGTTCTCTTGTCATATTTGCTCCGCCTACTGCCCTCACTCTTCCCATTCATCTCACACACTACTGAAATCTATTTTAAAAGCTTCTGTCTGACAAAGTCTACTTTCTCTTCATGTTTCCATACTGTAGATCTTGCTACTTATCCTCTGACAGGTGAGCTCAGATGCACAGCATCAAGGCTCAAACACAGCACTGGATTTAGGCAGTCAAATGATGTGTATGCTGTGGACAAGCAGCTGCAGCAGAAGGCAAGATCAGAAGCACAGAAAGTTTGCCAGGAGCCCTTCCTGAAGTGGCACAGGTCATAAGATGGCACACTCCCAACTGCAAAACATGGCTAGAGCTTTTCTCCCAGTCTGAATTAGTTTGTCTGGACTATAAAATTGCAGATGTTGTGATGCTGCACCACAAATGACTGGCACATAGGACTTATGAGCAAATATTTTTAAACAGAATAGAAACTAGACACAACACTTTCTTTGTTTTTAATAGCATTATAATTGTTTTTTCTCAGGTTTTCCAGATTTGTTTCTGCTGTTATCAATCATGCATACTCAATAAAAGCTGAATTTTTAAATGGAATGGGAACTTGCCTGCAAAAAAAATCATAGCCTGCATTTACCCTAAATATTAATCAACAGCCAGGCCCAGACACTAGAACTGGTGATCTGACATCTCCCAGTCAAAGCACTGCAACTGCCTCTTGGTGCAAACTTGACGGAGAAACCCATAAAGGACAAAAACATGAAGGGAAAACAAAATGTACAGGAAGGTTGTAACCTTCCTGGGTGGGGAGGAGCATTGCAGAGAGCTGTGTGGAAGGCAGGGGCAAGACAGAGGTTCCCCAATGAAGCAGAAAGGGCAGAAGAGTAGTCAAAGCATGAGGGAGGAAACTGGGAAGGTCAAGGACATGAGATCAAGACAGGGCAAAACCTTGTGGCATCTTTATATTGTGTAAGGGACCACACAGCAAGTTGAGGCCAAACTGCACTTGGAATTTAAATGTTCCTTGGCTCTTCCTTTTACACCCATTGCAGAGATAAGCCCTGAGTCAATCTGTCTTGCAATCAACTCTCCTTGTACCACTGCACAGTACATTGCCTTTTATTGGATTGTGTTTCCTGGCGAGCACATCTGAAATATCTGAAATATGAGCGAAAACTGAAGTCACTAACTCACAGTAACAGGATCCACATTTCCCTGTAATCTCATTCAGTTCCTGATACTGTCTAGATATGTGGTTTCTTCTACAATGAGAGTGAATGCCTTCACAAATGTAACTAATTCATGCTCAAGAGCCTCTTGTTGAATGTTCAGCTGAACAGCCTTTGGAAAGTATCACACACAGCCACCTTCTCTCCATTTCAGAAGTGCAGTGTCCTCCCAAAGGTTTTTTGTGCCCAGATATCCAATCCAAGGTTTTTCATGCTGTTTTTCCTATCCTGTGGTTTTAAAGGAACAGGGCAGGACAGGACACTCCCCCGCACCCCCCTCTCAAATTTTAATTCAAGATAACTGAAATGCTTTCTTTAGGCACTTTCTCTAGATGATGATTCACTTTCAAGCTGAAATATTTTATTTCATTAATGCAAACTTGCTGCTGTGAATTTTATTAGAGGGTAAAGCAAATTATTATGCCTTTTTAAAAATACTGTATTAAATAGAACAGTCTAATACTAGAAATGTCCCAATGAACTTATTGAAAACATTATGGCAAATTATACCAATAAAACTAATGAGGCCATTCACACTTTTATGTAGTGGAATTGGAATTGAGAAGCCAGCCTAGGAAATAATTTTAGCTAGCTCCTATCATACATAAGTATGCATCCAATCATACATAAGTATTTTAATATGAAAATAACACAAAAAATTCTATACAGTGTTTAGAAAAACAGGAAAGAATATTTTATGTAAATACATTTCTGATCATGAAGGTAGGGAAGGTAGCATTCATACAAAATAAAAGAAGAAAAAAATCTAATAAATAAAGGGTGTATGAAACACAAGCAAAGGCTGTGGATGAATAACCTCAGCTGTGGTATTGTGTGTTCTGTTACTGGATCCCTGACAGGAAGTTTCTGCTGTGATCTCTGCTCCCCCTCCTCCTTCTGCCTTTTATGGGCACCCCCTGTTCACTCACACTCTTTATCTTCTTTCCTCACCTGTCCTTTCTCTTTTTCCTACACAGCAGTCTGTGAATCTCCTCCACCACAATTTTCTATTGCCTCCTTCTCTTCCTGATCACTTGTTTTTATTTCTTTCTCCCCGTCCACGATTCCCATTCAGGCTATTCATTCCCTGCGCTTTCTAACTCTCACAGTAACCCACCTTACTGCAGCTCACTTTCTTCTCCTCCATCTTTTATTTCCTCAGGAATTCCTACCCCCTTTCTAGGACACTCCTGTTTTGCAGCTGCCTGAGCACTGCAATTTCTCACAACAGTCTGCCTTTGCACTCACAGCTTGCTCTGTGGGCCCACCAACAAAGACTGAGGTCTTCCATGTCTGGCTCCTACCTGAGCTATGTCCATCCATCTCTTTTTCCCACTTTTCTTCACCCTTATCTTTTGTTTCCTGCAGTCATCTTTAGTGACAGGTGCTCTGCAAGGAGCCACTTTCTTCTGTTTTTCTTCTTTATTCAGTCCTCGTGGCCTTTCATCGTGGAGTCAGTTTGGTGCTGTTATTGACCTGCTGAACCCTTGATCTCTTTCACACACCTATTAATCAAGCTGCAAGAGGAACTGTCAAGAACCAAGGCAAGTATGAAGTCCAGTCTCCTCCAGATCTAGGAGATATATTGGGATGTTTTGCCATGTGGGTTCACAACATGGCTTTGTTGTGGATGGATGGATGGATGGATGGATGGATGGATGGATGGATGGATGGATGGATGGATGGGTTACCTGTGGTGGTGGAAATCTACAGTTTAAATAAATAAATACAATTCTCTTGTACAGAATGCCACTTCTGTATCTCAACTGCGACAATGGTTGCATCACCCTGTGACTGTTCAATGCTGTTCTGCACAAGGACACAAACAGATTCTGTGAAAATGAATACAAAACATCACTGGAGAAACAACTCATAGTTCAATGTAACTTACATTTCTGCCTTCCCAAACCTCAGTGTGCCGGATATCCTCTAAGTGCAATACCACAGGCAAAAGACAATTGATTTAATTGATTCTTATTGGCAGAATCCCCATTCGCAGATTGAAATTCCTGCATAAATGGTAAAACAGATCTCTTGGCAAAGGACAGAGAGATTGATTTAGCAATTGGGAACTGAGAAAGAGGGGAAGAAACTTCCTCTTGAGGGAAGAAAACTGGGAAACACATCTAAAACTGCATTAGAAAACTGTTCTCCACAGGTACCAAAGTGAAAATCAGTCAGATGTCCCACCTGCCTCCTTCCTCTGACCTCTCCCCCATCAAGGACCAAGAGGCAGGCATCCTTACAGCAATTAGGCTTAAGCAAACAAAACAAATTGGAGAGGTTATGACTGTGTTACCCAAGTGTAAGAACGGGCCTCTTGCATCAGCATTTAGTGAGCCAGCATGTGAGAATGATAGATGGAGAGTCTGGGGGAAGGGAGATAAGGAAGTGTCCTCACTGCTGAAGCCCCCATTGAGTTTGATTGGAATATGTGAGCGAGAGACTTGCAAGGAATATGGAGTTGATTATCAAAAACATGGCAGGGAAACAGATGTTGCCTGCTTTGGAGACTCTCCTTGCACATTCAACACAATGGAAAGGGCTCAGATAATAAAACAGAGAGGATCCCAGCAAGAAATATAGCGTGCTGACACTTTTATGACCTGAGATGCTTACAAAATACAGAAATGGCGTTTTGTTTGCTTTCCATGCGCAGCTTGATATCACATGCTCAGCTCTCTCTGCTGCCACTTGGAGTCAGGAAGGACGATATATTTTCTTTTCCAGATAAACCTAGTGATTCTAGTCAGGTGCAGAAAGCAAATAAATTACATAAGAAGACTTTCTGTATCTATTAATCAAGAGGCTTGTCATTTTCCAGGCCTTGATCCACATGAAAGAAAGTGAGGAGGGGGAGGAGGACGTCGGAATAAAGGAGGATGTGGAAGGGAGCAGAAAGAAGATTCTTGCTGAAGCTGCTTGAGAGGTTTCTCATAGCACGAAGGACCACAGCTTAGACAAACATACTGGAAAAGAACTCCCTACCCTCTCCTTTTGAAGTTTTTCCTCTGCAAGCCAAGGGGGCGTGGTCCAAAAGGAGAAATGTATGAACCAGGAATATTCCATTATGCTTTTGGGGAAGTTGTTTCCACATTTCCTTCTTCTTTTGAATGCTGAGAGGGAAAAAAACCTGCTGTTGAAAAAAGGAGCCACATTCAACACGTACTTGGGGGTTCCTTTCCAGCATATAGCCAAGTATTTGTGTACTAGAGCAATAGGGTTGGCTACTTACACAGACAAAGGAGGAGAGGAATTTTCAGTGCAGAGCACAATAATTCTAATATCAAGTAGAGAGATATGATGGACTCAGTAGTTTGCATGAGAAACTGGCTCTATTTCCCTCTCGGAAACTGACCTCACATGTAATATTAAAACAAGACTCAGAAGAATCTTATTAAGGCAGATACATTTGCTTTCTTCCTTAGATCATCCTGAATGTAAATCAATGAATATTTATAGCATTTTTGAGATCTTCCAAGAACACAAGCTAGAAAAGCATAAAGTTACTGTATGGAGGGACTAAATTATTGCTGCAGACCAAACATGAATCAGAATAACATCCCACATGGAAAACAGTCAGGAAAGTTCTTGAACCAGGAACCTGGTTCATGGCCAAAGAGTAAATCTGGTTCTGTCTGAATCATCTGCCTGAGAAAAATCTGTCTACACACTGCTAGATAATCATGTAGTGACAATATGGGCAAAGAAATTTTTAGCTCCAAGGTTTCTTACTAAGGCTAACCTCAGCTTAGGGAAGCCGGTCTCTCTAGGCTGCCTCAACCATCTTTGACAAAAGGATGGCTTTTCCCAGAGGCACCTTGGAGGACTGGAGATTAGGCACTTCTGCATTGCTTCCTGGAGCTGCCTACACAACTGTGTGTCACTCATCTTTCTATTTTCTGCAGAGAAATGGGTGGCCAAACAGTTTATACCCACAGCTAAAGTATTGTGATTGGAGCAATGGTTCTAGTTCTGGTGTCCACACCCATGACAGAATGGTCAAAATTGGAATGGATTCCAAAACAATTCCAGAAAATAATTTAATGACTGATATGAGGTCAGGAATGCCTGCTGTAGAGTGGGAAAGGAAGAAATGCAAGCCTACCTTATCCAGTAGATGTTTTGGGAGGAGATTTGAACCTTAACTACAAATACGTATGTGGGGAAGAGGTGTCTGATAAGAAACAGCTCTTTAGTTCAGCAAGAAAAGACTATGAGAGTTATAAATTTGGATTTGAAAGGATTTCTAATTAAACAATGAAATTACCTACTGGGAGACATGAGGGATTTTCCATTACAAAAATGCCTTACATCAAAACTGAAAAGATTTGCAAAGGATATGCTATAACTCAACCACAGGCTACTAAAGTCACCGAAAAAAAAATTCTTAGCCCTTTAGAACAACTTTGATCTTAAATCCTGTAGAGGCCTACAGTTTTTTGTAACTCTGCCAATAACCTCTTAGCTTGTTGGCAGCCTCTGTCCTAGGTAATATTCAAGATCAACCAAAGATGATTCTGTAACTTTTACTCCTACTTTAACATATGTTGTCAGGCAGACAATGGGAACACCGAAAATACTGGCTAACAAACATTTCTTCTGCATATCCCTGTTGAAAGTGAGTCCAGAAAACAGCCATCAAGTCTTTCATAATTAATGGCAACAGGAAAGTTTCTTAACTGGATACCCACACTCCTCAGACAGGGAATTTGTCTCTAGATTTACATTGTGACTTGCTATGTCTATGCCTTCTGTGGGTCCTGATAGGTGTAACAGAATACCAACCACAAAACTTTCTCCTCATATGAGTTTCTTGTAGATGTAATTGTTTGTTTACTTTTAATTAAGAAGTGCTGTACTCATTTCCATTACATTTCCTGTTCTGGAGACATCCAATTGCTTAATTAATAAGCCACTCATGTAACATTTTCTCCTGCCTTAGGAAGGTTTTCCTGAAGTACTCACTTTAGCATAACACCTGTCTTTCCCCCAGCACTCTGGCCATGTTCTTGAGTTCCCTGCATGCAGCGTTCCCTTTCTTTGTTCATGGAATTACTGGTAGGTCTTGAAGTGCCAAATGTCATTCGAAATGACAAGTAAATATTCAATGTGGGTCTCAGGAAGGCTTTCAATCCATATATATTCATTTTTCCAGTAATCTCAGCTTCTCACTCAATTTTGCTACCATTTTCTGTGTAGCTCCATGGTATTCTAATTGTTTTTCAATTAACTAACAAGTTCTGGGATGGAAAGATGCATAATTTGCAGCATAAAAAAATCACTTTGGAAAAATGTGTGTAGAATTTAGAGACAAGATATTTGACAGGGCAGCATCACAACATGAATATGCTATGACAGTAAGAATCAGATTTCAGGGCTAACCATATACACCCTGTGTGTTCCTGCTGGTTTGAAGTGTGATTATCTGTGTTTTGCTCTTTTGGTCATCAGTGGTTTGCCACAGCAAATAGCATTGCGGGTGTAACAGATGATTACATTCTGTTGTGTTCCCATTTTTTCTTCTGGTTGTCCATAATGGAATCATCACACACCTGCAGTGTGTGAGTCATGGGCTGGGAGACACCCATTCAGAGGTGTATTTACAATGGCTGGAAATCCTGCCACAAAATAATGCCCAGGTGGGAGGTCTGTGAGAACCTGTAGGGAATTCCCAGGCATCAGGCTGTGGCTGCTCTGTCCACACACCTCAAGCTCTAAAACCAGTGCAACCACCTGACAGAAGCAAGTCATACCACTGAATATAAATTTCGTTTCTCCATGCTGCAGGGATATCTGCCACACTGGACACAGCTGTTTATACCACGCTTTGATTTCATTTTATTTGTTTTATACAGTAGGCACCCTATGCTGCCCAGGCATACCCCACCAAAATAATAAAAAAAAAAAAGCAAGATTTTGCTCCACATTTTATTCTCACTCTCTCTCCTTCTTCCACTTCATAACCACAGGATGTTTATTCATTCTGTGTGAGCTGTGCTTTCCCAACAAATAAGGCTAGCTTGAGCTCCTGTCATCCTTTTCTCTTGTAGGTTTTACTAGAATGTAAAGACAAAACAAATTATCCAAAACATTTCTCTCTATACCAGTCCTGATACCCATCCTTTCCATGTGCTCAAAGGCTTGATTTAAAGTCTCCAGCTACTGGAAATTCCACCATATGCCTAAGTCGCTTCAGTAGCTGAGTGACTCCACAGCCATGCACATGCTTCATACCCAATCTCAATTGCATCAGATTTGGCTTTCAAACATCAGGCCTCTTGTGTCAGAGTTGCAAAATGTCATACAACATACATTCCTTAAAATACATGTCTTATTTATTTTTAAAATCTAAATGCTATTACTGTGGCCCAACTTAAGCTAATCCCTTGGAAGGTTTAGCACCTCTGCTGTATATATGGAGGTTGATGCCTTATTACAAAATGCTAACAGAAATTTTTATGTAACACTCATATTTCTAGAGGAAAGCTTCATAACTTTGGAATGTGATTGGACCAGTGCACCTCTGGCTGTCAGAGGTGTGTCTATTACATAGACAGCTGGAAATGTTGTTGTTGATTCTGAAATTATCTTGGCTGGATCCAGCATTAAGGAGTCTTTAACTTTTTTTGGTTTTTCTTTTTTGGTAGCTAATATATGTGACACCTTTCCCAGCAGGATTGCAGAGGCCTGAAATCTGTGGTAGCAGTAAATGGACTCACCAGTTCACATCATCCATACACCAATGAAATACACAAAAGCACCAGAGTCCCACGCAAAGGGTGCAACTTACGCATCCAACATCCAGAATTTATACACCTCCACACTCCTCATATAATGTGCATTCTCAGATCAGCATTTTTCTCCTCTCAAGGCAACTAGTGATAGCTGTGCCCAGGCCCTCTGCTGGACAACTACGTGGGATGGATTTATCTCTTTTTGAGGTATTCTGATCATGGAGCATGATGTAACACATTTCAGAAGTGCTTAATTTCTGTTTACTTTTAGGTTTAAAAGCAGGTTCTGTCTGGTGTTCAAGATGCCTCTTACAAAGACACTTCAGTGTTTTAGAATGACACTGCATCTTGATAGATTTCAGCTGAAGTACTGTTCACCACAGAGCTGTAGGAAGTTAGGTTTAGAAAAGAAACTCAACTATTTCCATCATATTTCGTACAAACTTCAGTGACATGGTCTTCTCTGAAGCAAGAAAACATCATCCTGGTTAATTGATACAAGTGGAAGTTAAGTGTCATGCAATTCTTGGAAGTATGTTGATGGGGAAAAGATACCCAGTGAAAGACAGACAAAAGCAAAAGGAAATCAAGTGACTGGAAACTGAAGAAGATCATCTCAGAGTATAAATTAGATTATATTCTTGTCCATGAAGCCACTTACCCAAGAAACACTTAATCAGCTGACATTTTCAAATAAAAAATGGAATGTATTTCTAAGAGCTAATTTAGAGATAAAGCAGAAGATGCCATTCTATTGATGGAACCATCAAGTGCAATTCCTTGGCCTATCTTATGGACAAGCCTACACTGCAAATATTGTAGCAGTTACTCTGGGCTTTAAGATCTCTGGGAACATCATCAGTGTCCTGTGTTTACAGGGGTTTCGTTTTTATTTTTCCTCTCCTGTTTTTAATAGGCTGATTTTCAGCTTTTAACCTCATGCAGCTTCTTTATGTCTAAAAGTGTCTCTCTTTTTGTGTCGAGCAGCCTCCTTCCTTCTGTGTACAGTGCATCATCAATGGAAAATTTTGCCCCTCTTTAAAAATACTGAACCAGGCCGAGAGCAAAATATGGTTCTTTTTAGCTCACTGAGATGATGACATTTTCCTCTCACATAGCTCTCCCAGTAAGTGATGTTTCAACATCCACCTTTGACAGAAAAGGGAAAACAAACTTTCAGAGAACCTGCTTCTCACCAGCTGGCAGATCTCCACTGAAAACTGGCCTGGAAAGCTCACTGTGACTTCCTTGAGCTGCAGAAGGACGGGTGGATGTGGGAGTGCTGAGTGAATGAGGGTGTCATCATACGCTCAGGAAACACGAAGCGCAATCGTGCGTGTGCGGGTGGGGATGATGTCTCTATTAATGCCTGAGTGGGTGAGACATTAAACAAAGCAAAGGTCACTGCTTGGGACACAGAGCCTGCAGCACCAGTGAAATCAATGTGGGGGTGCTGCAACTGGCAATCAAGAACCAGAAAGACCTGTAATTTTTAGATTGTGTAAATTTTAGAATGTGGACACATTGACATGCTTTACAACCCTGATCAAGGTAGCAATGGATGACTCTTCACTGTCTAAGGAGCTCTCACAAAAATAAAAATATCCTTTCTTCTCATCCACCTTTTCCCTAATAATTTCTCCACATAAGGTTCAAATAGGAAGCATGTGAGATAAACAGCTTTTCTGACCGGGTGAGAAATGTGACATCCAAGTTTCGTTCTGTTTCTCTCAAAGCTTAGCTAAACAGTCTGCAATTACCCCAACTAACACCTCTGGGAAGCCAGAGCTAAGGTTGCATATGTTGCCTGTAATTTAGGAACTTGATAAAAATATGGATAATGTTGCTTAAATGAAATGAATCTGGATTGTAAGAAATGGGAGGTAAGATTAGAGATAAGAATGTGCTGCAAAGGACAGAAATGCAGAACCAGCAGGGAATGTAGAGTTCTCTGGAGTACACCTTTGAATATTGTGTATCTACGCAGGAGATCATAGCACCTGTTAAATTTAATACATATTAAATATTGTCATATCTTATATATCTGAGCATACCTTCATATTTTGCTGGCAGCCTACAATTCCCAGATTTCAGTTTATGTTACAGAAAGTATGTATTCAATTCCCAATAAAAAGCTGATTTAAAGGGCACTACTGGGAATTGTAAGGAGACTAAATTGTTTTAATATTTTCAGTACATGGAAGGGGGAATTTAAATGGGAATCTGGGAATCTTTTTTCCTTTTGTGAGCTGTAAAGGTCAAGATTTTGCCATGGATACAAGAGCTGGAAGAGGATTTCTCGTTGTGTAGAAGTCCACATGTCCTGGGTGGGAGCTTAAGATGTTCTTAAATCACATACAGTGCACATTTATGGCTCATCTTGTCAATGTACACAGGGATTGCAGATCTGTGTGGGTTGTTTTCATTACTGAAAATGGAAGACATGCAACAAGAGGAATGCTGGCTACAGATTGTTGAGACCTTGGACTCGCTGAGGTTTTAGATTTGTACGTTACCTCACTGAATTTCCATTAAGCCTACTTACTTTAAACTCTAGTCTTTTACCATTATTTTTCATTCTTCAGACATGAATGGTATTTTCTTAATTTTAATTTAATTTAGACTGTTGGAGTGCTCATTGTTTCTGTGGAAGAAATGTCACTCCTTTCTAGAATAAAATTAATCTTATGCAAAAGGCCAGTGCAAGACCTGATTTATATATCAGGGTAGGACATGAAATCTGTGTTGGCAGCTGTGATCATGTTCTGCCCTGACAGTCACACTGTTCTCCTGGCAGCACTGCACCACACTCCCCATCACTGTCAACTTGTGTCTAATAAAAAATTCATGCAAGCCTTGCTTCCAGCTTTACTCCTCACAAAGCACTGGCCCTTGTGGCAGACCATACCCATGCCACTCATGAGTTATCCCAGGGTTCGTACAAGAGAGGAGAAGGAAAAAGGGAGAAAGAAAAAATGGAGAGTTTCCTCTCCACTGTTCTCACTCCCAAGATAAAAGAATGCACATTTTATAGTATTTTATGTTTTAATTTTTAGCATTCTGTGCAACATTTCCTCTACTTCTGATAGGAACCGATCTTGGCAAGAATAAAAACCATACTAATAGTTTGCTGCTTGCACAGGGAGAGAGCACCTGAGATCCTCAGATAGAGCAGACAAAGCCCTCTCAATCTTTGGATTGATGGCACTATCATGGAAGAAATACAGAGCTCCCTTCTCTGTGTTTAAAACTGCTTGGGTAAATTCCCCCATACCCACTGAGAATTCAACCTATGCTGTATCCAAAAAGGGAAGCTACAAAAAAATTTAAATATGTCATAGCTGGCTGGGGTGGGCTTCTTCAGGCTCATAAAAATCAGCAAGCAAAGTTCCTAAAGGCATCCATAGGTTTATTTCAACTTCAAACTTTAACCAAACTAGTCATAGGCGACAGTCAGTGATGAGATCATCTGAGAAAAAGATTGTAAAATGGAGCTACAAAATACATTGGTGCAAATAATTAACCTATTTGCCCAGAAAAATATCATTTGGGGTTAATCAAAACTATTCATAAATCCACACTGAATTGAGCAAGTCTGCAGAAATTTTGCAGCGGGGAGTGAGGCGGGGCAGGGGGACAGGAAAGAAATAATTCTGACATTTTAGTGATAAACATTTGGATTTTTCCACAAAATATTTTGTTTTGAAATTTGCCTACAGATAACAGTCTTAAGACTAAAAAACAATTCACTAAATTTAAATGATTTCTCTGCTTTAGCATTGAAGAAAAAAAAAAGGCATCTTGAAAAAATGTTTTATTTTGCTGGGAGAAACAAATAAATTTGTATTAGTAAAAAAAAAAAAAAAAAATCAGTGCTATTGACTCAGAATTCAAGCTGAAAAACCACCTATTGATAAACCATTCAAAAACCAGCATTCAGTAACCATAAAAAAGGCTGACATTGAACACCCATGGGCTTGGCTCAGTTTGTCCCAGGTCATTCCCTAACCCTTGGTTTCTGGAACTGAGAGGTGATGGGTAATTGCGTGGAAGGCTGTAAATTGGTACACACCACAGCTCACTCAGGGAAGGGAGAAAGACAACCAACCAAAAAGGGCTGTCCCTTTGATTGATTTTACTCTCTGGGCTCCAAGAAGACCTGAAAACCTAGGCTGTGAGGAGAAAACCCATGATTTTGGCAGATCTGGAATTTTCCAGCGCATGTGCTTTTGAGTCATGACATGCCAAAAAAACTGTGTAAAAAGAAAAAATTAGAAATCCCTTTAAAAGAATGCCTCAGTTTCTGTACAAGTCCAAAAATGCCTCATCCAATTTGTCTCAAATTTTCCAGAAAACTTCTGCTCTGACATGAGATCATATATATGAAATGTAAGACAGACTGGTTTGTAGTTTTGGCAAAGCTGGGGAGGAAGACAAATTGGATTGTATTTTTAAAGAGAGAATTAGGATCTCATCTTTGAATTATCACTTATTTAGGCAAGTCCTGCCTCTCTTGACATTTAAATCATTAGAAATTACTAAAAAAGTAGTAAATATGTTACTGGGGACTACTTTGCACTGGCAAAGAGATCATAAAACATGGAGGAGGAGGATGAGACATAAGGAAAATAGGGATGTGTGGGGAGACTGCAGAGAATAAAGAGGTAGTAGCTGCAAAAACTTGTGTGCGTGCTGTGTGCAAGGAAGGGCTGACAGGGATCTCAGGGGACTCTGTGGTGTAGTAGGATTTTAAGGACCATAGGGGACTGTAAAGGTCAGAAGAAAAAGAACAAAGAGATGTTGAGAGGCTGGGGAGGTGAAGACCCTCTTGAGGAAAGAGAAAGAAATAAAAAGTAATTTTCTCAGAGAGGATTTAATGGCTAGAGACATCACAAAACAGAGTGAAGGGAAAGACAGTTTATACCATTGTAAGAATCATACATCCATAAATATTTAAAAGTCAATGGGCTAATCACTTTTGAGGGCTTGGGACACCCATCTTCCCAGGATTTGTGCTGCAGGAAAGCTCTGGTACACCACCACCCACCTTGCTGCCAGCTCCTTCTGCACTGCAGGGAAACTACCATTGCTCCCCTGAGTGCAAGCACTGCTAAAGGGAAAAGTCAACATTTAATTAGTCAAAAATTTCATTAGTAAACTATGGTCTCAAAATACCATAGGAGCAGCTTACAGTGTTTGAAACATGCATAAGGATGACTGGACCATACAAAAGAGGGTAAGATCATCCACTTATGCTGTCAGCATGCTGAAGGTCACCACCTTAAAGAAATGAAACACTTCAAAATAAAACACAAAATTATAAAATACATTAACCAGTAATAATCTGCAAAGAAATAATTCTGTGCTAGAAACCCACCAACTCTTGCCTTAAACTCCTTCAAGTGCCTCAGGATGATGGCTTTTATTACTTTTTGTCATGATTTCATTTTTCCTTTGCAAAGAAGAAAATCTCTGTTACTCTTGGAAAGACATGGGAGGGAACCAGAGGTGTCATGCAGCTCTCTGCCAGAAACACATATGAAGGCAGCCTACTTTGGCAGGAGGACGACGACTGGCCCTGCCTGTCTAGCCACATATGTTTCCTGGTCTTTATTCTCCCCAGCGTTACCACATGTCACAAAGTATGTTACAGAGCCTTAAGAGGAATTGCAGGCTTCCCACCCAACCAAAAACACAGAAAACCAACCCTACAATTAAGTATCCATAACAAATTATGAGGCCTGAGGATGGGTTGCTGCTTGTCAGTTGACAAAATTCATTAAGACTTTTGACTTCTGCATTTTTTTTAGGGATGAGGGGGATTAGGGAGGAGGCTTGGTTTATTTTTTCCCTAATCACTCTGCCTTTTGAGGGGAGAGCCAGGTCTATGGGCATTTAGGTGATGTTATCTGCTAGACAGCAGCCATATGGAGAACATGAAATGGAAGTTTTCTACCCAGCTCCTGGCAAACCTGGGGCAGATGCTGCGTGACTGCCCAAAGCAGTCCACTGAGACACAACGGGATGATCTCCACCCTTTCTGATGTGCAAAGGGACCTCTGGCTAGCCCATGTGATTGATGTGTGGGCAGACATCTCATGGACTCTCTCTCAGCCTTTGTTTCCAAGGGCTGGTGTCTGGGAAAGGGCTGCACTCGCTGAAAGGAAGCAGAAAGCAGAACCATAATGAACTTCCCCAGTCACCCAAAGCAGGCAATCACATCATGTAATCTTTTTAAAACATCTACCAGCTCCATCTTAGAGTTTGTTCAGCTTCCAGTTTCCATTATTCCTACTGATGCTTTTCCTCACTCTTCCAATTCACAGCACATGTTTGCTCAGAGCCATTTGTTCTTGTGCCAGGATGGTCACTCTGTTTATATGGCTCTTC
Source organism: Ploceus nigricollis (assembly GCA_013399945.1). Classification (NCBI taxonomy): domain Eukaryota; kingdom Metazoa; phylum Chordata; class Aves; order Passeriformes; family Ploceidae; genus Ploceus; species Ploceus nigricollis. The sequence continues at coordinate 783,289 of VXBC01001745.1, read as the reverse complement.
TGTACCCTGGCTGCTCAGCCCTGGATTATGCACAGAAAATATTAGTATTTTCTTCCTGGTCTTCTGAAAACTCAGTTAAAAAAGACAAGTTATCTTGGTGTCCACACATAAGACAGGCTTTCTACTTACAGCCATGCCAGCAAGGCGTCCTCTACAATTTTACTTCCAGTTGAAGCTTTGCCAGGCATGAACAGTATTCTCACTGAACTCTTGTATCATGATATTAGAAGTCAACATCTGGTAGAAATGCTTCAGTACACTGTAGGATGACATATGTTTTCTCCACATTCATATCCCACTGGCAACTCACAGCCAACTTGCAACCAAGTAAACCCTCAGTTTTTATCCTGCTCTGAAACAACCTTGCCCTCCCCTTTCCATGCACCAGTATTTATGGCCATTTGTTTTTTCCTATGTAAAACATGACCTTTTTTGTGCTCATGATGTCCCCAGGTCTGTGCCATCAACAAAGCCATGATTGCTTTCTTATGCTCTGTACATCACTGAAACCATCAGATGAGATCCATCCCATCTCCATAAGCACTTCCCATTCTCCTTCTCTCCTGAGAAAGTTTGTCCTGGGAATCACTAGATTTTGAGCACATCATGGAAAGATATTGTCCAGCCAGGGAGCTCAGTCTCTAAGAGAGAGCAGGAACTTGAACTACATTGCTCGTAATACAGTACACAAACTTATTTTAATAATGAAATATGGTTCAAAAAAAAAAAAAACTAACAAAAAATCCCAAAGAAAACATAATTCAGGGATATTTAAATGTGTTTTAGAAATGAAGATGTCAAAAAATTTATCTTTCTGGATAAAGCTTTTCAGAACCTTCACTCTGCAGGAAAGTTGATGGTCTGAGCATTGGATATGCTAATGGTAACGCTATTTTTAGAAACAAAAGTTACTTAAATATATATTTCCATTCTTTACTAAAGTTCAAAATTACGGTGAATCATCCACAGTAGACCTAAAAAGATTCAACTGGAAGACAAATGGCAATATTTTCATACACTGAATGCTAAAAGTGACAGTTTGCATAGCTATAATTTCATAAACAAATGGGAAAATGCAGGCTGGATTGCAAGGTTGCCAATGAGAAGAATTTGTAATAAGAGTAAGATGTCTTTGGACTATGACCCTGCTCTCTGCCAGAGAGCAAATTTGATGGAGCAAATTGTGAAAAGAGCAAATGTCTGTACCTGTGGCACCCCTCTTTCTTGCTCTACTATGTAAAACTGGAGGAATGAAGTTGGTTGTTCTTACACATCTGCCTTGTTCTTAGTGTGGCGTTCCCCACTATCGTTAATCTGGTTACCTCACTGGGGGTGGGAATCAGACATGATTTCATCTTGAATTTAAAATAATACAACAAAAATAATTACGTGAAATTACGGACGTGGAGTGAAAATTCCACTAAAAATCTTTTTCTGACTCCAACAAAATTGTCAAACCTTTCTAATCTGACTTTGAAGAATAACCATGCCATGCAAAATACAACAAATTAGCTTCTGGAGGAAAGAAAAGCACCAAATGTCTTTCAAATGGGCACACTGGCCCCTTTTATTTTAAATTCCCATGTTTAACTTGTTCTTTAGGACACTATGTCTACGTGAAACTGCTGTATAAACTATAGACATGATCTATGATGCAGAACAATATTTATAACATGCCTTTAAAGTTATGTAATACTGAGAACAGAAATGCAATTAAAGTGGAGAGAAGAGGAAGTTCTGCCCTCTGCAGTGTGTGCTGTCTCATCTTTAAACAATGCAACATGATGGAAACTAATAAATGTTTCTGCAGAGGTGACTGGTTACTCCTCTGATGTATTGATATGGGAGGGGTTGATCTCAAAGATGCATTTTTTCAAAATCAATTTTTCAAATTCATTTGGGGAAAACAGTGACATTTTCATTTTCTTTGTAAGAAAAGTATGTACTATCTTCCCGACATGTTCTCAGAAGAATGCAGGCAAAAAAGGGCATTTGGAAGTTATTTTCTAGTTTATACTAAATTATTTCATGTGATTCAAAAATAAAAAGCCATGTTTATATGCATGGAAATATTTGAGAATGAGACAGATAGTTTCTCAGAAATGGGAACCCAAGATGACAGTGACACCAAAGACTTTCTAAGGATGTCAGCTGCACTAGAGAAGTCTCTTTGTTTTCCACTAACAGAGTAGTAGCAATTAATCTCTTAATTTCACTTTCTTGAGAGATATTGTTTTTATTTATTTGCTTTTCATATAGCAGCATAAATATTTTTCTCTCACTAGTTCCTATCTGCCACATTGTACACCATGCAATTGTTCTTTTGTGACTGATTAAGTACCAGAAATATAATGTAAATGTAAATAAATGTAATGTATCTGTGTAAAATACCCATGGGATATTAGATACCAGAATCATCACTAGTGACAGTTCTACTGTGGGGAGTTCTAGATAACTTCTTAAAGCTCTGGCACAATCATGCACCAGGAAAGGGCTGGTGGTAAGACAGATGCTGTAAGAGACAAAAATCTGAAAAACAGGGAGAAGAGAGGCATCAAGCAAACTATATAAACCAGAACTTTTGCATTGCAAGCCTTATTTTCTGTGCACATGTTGATTTTTTACTGAAAGAATCCAAGTTCCTTGGGAAAGTGCCCAAATCAAATAAAATTCAACACTCAACCAGCTCTGGTATACAACCAAAATGAGAGGGTGAGAAAAAAGAAAATACATCCAACTACAGCAATTTGAAAGTGGTTTGTGATCATTATTATCTCATTTTCTTGATTTTTGGGGGAGGGGTTTGATAAGTTTGGGGAATATGAATTTTGTCCTTCCCTGTGTTAAACAGCAGGGTGTATAAGGGACATGGGGATCAAAGGCTGAGGACACATGAAGGAAAGATGGCAAAGAAATGGAGTGGAAGAAAGGAACAGGATAAAGAAGGCAGAGAAATTGAGAAGGCTGCTAGTTTTTATTGCCCAAACAATGCCCAGAAACTAAACTCTGAGCTTCCCAGCCTGAAGACATCACCAAAGGTGATGGGGAGAGCATGAGAGATAGCAATCAAACTTGTCTGTCGTTCTTCCTGTTCCTTTTATCTTCCAAGACACAGTAGCAGGGTGTTCATCAGGCTTGGAGTCCTGATCTAGACCATTCCTACACACTGATTTCAATGACAAAATGTAGCAGAAATTTTATTCTGGTGAGTCTCTGTAAACACATTCACAAATGCAGTTTCCAGAGAAAAGGTTTCAGAGATCACCATCTTCTGTATTAGATAAGAAGAATCTTGAAGGAACCTGGACTAATTTGCAAGACCACACAGAAAGATAATTAAAATCTTGTATATTGAGGCCTATTTAACTGGAGAAAGACTATCGTTGGTCACAAATTCAGAAGTGAGAGGTCAGCTTCTCACATGATTTAAGATTTGATTGTTAAGACATTCAAATCTGGCAATTTCTTCTCCTCAAACCCAACCATGTGCACTCAGCTGGAGCTGTTCACCATGCTCAAGGCTCACCAATGGCTACACTTGGTGCCATTGGTTTCTCCTCCATAGAATTACCAAAAGTGGACAGACTGCAACTTTTGCAGCAATACCTCTGGAAATATGAAGATTTCTGAAGGAGAAGCTTGACAGGACAACATTAAACATTTACTTTTCAAAAGCCTATCACTGAGAAAAAGGAAAAACTAGAGAGAGGAGGCAAGGCAAGGCAATGCAAGGAAAGGCAAGGCACACATTTTTTAACAACTGACAAAAGGTTATAAATCCTAATCACAAAGAACTCAGAAATGTCCTCTGAAATTTTTTGTTTATGTTTTCTTCTTATGTTTTAAGAATAAGTGAACAACTTAAAGAAATAAGGATTATTTTGAGCAATCTTCCATTTTCAGTAGAAAACTATTTTTTAGTTTTAGAAAATGAAGTTTGGATAGAAATTATTTTACTTGTTCTACTTGCAATCAGGTAAATGCCATAGCTCTAGGACCAGCCACATGGGCTCATTTTGCTAGGACTCTAGTAAAATATAAGCTCTTCTTTGAAGTCACAGATATGAAAGGAAGAAAATTTCTCACATTGGACTTTTGTTTTCCTCCTTTTGCTCTTCAGAAAAAGTGAAGAATTCTGAAAAATGAGCCAAACTATAGGCATCCAATCTCAGAAAATAGACACGACACAGGTGTGCTGTGGTTCCAGGACTGTAGGTCATTATATCTAGCAATACCTCTCAGAAAACTTCAAAGCAAGAATCAGAAATAATCTTTATCAAGTGCTCCATTTCTGCACTGCTCTGCTCCTGCTAAAAAAAATATGAATGTTTGCATAAAAAGCACTTTGTTTTGTTCTTTTAAGACACACATGGTCCTGCTGCTTAGCTCTCACTGGGGTTTAGAGATTCCTTCAGAGCAATCAACAGTGATATGATAATCTTGGCCAACAGTCCTGACACTCAGGCAGAGATCAAAAAACTTAGAGGCTATTTTCTTGCAAGAAGAGTTAAAACTTGGAGCCAGAGGGAGAGCGTACAGGTCAGCTAGTGAGCTGCTAGTTCTACAACCCTGCCAAATTTACATTTGTCAATGTTGTAATAGGGACAGGCCAAACACACTGGGAGTCACTTGTGCCAGGTCTAGATGCAGAGGGAAAAACAGACTGCCCAACAGAACTTATGCTACACTGATACCTCTGACATCAGATGAGCAGGATTGTCTGCACACAAAGAAAACAGTTGTTTTTTTCCCTAAAAACTATCTAGGTTGCCTGAGCTCAATAAGCTCTTTGAACTTAGCATTACAGCTGTCATCAGAGTAGTCCTTTCCATTTTAATGGACTATTCGCTTGTTACACACCACACATTTAAGAATGCTCCAAACTGGGCTCTAGAATATCACATTTGTGTGCTCCTGCTTGGTCTCCACTCCAGAGCAGTGTGCCTGTGCAGTGAAGTCACTTCTCTGTAACTGGGTTGTCTCTAACACTTACAAAATGTATGAAATGTTAAATACAACAGCATAACAGGCATTTTGCAGGCTGTGAAAAGAGGCTGGCAGCAGGCATGGTTCCCCACACATTGTTCCAAGTCAGATGCTACCACCTGCTCTACAGGAAGAATCATGGAAATCAAAGGCAAGATGGTAAATGTGTTTAAAATGTAACTTAGCTACAAAACTCTTCTCAATTCTTCCATCAGAGAAGAATGAAATAAGAATATTAAGAGTATAAATAGGATATTCTTCCTTTCCTACAGCAGCTGTTCTTAGCACTGGACTTAATATTTTTCTTCAAACTCTGAGTTGATTTAGAGCTGGTTCCCAGATGAACCCCCTCTCTCAGCCATGCCTGCTGGAGTTCTCTGTCCACAGAGCAGGTGCAGCACCAGCAGACGCTGCATGAGTTTCTCCAGATATTCACAGAGCCCATCAATGGAAAGAGGATGGTCACACAACACACAATTACACTGTGGAACTCATTGCTTCAGGAAATGGGCACAGCTCAAAACCTAACAACAATTAAAAGGGACCAAGAACATCCACAGCTGCCACAGGCAGCAACAGCAAATGTTTTGTACTTGAGGGCTTCTGCCACTTCCTAACTCCTGGAGATCTGAACGGCACTGGGACACAAGGTCAAACCAAGCTCTTCTCTTTCCTCAGCTATCGTACCACAGGATCCTCAAATCTTCCTCCAAAGACTTTTGGGTTCTGGACACGGGACTGGATGGGCAACAGTCCAACAGGGCCAGGAGTTTCCACTCTTCTATACCACAGAAGAAGGAAGGGGGCTTCAGATGCCCAATGCCTCTCCTTCTCCAACTCTTTCCACTGTTTGATATTTGATAATATTTGATATTAGGTGTCATATTTGATAATAGGTGTCATATTTCAGTGCCTTTCATCCACAAAGCTCAAAATACTCTCTGTAGGGGTTATGTCCTGGTATAACCAGCTTAGAAAGGCATGTCAAAAGTGCTGAAGTGACTTTTGCCTAATGTCCCACAGCAACCAAGCATAAGAATCAAGAAGAGAACCCCAAATATGCTTCCAGCCCGTGATAACTTTGCAGCCGTGCTGGTAATTTCTAGTTGAGTTGCACATGTCAGGACTCTGCCCACTGTAAGCTGGCATCCAGCCTGCTGCGTTCCTCTAATCAGACTCTGGCTTCTCGCATTGGGATTGTGGTGGGCTCTGCTTTGAAATGAGATGCCTGAAAATGGTTGACACCTGTACTCCTCTGGCTCTCGGGAAAATTTGTTAACCTTCAAGAGAAGTTCTTGGAGAGGAGGGACTTTCAAGTTTTACAAGATGGTGAAGTTCTCTTTAGTTCCTTTAAAAAGCATTAGCAAAGGTCAGATTAACAAGTCAACACCGAAACTAGATACGACCAAGACTCCCAAAACTGATGCAGAAAAGAAAAGAGGTGGGTGGGGACTGGGTGTGGGGGAGAAAGGCCCACAACACAACATTGGCTCTGATCCTTTCCCCCTTGTTGGGCCTGGGGCACACTTGATAAGGTGAAGGGAAATTGTAAAATTAGACCTGGCAACCTACACAGAGAGGCCCAGTGCAAGGCCCTTGGCCTGAGGCAAGCTGAGAAAGTTGAGGAATTGTGGGGGAAAGGGGACTTGGCAGCCTAACTTCCTGTGGCTGCATCCAGGGCTAATTAGTTTTCAGTGTTCTGTGTGTGTTTGAATGGAAACAAGCCAGCACTGAGAGGCACGGGGTGAGGAAATCAAAAACACATGCACCAAGAAGGAAGAAGGGGGGAAGAAGGAAAAAACCCAAAATACCAGAAAACCTGTCCTTTTTAGCTACATTTTCTTTTTCAGGAGGGGATCTCATCATTTTGTTCCATGAGCACTAAATCACCCCAGCTCCCCTGTCTATCACATCTCACATCTGCTTCAGAACTCATTAAACATCAAAAGGCCTGCCCTATCAGTTCTGCTTAGTTAGAAGCCTGAGTTACTAGAGTCCTAACCAGGGAAGATTTTGTATGTTTTTAATAATAGCTTAAGGAACTTCTTAGCACCCCATAAATTACTTAATGCAACAAACTCTTCCTGTGGACCAGCAAATGTTTTACAGAGGAGCTGAATGCTGCCTTAACATGCTTGTGGTCAGTCCAAAGCTGCACAGCAACCTGTTTAAGTGAACCTTTAATCCATGTTTCACTTTAGGAACTGTTTTCTCATGTATCGTCTCCTGGCTCTAGCCCACTCTCATTTTTACTGCCGCTCTAATTTTATATAACTACATTATAACTTGTATTTCCATAGCATTTTGGTCCTTCAGAATGCCAAGGCAGCTATTAAAGCAGAGATCATAATGCTGCAGCACCAATGAAATCTGCCTGCTTCTGCCATACCATTTTCTCTACTTCAAATACACATGCACAGTGCCCTCCACTACTGCAAGTGCCAGACAAAGAGTTCACTAAAACAATTCATATACAGAAACACAATGGACACAGTAAAGGCTCCTGTGGGCATTTGTTGTTAAGAGTACCACAAGAGCACTTTAAAACAAACTGAGCCTAGGCAGAGTCTGATTCCTGAGGCAAAAGCAAATCAGTTTCACCAGGACATCCACAAGCTTTTGTCTTCAGTGAAGATACTTTTTTTTGCTGATTTTGAAGTTTTTGTCTGCAGCTATAGTATCATAAGAACATTTCCATCCCTTTTTACTCAGAAAGCATCGGGTTTGCACTTTTTCTCATACTTAGGAATTACTAAATCGCTTTTTCTCACACTTTAAAAAAAAATGTGACCAGTGGTCAGACTTGAAAATGTGAGTCTCAAAGGTGAAAATTACAGATGGTCATGAACAAATTAAAGAGAGCCTTTGAACTAAAAAAAAATTTTGCATGCTCAGCTTCAGCAATCATTCCCACTTGATTTATAAGCTTTGTCATTTATTTGCAAGTGTTCCTTCTTTAGAAATAAAGGGCATCTTTTTTTTTTCTTTCAAATATCAGCATAAATAAAAGGAAATAAAAAATAAATAACATGACCCCCAAGCCAAGTTGAACTAAAATCATCATGGAGCACAAGCACAGATGTGTACTAGCACATCTGTTATAATGCCCTATGCCTCCCCTGGCTATCTAACACTCACCTTGGTGCAGAAGAAACAACCTGGGACATAAAAAGTTCTACTAATCTAGGAATCAAGAAAAAAATTAAGACAATGGCAAATTGCTACCTCTTTTCTAGGATTTTTGCTTGCCCATGAGCTGTGAATACTGCTTACCAAGGAAGACTTCCCATCCCAGACACAGTGTGTTTGGTTCCTTGCTTTTCAGTGGGACACAGTCCTGCAGAACAGTGAGGACCTTCTGCAGTGGGCACAGGATGGCCCCCAAGGGATCACCCCCTCCCTATGTTCATTTCTTCACACAGAGGGCTCTCAGTGCTCTCTGACCAGATCAGATTTAAGGGAAAAGTGTTACGTTTATTCCAATGTGAAGCACCACGAGGAAATTAATCGGCAATTCCTAGTCATTTAGCCCTGTTTGGAGATCTGTGTGGCACTCCCTTCAATGACACTGCTGATAGGACAATTTCACAGCTGTCAGAGCTGCCAGCTGAATTCCTAGGTGATCCATGGCCTCTGCTCATTGCTCCTCCAAAGAGGGACCTTTATCTGGGATAAGCTTCCCATAAGAAAAGTCCAAGTCATAGAGGTCCTGTTCAAAATATCTGCCTCTGGGGACTGTCTGTAACCCTTCACCTTGACAAGAAATGTAATTTAGACATCAGCTTATAGAAGTACATCAGTGAAATGCAGCCAGTCACAGCATCAGTCTGTCTTGTGCCATGTGCTTAAGGAATGAAGCACCAAGTTAATCAACAAATGAGCTCCTTGCACCACACAGGGCTGACACTCCCTGCAAAGCAAGAGGCCGGGGATTAAATTTAGTCCTTGAGAGTTCCCATATGTTTAAGTACAGAGATGTTCAATGACATATCACTCCAAAACTATTTACTACTTAAATACTTAAATGATGGAGATTAATCCATCTTATTACTAGCTCTGAACAGAGACTAAGCACATTAGGAAATGATGACAACTTGAAGGTAATTATGTTTAGAGTGAAAAATGCCTCAGCCATGGCTCACTCTGTGAACCCACATCAGACCATAAATATTCCAGAATCACTGGAAGGCTGTGAATAACACTAAGATGAAAAGTGACCAGAAAGTATCATTCCATGGGTAAATCTTTCAAACAGGTAGACCATGGACTCTGAATCTGAGGACAACAATATCAGCCCTTAGCTGATATTCTCTGATAAGGCATACAGCTGCAGTCCTTCTCCAGCAACTGCTATTTTCCTCTGTATTCAACATTTGTATCTTGCACCAGTTTCAATTAAGCACCCCTATGGAGGAAATGACAGGTTCTGAGTGAAAGAAGCTCTAGGGAGTGTGTGCACTTTCCCACTCTTTGATTTCCCCCTTCATGTGGAGCTCACACTGCCTTGGGATGATATTTACTCTTAACTTAGAGTCAAAGAACATATTTGCTTTCTGTTTTTCATTAAATACAGAAGGTTTCACAAAAGAGGCCATTTTTCATCAAAAAATTGTTTTCAAGTGAAAAATATCTACCAGCTCTGCTCCTGACTCTAAACAATTCCTGGCCTACAAGCACATTACTGTGACTTTGGAGTTCATAGAGTGTGACTCCAGAAATGAGAAAAATGTTTTCAGAAAGCTACCATGAATATTTTAAAAAAACCTCAACAAAGTATTTATATCACAGCTAACAGTCCAGCTGGTAGCCTGCATGCCATCTGAGACAGCCACAGCATTCACTAGCATCAATCTTGCTCCTTTTTTTGATGACGGGCTCTACATTTGCTTTCACTAAGTCTCCTGCTTTGTCCTTCATTTTCTATCACTTTAAAATAATTGTCAGTAGCGTGACATAAGCTGCTGTGTTTTTTGTCCTCCTTCTGCCTTCCTAGTCTTCCTGCATTTAAAGGCATGCTGGAATAAAGACAACTGCCTGGGTTGAAGGAAGGGATTGAACAAAAGGTACTTGAGAGATGCCAGAGTGATAAATTGAAGGTGCTTGATGCACTGTGGCTGATGCACTAAATGGGACATGAGGGATTGCTCTATGGGAATGCTTTGAGAAGTGAAGTATGTCTTATTTGGGTTCTAAAAACTTTCATAAGATGTTCTTCATATGTGCTCACATTCTTTGCGGCTTCATCAAAGCAAAATCTAGCCTCTGTTCAAGCAGGCAATTTTTCCTTCCTTCCTTCCTTCCTTCCTTTTTTCTTCCTTTTCACCTGAGACTTCCTGTGTGTCTTTTCTAAAATGACATAAATATCTCCCTCATCAGCCCAGTGCACACAGCATGTTTGGAGGCTGCTTATATAAACAAGATAAAATTGAGTTTATTAGCAGTAACACATAGTGGTATAGTTTTGCACCTATGAAGGTCAACAGAAAAAATTCCCCTTTAGCTTCAGGCTACTGCATTGCCCATCAGAGAGCTCAGAAACCACGACTCAAATGCAAGAAGATTGTTAGGCTTACTAAAAAGTCACTAAATATATTTAAAATAATAAATTATTATGTTTTTATGCATTTCTATATTTTCAGTCTTCACATTTGGCCCTCTTAATATACAAATATGTTATTTTTTAAGGACAAAGGATGAGATACACAATCCCTTTATCAAAAGAACCAAACTAAAATATTACCTGTCACAGGACACACAGGCAAGTAGTGTGAATTAGCAGCATGAAACAAGGTGAAAAGGCACAGTAGAAATTCATTCCCATTTTAGGAAAACACCAATTCTCCCTTTTTTCCAAGTTCTGTTACAGAATATAAGGTATCAAAAATAAAAAGACATCTGCTCTCAGAATACTTGATCATGCTTTCCATGTTGGCAGGACACTGTGAGCTCGCTACCACATGCCAGCAGGGCAGCCAAAGAAGGCATCACTGTGCAGGAAGAGAGGCGAGCTGAGCTCATCGGGGACACGCTCACACCGCAACCATCCCCATACAACTGTGCGTCATGATTTCTCTAGAGAGCGAGGCAGAAAATAAAACCCTGCCTCCTCCAAGGGAGCAGATGCAAGGAGCACAGAAGCAATGCTGTTTGAAATCTCTAGAGTGAGTCCTAAGTAAGCAAGATGCTGGATATAGAAAGCAGGTGTGATTATTGTAGCATCTCTGCAACATCTGTCCGTCTAAATATCGAAGCATTGGTAGAACTTACATCACCGTGATGCATTGAAGTCCCAGAGTTACTGTTCCAACAACATAAAGCCTCAGTCCAGCAGCTGAGGGAATTTATGATTTTATTTCTTCTCCTCATTTTCCACTCCTGTTTGTTGTTGGCGGTGGTGCTGCTGCTGCTGATGTAAACTTCACTGAACACATTTTATTTAAAGAATGCCCAAGTCTCATCTTCACTGGAAAGCAGGCTAGTCACTGAGAAATTTTTCTCTTCTGCTCTCAGGCCATTGCTTTCAAGTCTGACAGTTTCCTAAGACTTCCTGTAAAACAGTACAGAAACTACACACCATATTGCTTGATCCCTAATTTCACCTTTGTTAGTGCTTGTTTATTCATCTATGTATTACTGCTCTTGGCAAAACATATTCCATTCAACTGGGAAGAACAGCACTTAAAGTAAAGAACTGAAAGGTAAAGAAGATCCTTGTCTGCACATGCTCTGAGGTTTGGTTTCTCTGGACCAAAACTATTCTGAATAAATTTCCTGCAAATCAGCAGCACTTGGTTTTGGCCAGACCAAAATCTTCCGCACCATAATCTCTCCCTTTATAGTAGCTCTTACTCTCAGATATGTTCACTTCAGCTTTGCAGAAATGTTGGACTCCTGCATTCTGTTCTTGACTATTAACCTTGATATAAGACTTTTCTTGACTCTTAAGATCTTTCTCTGAATGTGTTAATTAAATGTCTGCCTGTTTTCCCACAGAATGAGCCCACTGCAATTCCCTCTTCTTTTATCCTCTCTATTTTTAATTAACTTTTTCCTTTTCTTTCTTCTACTTCTTCAGTGTATTTGTGAATTCAGTAATTCAGTCCATGTCCTCTGTTGGCACAGCCCCGAGTCCTGGTGCCAGACCATTCTGCGCCTTTCACATGCCCACCAGCCCTCTCAGATGGCTAAGCAGATACCACATAGTGCCTTCCCTGACTACACTCCCTCTCTACTGTAATATTATTTTTTCTATTCAGTTTAGGAAATTATTTTGCCCTTCTTTGACTAAAGAGAATTTCTGGCAAGTACCAGCATACATAAACCTTATGCTCCTCCCGAAACTTGAAATTTTGTGGTATTCTGCTTGTCCAAACTGACCTTCCTAAAGGTGACCCTAATAGTGGGTGAGGGAAAGGCTGTGCTTGTTGTCTACCTGGCCTTCAGTAAAGCTTTTGACACCATTTCCCACAGCATTCTCCTGGAGAAGCTGGCAGCCCACGGCCTGAGCAGGTGCATTCTTTGCTGGGTTAAGAACTGGCTGTGTGGCCGGGCCCAGAGAGTGGTGGTGGATAGAGTTACATCCAGCTGGTCACCAGTGGGCTTCCCCAGGGCTCCGCACTGGGGCCAGTCCTGTGTAAAAACTTTATCAATGATCTGGATGAGGGGATCGAGGGTAAGTTCCTGGATGACATCAGGGTGGGAGTGTTGGTGTGCTGGAGGGCAGGAAGGCTCTGCAGAGGGATGTGGACAGGCTGGATTGATGGCTGAGGCCAATTGTGTGAGGTTCAATAAGGGCAAGTGCCAGGTCCTGCTCTTGAGTCACAACAACCCCAGGCAGCACCACAGGCTGGGGGCAGAGTGGCTGGGAAGCTGCACAGAGGAAAAGGACCTGGGGTGCTGGTGACAGCAGCTGAACATGAGCCAGCTGTGCTCAGGTGGCCAAGAAGGCCAATGGCAGCTGGCCTGGATCAGCAATATTGTGGCCAGGAGGACAAGGGCAGGGACTGTCTTCCTGTACTCAACACCATCCCTGGAAGTATTCCAGAAAAGATTGGGCATGGCACTCAGGGCTAAGATTTAGTTGACAAAGTGGTAATTGGTCAAAGGTTGGACTCTGTGATCTTGGAGGTCTTTTACAACCTTAAAGATTTTATGATTCGATGATTCTATGATATTCTGTTTTGAGAAGATTTTGTTCATATTCTCCTTCTGGCTTGTGGTTAGAAAAAAAAAAGCCCATTTAAATTTGTTTATTTCCTTTTCTTGTATTCTCACTTAGAGAAATGAATCAGTACAGCTTCCTCCTTACTCTCTTCTGTTCTGTATAGCTTGTACACCTCATGCTGTCCTTCTAGTATTAAGTATGGCTTTAGTTCATTTCAAGGTTTGTTTTAGTGCATTGCAATATACATTCCTTAGTACAGCCTTAGCCTCTGAACTACTTACCTGACCCAGAGGCTCCTGGTACACTAGGTATATTCAGATGTTTCTATTTTTAATGTTTAAAATAACTCCATTTTTCAGCTGTGCTAGGAGAACCCACCAGACTATTTGTGTTAAGCAAAACCTTGTTCTTCTTATCAGGTTTAGACATCCACTGGAGGAGCAAACTCATCCATCATGAATCATTTACACCCGTACTTGTCACCAGCTCATGGTCATTCATGGTGCTTTGGTAACACATGTACACAATATCAAAACGAGATCATCTCTTAGGTGTTGTTTCCATACATGTGAAGTCCCTACCTGTGAAAAAAAATAAGAAACTTAACTATTAGTTACAGTTGTAATTCTGCAAAACTGAACAGAGGAATTAGCACTAGCCTGACAATCAGATCCAAATCTTCTCTTCGAGTCATTGCTGAAAGGAATATTTTGCTGAAATCCCCAAAGTCCAAGCTCAGCTACACAAATAAATACTGTAGCAGATCCTGACAGGAAGACGTTCAGCCCAATCTTTTCCAGATGGCAGTGATGGATGGCTGTGTGCTTCTATTTATTTGGTTTCCCAGGCAATGGTGTCCTGCTTTCACTGGTCATCACTTGAAGTGTTTTGGCTCACAGACCAGCACAACAGGCGTGTGCACTGCCAGACAGGTACTCTGGTGGGCTTACTCATTGCTTGGATGTCATGGCTGCAAAAAAGAAGCTAAATATTACCGCCTTGCCGGAATTATCTTTTCTAGAAACTGCATGTTTAAATTTGGGACAAACTCACGGCACAGGACTCAAGAAGGCCCCAGGTAAAGCAGAGCCCAGTCATATGTAACTTGCTGACTGCTGAGATATGCCAGTTCTGAAAATAATACAGTGTCCCAAATCAGGGAGAGAGGCAGAGGAAAGACATCCAAATCCCAAACCACATTGACTGAAAATGTGGCAGTCACTATTGTTCTGTTCTGTAAAACACGTGGTACTTTACATAGGGGCTATAAAACAAATGTCCATAGATCAGGGACTTGTAGAATAACGTGTGGGGAAAAGTGGAGGTGGGATACAAAGGCTTCTGAATCCAGGCCATTCATTTTGCTTGGACAAGCTTGAATAGTGAACCAAAGTTATTAGCAACAAACACATGTTTGGTGGCCTAGGTAAAATGATCCATTGCTTCCAGATGATGTTCATTTTGCAGGCATCCATACCATGGAATAACATGAGAAGTGCTTGCTGCAGGGGTACGTGTTGCGTGGTGCTAGCCCATTGTAAGCAGCTGGGGGAAGAGGCTGTATTTTCATGTGTTCATATAACACCAAACATGGCAGGGCCATATTAGTGACTGGGGCTTTTGACACCAGTCCTAACACAGCAATGGATAAATGCAAATTTTTGATACAAGAACTTCCTAGGGAAACCAGGTGACAGTTGAAATGTGGAGCCAGCTGGCACTGCATGCCTAATGGGAACGAAAACAAAGAAATGCCTGCTCTTCCCATGGTCTCAACTCACAAACCTTCTTAGGCAGGCATTGTTAGGAAAGCAATACAACCATTATGATAAAGCCTCCTTCTAAATGAAAGCATGCACACTAACATCAGTCAGTGGACAGATTAGGGGCAGGTTTCTTTAAAAAAAAAAAGCTTTATCTGGAATCCAAAGACAGCAGGAAGTGAATGAAATTGGTTGAGGCTGTGGGGATGTGGTCACGCTTCTCTGTGTAGATGAACAGATGGGCAGCAGGATTTGGTATGTGCTGGTTTGGACAGCTGGGACTCAGGGAAGCCATAGAAATGGAATAATAAGAGTATGAGAAAATGAAGGCAAACTGGGGATTTCAGCAGAGGCTGGGTTGTAACACCACTGTGCACGAGCATGAGTCTTGCAAAAAGCAGTCAGTGCCTGTTAGATTAGGGAGTTGCCTACCAGGTTGAACCGTACGATTCAACAAACAGAAAAATGAAATTATGAAAACACTGCTAGCCAGATAATCACAAATCAGAAATAATCTAACATGCTTGGGTTTTTATGCTGCCTACATTAATTAGGCTCTCCTGTGGATGCACACTATGGTTCAACCCTTAAGTACAAAACCATATGACACATTTTCTTTAAAGGCTTCCTGAAAAATCAGAAACACGAAAATATGGCACACTAGTGGCAATGTAGGACAGACAACAGGACTCAGATCCTGTTGTTTTTAAAATAACACAGATCTATGTTCTTTTATCAAATAGAGAGAAATATTTTATTGTCAATGTCTTTAATCCTACATATAAAGATTAAGCCCCCTTACAGTATTGTTCATAAGTAAGTGAATGAAAAAAAATTAATGATTCTCAGTTTTCCATCTAGAGGCTGGAAAAGAATGATGGCCCTTCTTTTTCCTCCCAGTGTGGTTCTTTTAACTGATCCTACTATGTGTCTCTGTCCTGCTTCTTTCTCACCTTGGTCCTGCTCTCCTCTTCCAGCTGCCTGTCTCAGAAAAATTACCTTGGTCCCACAGCACAAAGGAGCAAAACTTAGCCTCAGCCTTTCCACCAGCTTCTCCTGATTCCCTCTCCCACCCTCCCACTGCCACGTGCCAAATCACAACCTCCTGTCCAGGTACACACAGTCCCTGCCAGAGCTCCAGCCCAGCAGCACTGTCCAAAGAGATGCCATAGAGCTAAGGAAAGTGAGGATTTCTGAAAGGATTGTGGCAGTAATTTATTTTATACATACTCTTGGCAATAAATTCATTGCTTGCACACAATATGCTGCTGAGTTCCAGATCATTATTTTCCTAGCCACTCAGCACCAACACAACAACTGCAGTTGGCCCGAAGAAGATGAGGAGTGAGGTGAAGACACAAGCAGCAGCAGCAGCAAGACCCCAGTTATTTGCTAAACGTGACATTTTCATACAATAACACGACTGAAATAAGCATAGGCAAGCTTCTTTGTTTATGATGAGAATTTGAAAAATGATCCCAGTGAATTTAATCCACCCTTCCTGTAGATTAGGAATATGAACTATCTCAGTTTTCAGAATTGTGCTCAAAGCCCACCACAAAGGAGAATAAGTAATCCCACAGGCCAAAGAAGCAGGTGAGAAGGTAGACATAGATTTTATGGCTAAAGGAGAAAAATAGGAGGTTATTTTCACTTCCAGTGAAATACAAGGCACAGAAATCCTATATAAAACTTCTCTGAGCTGGAGGACATTTCACAGGCAAACTGCCAGCCATAATGTAAATTTACTTAGTTATTTCAAGGAAAGAGGAATACACTGCATTTGCTGATGGGTTTTTTTCCAGCAACTCTTTGGCCTCACCCTGTGTCCAAACTTGATTTTCTGTTTGATTTTGTCTATCTCACAATGTGTGAACTTGCAGACTTCTGGTGACTTCTGCCTTTGCCCAAGCTGTTCAATCAAAATTTTCTGTCTGTATAGTTACCTACAGGCCATCACAGAGTTGCTTTCTCATTGCAGACTCCCTTTGCGGGTCCTATCTGCAGTAGTTTCTAAACTCTCATTATTTTTTCATCACCTTTTTGAAGTGTGGACAGCAGAACCAGGCACAGATCTTGTGCCAGATACATATGACCAGTGCTGTTTGCAGAGGACATCTGATCCCTTTATTCAGTGTTGTCTGTTTATATACCCAGTGATTACCCAGCCATCACTCACTGGGCTCACTCAGCCATAGCCCTGCACCAAAAGGTCATATTCAGTCATTTGCCACAAGCTGGACTTTCACAGTTACTGCCTCCCAGTTAGGCTTCAGCAGCAGCAATTCCTACCCCCTTTGTCCTGCTAGTGTATGGCATTCCATTCACTTCAAAAAGATAGAAAAAAATTACTTTCTTCCATCAGGGTGAGGCACTCTTATGTCAGCCTTACACAGAATTTCACAGTAAGACAACTCACCCCTACAGCCCAGCACTGACTGTGGGATGTAACAGAACCAACCAGCTCCTTTTCAAACCATGTATCTGAGTTGCATTTCCTGCTAAGGAATATCCTTTGTGTGACAGCTTAATAAGAATTCTTCAGGATGCATCATTTGCATCCTGAGAGGGAGGGAAATAGAACATGAAACTAAAAGGAAGAAACCTAACTATGAGGAGTCTAGGAAGGATCCCAGTATGAGTTATTTCTAGATACAGAATCCCACTTGAGAGCTCAGCTACACACAAACAAATTGACCACATACCACTCAGCCATGCTGTTCATTTACTATGGGTTATGTTTGCTATGGAAATTGTATTTATTCACCTGACTTTTGGCCAGCTAGAGATACAACACTTTTCACCACCCAAGGATTTCCACTTGTATTTACATTCCAGCTGAGGACTGTGGAATTTCACTCAAAGAGCTCACCACAAAGGGCATGCTCTATCAAAACAAGAGCAAAAGCATAAAGAGACTGCCCTCCAAATACCCTATTTAACCTTAGGGTAAGGTGATGCAATTCATCTGAACACAATGTGCTACTAGCTAATTAATCTGGTTAAGGCCAGCGTGGGGTTTGACTGTCCATTCTCAGCATATCTGAAGACATTTAGACACTGGCTGAAAATATATTGGAATTCTATGACTGATATCCTATTACTTCTGCCAATACACTGTAGAAAAAACAACTTTATTTTATTCAACTGGAGACATTTTAAGGGGAAAATACACAGAAAAGTCAAATCCCTAGAGACTGAAATCACAAGTTCCAGGAATAGAGAATGAAGATCTATTTCAGAATTTATTGGACCAGAGAGGAGGAGCTCGAATTTGCACAAATTTTGTGCAAAGGGATATAAACTTGGGGAACTCTCTGCTGCTGACATGCTCAGCAGGAGCTGAAGACTCTTTCTGGCTGAAGTCCACACTGATTTACAGTGCTCAGCATCCTATCAAGACAGAAACATGCTATTCTTATTATCTTGCATTCTTTCCTTCCACTCAGTCGTGGAGTATCGATTCCAACACCACGTAGTCCGGTGCTAGGAAAGATGGCAATCACTAAGAGTTGCAATTATATCAATTTTATACTAGGTCTCTCTGTTGAAGACACATTTTTCTGAACAGAACTGTGGATTTCAGTTTTACCTATATTAAGACCAATAACTTGAGATTAGCTTTCTCTATTTTGATTTCTTCTATTGACAGGATTCCACTTCAGATAAACAATCAGACATTTGGTGGGCCAAAATGCAAGTCAACATAACTCCTACAGACTCCAGGTGACTGGTTCTGCACATTTAGCAGATATGGCACTTGTCCAGTGCAGGTGAAAACAAGATTTAAGTCCCTGCTCCAATTAATAATCATAAAAAGTGGCATTTGCCACAGGAACTGCTGGATTTCCAGAAAGGACTCTACAGATCTTAGGACTAAGTTCTTACTAGGAATTTTTGAGATAAGGACTGCAAGTGTGGATCAGGTACTGTGGGGACTTTAGACAATTTCCCACAATGCAGCTTAATCACTTGGCCTACAGGTCTTTTGGAGAAGTTGGAGATACAATTCTCTCCTTTGCAGAAGAAGTCTCTTTTGGAGACCTGTTCTCAGCTAAGTATTTCTGTTAATATAACATAATACTGCCCCAAACTGAAAGCACAGCATCTGTTTTCCATTAAGAGATCATGCCCTTCACTCCCTTTCACACAAAATGAGACTAATAGACTAAGAAAAAACTCGATGAACACACACTTGCCATGCTCCCTGGAAATGCATCTTGCAGTTAAAGCTCCTCTGTGAGCTCCTGCAAGCTCTAGAGCTCACATTAGCTCTAGACCATGATCAATTTAGACAGAAAATGTTTTTTTCATATGGGACAGTTCAAGCAGAATTCAGACACATAGAAAAAATACTTACAGAGCATTTTGTACTGAGGAAAATTTCATTTAAATAATGGACCATATTTCTAACTATTTCCACAGTATTTTCAGTTTAAAGCTGTCAGTGCCCTGACTGCACTAACCAGCTTTGGTTTCTCTGACCAGCCTTACACCTGGAACTCTCCCATTCACCCTGACCATGGGCCCAGAAGGTTCTTAGGAGTTCATCCCTGAGCATCCCTACAGCCCTTGCTTGACCTTTGTTGTAGGGCTACTTTTCTCCAGAGAAGCCACAGCCTTGCCTGTGCCTGATCTTGGACCTCATGGTTTGGGTGTTGTTCGTGGACCTGTCTTGTCACTACAGACCTTCCCCACAATCACTGGACTCTGTCCCATGGATTGACTTCCTGTCTTGACCTTGCACTTGCTTCACCATCACAAGATTCCCTGATGATCTGGACTCTTGATTGCAGCTGACCATGGTCTACTCTGCTTACATCATTTAGGTATGGTGGAAGTAAACCTAGCCTGGTAAACCTGCTGCCATGCCAGGCATGTTACTGTTGTTGGCTTCCAGGTTCCCAACCCTTACCCTTTGTGATGGTCTAACTCCAACCAGGAGCCAAGCCCCACACAGCCACTTGCTCACTCCCCCACCAGCAGGACTGGGGAGAGAATTGGAAGGGTAAAAGTGAGAAACCCCATGGGTTGAGACAAAGACAGTTAAATAGGGAAAGCAAAAGCTGCACACACAAACACAACAAAACAAGGAACTGATTCACTGTTTCCTATGGACAGGCAGGTGTTCAGCCATTTCCTGGAGAGCAGGGCCCATCACATGTAATGGTGACTTGGGAAGACAAATGTCACTCCAAACATCCTCCACTTCTCCATCCTCCCCCTACTTTACATACTGAGCATGATGTGATATCGTCTGGAATATCCCTTTGGTCAGTTTGGGTCACCTGTCCTGGCTGTGTTTCCTCACAATTTGCCATGCACACCCAACTTTCTTGCCAGCAGTAAGTGTCAGTATGGAAAGCAGAAGTGGTCTTAGCACTGTGCAAGCCCTGCCTAGCAATAACAAAAACATTTCTATATTATCAACCCTTCGTTCAGCACAAAACCAAAACACAACCCCATATCAGTCACTGCGAAGGAAATTAACTCTACCCCAGCCAAAACCAGCATGCCCTCACTGTCCCCCCACTTAGCTACTAAGAAGAGAACTCTTCAAGAATGTGCTTTCCAATTTTTAGGTAAATTAATCCAACTGTGACTACACAGACTGCTGAAAGACCCTTCATTTTAAAGGCATACATTTACTACGTGTTCCACTTCGACCTTCATCTCTCAGTCAGGGTCTTGCAGTCGAAGCAATGAGAAATGCCAGTGTAACTCTTTGTCAGGACATTCTTTCTCTGTGGTGATAAACACTGTAACACTTAAATATTACATACATCGGACCTTGGAGCAGGTCCAAAGTAGGGCCACAAAGACAGTCAGAAAGCTGGAACACCTCTACTAAGGAGAAAGGCTGAGAGAGTTGGGGCTGTTCAGCCTCTAGAAGAGAAGGCTGTGGGTGACCTTATAGCACCTTCCAGAACCAAAGGGAGCCTATAAGAAAGATGGGTGTCGTGGAGCTGAATTTTTTAGTAGGGCCTGTGGGTTAGGACAAGGGGTAATGGTTTTAAGCTGAAAAAGAGTCAGTTTAGACTAGCTATAATAAAGAAAATATTTACAATGAAGGTGAAACACTGGAACTAGTTGCCCAGAGTGGTGGTAGGTGCCCCATCCCTGGAAACAGTCAAGATCAAGTCAGACAGGACTCTGAGCAACCTGACCTAGTGGGAGGTGCCCTGCTCTTTGCAGGGAGATTGACCTTTAGATGTCCCTTCCAACCCAAACTATTCTATGATTCTAAGACCAGCATCAAACTGATTCACAGAACAGTGGAGCAGGCACAAGAGGGCATGTATATGAATATATTCATATACATATGAATGCTAATTGGCCCAGCCAAAATCACACAGCCCTGCTGTGGAAATGTTGACACCCAAGACCAAATACAGTTCTGGCACACTGTGAAGGGCACTGCTGCCATATAGCTGCAAACAACAACAATGAGATACACAGCAATAAATCACAGTTTATGCGGCAAGGCAATACCAAAAGCCTCCTACAGCTCAGTCACATCTATGCTGCTACAAGATGGAGCGCTGTGTCTGAGACATCCCAGGATCTGGGATTTCAGGAAATACAAAATTACATTGACAAATTATTCTGCCCACTAACACTTAGGCCACATGAAAACAATGCTACATAACAAACAAGTCCCAATTAAGTATTGTAATACAAAATGGGAAATCCTATGCTTCCCTAAAAAATTTAGTTACAGCACAAACGAGGCTTTGCTTTAGCCTGCTCACATCAGTGGAAATACAGAGTAATCCCAGTGACTTCGACAGAGCTCCAAAGGATAGACATACCAGCACAGGTGATGTCAGAAACTCGTTAATTGTCCTGTCCATCATTTTGACTGTTAAGTCTCTGTTCAGGACACAAAATTGTCAAACTGTGGCAGAAAAGTCTGTTGGGTGCTTTTGCTGCTCAGAGAGTAAATTAAAATGCTTCCTGAGGAAGCAAGGCTTATGAAGACATGTGGGCTGTCAAAGGGGAAAATGGAAGACTGGGATGTTCATTTTCTTCCTTTCTATTCTCTCTCTTCTCACAATGTTGCTTGAACAGGCTAGCCAGTTTCAACTATATCTGACACAAGTGACAATATTTCACAGATATTGACTCCAGATAGTCAACATGACAGTCTCTACCTGTAGAGGAAAGCCCTTACAAGTGTTTCCCTGCTGATGGGGAGATGGCAAGGCAAGATTAGCTCTTCACTGACTCCAGAGAGTCCATTCAGGAAGCTGCTCTTGAAGGTAATTAGAGAAAGAGGTTCAGTTCTTTGATGTCATTATTAGACATCAAAATTTTAGTGGATGCCACACAAATATCACAAGTTGCCATGCATGTTCCATTAGTTTCATAATTAATGGAGTTATTTGTCTTCTATTTTGCTTAGTGATAGTCAGAATATATTCTTCTGTAATCACTGACTCATGATAGGTTTTAGCAAGGAATTAGCAAATTCAGGTAACAGGTCTGCAAACTAGAAGTGTGCAAATAATAGCCTTTATGTAGGGAATGCATTTCCAGAATTAGTGCCAGACTGTAAACTCTTAAATCTCCTCAAATGCAGCACACTGGTCTCCAGGAATCCCATGGAGAAGACTTCTTCAGGGAGGGACAAATTCCTGGCTTTCCTGATAGTTGACGGGATTGTAGTAATATTTTTGTGTTAACGAGAGAGAAGAATAAAAAAAGGTGGGAATACGATTAGCAGCTTGTTGGAGAATGGTTTGAACAGCCCATTCATCTCAGGCTTCACCTCCTGAGATGCAGCTTCAGGTGTTCCTCTTGCCTCAATCTAGGCACAGGCATCCTCTGCCTAAGTTGTCTACAGGTTCTACCTGCCCTGGAGGTTTTTCTAGGAAAGTTCCTGAATTTAATGTTTTCAATGTTGTTGAAGAGCCCAAAGAACACATGGAATCAACTCATCAGACAGAACCTAGTAAGTACATCCATACTCCGGGCAAGTGCATACTTGAATTTATTTCAAAGTGCAATAAACATGTAAGATTTTCCTTGGCTTTAACAACTGAGCAAGGCCACAGCCAGGTATTTCTGAGGTCACTTCCATAAAGAGGGTGGACAAATGCTGGAATTAAGCTTTGAGTCTCAAAGATGTTCTTAAAATGTGGAGTACATAGAAGCTCACTCACAAAGTTAAGAGACACAGGAACTTGCATCAACAATAAGCAGCTTGTGAAGGTGAAAACACTGTGGGGCTTGGGTTAGGAGTGTGATACTGGACCCTCTCATGAATCTGGGAACTCTGAAGCATATATGGAGCTTGAATATTTTTTTCTGCCAATCAGTGGTAGGTTTTATTTAGTCATGGCTTTTTATGTGTTAGAGACCTCGGACTCCGCCTGAGAATACTGCGTCCTGAGCATCAGCTGTGGTTACCTCACTCTTGGAAGGACTCTTGTCTAGTGGCAAGAAAGCTGAGTGCTGTTAGCTGATGACATGAAGGTGAGGGACTGAGCTACTGATTCTGCAAACTTCACCTTTCAAATCCAGCCATAAACACAGACAGATGGAGACACTTACCTGACAGATGACTTTGGGTATTTATACAAATCTCAACAATTAATTTGGATTCTGGATCGTTCAGCTTTGCGACTTATGCTAATAAAATGTTCATATTATGCCAGAAACTAATTGATTTATCCCTTCTTTAGACAAAATACAAATAATGTTAAGATCTTGTGGAATGAGTTTGCTGGTTTGATGGCAGGCAGAACAGTCATACAATGGAAGCTGAGAGAATCTTTAAGAAATCCCATATCTGAATAAATTTACCAGTACAAGATTCATTAATAGAAGCTAGACTTGAGGGGGCGGGAGGGGAAGGGGAGAGAGAGGGAGAAAATAAACCAAACCTCATTGTTTTGAGACTAGTTAAATCTGCACAACTTTATTGCTAGGTCAAATCCATAAAGTAAATTACAAAAAGATAAGCAGCCTCGACATGTGCTTGACTAGAGCAGCTAAATTTTATGCCCTATAGTCTTACAGCAAATTCCTAAGTGTTCCTCTTTAGCATAAAAGAACAACAGGAGGATTTCACATTTCTTGTCCAGGAACATTCAGAATCCATTTCACTTCTTTGTTCAAAGCTTGACCCTTCTGCCCCACTGCCAGAGTGTGGGGATAACATGGCAAGTGCTTTCTTGAATGAAATGTGAGCAGAAAGATTGGTCTTGGATGGGCTAAGTGAGCTGATGCCTGGGTTAAAGCTCTCTAGAAATTGATCAGAATAATCCCCAGCCTTGTTTCTGACTATGAAATCATGCAACAAATCACCTTTGAGATGATGATTGCTCCAGTGAAATCAGAATTTGATTGAACAAGGTCCAGATTTTTAGATACTTGCAGCTGAAAAAAAATGGAGTTATTAGAATCTATGCTTTGGGGGCTGCTCAGGAAGAGAAAGGAATCCAGAAGAACTGTGTATGACTACTTACATGATAATTTGAAGTCAGATACTGTTCTGGAGAAGATAAGCTTTCCAAGGCAGAAATTCCTCCACGGATTTCCTTTGTCCTGACAAGCTCTGGATGACTGTTCTTTGTCCAGATGCTGATGTTTTCCAGGTGCTGAAAACAGGCAGTTGATGCTATTTGCATATGAGGTAAAAAGAAGTGGAGCTAAGACTTGCTCATCCTGTTTCTAGCTCCATCCATACTGTTTCGGTCTCGTCTGGTCCCATCAAGCATGGTGTTGGCAGAGAGAGAGCAAAATCTAGAGGGATGCAGGAAGAGTCACAGATCTTTTCAGCTTAAGGGCACCAGGGGAGAGGACTCTTGACCTCTCAAGGGTCACTTTATAAACCTCTTTCACCTTGCTTTTGTCAATAGTACAGCACCTGCTTTATAGATACTTCATGAACATATAGTCACCTTCATTGTCATCCCGTGTAAAGTTCATTACTATGATAGCATGGGCCATGTCTGGGGCCTCTTGGCTCCAAACCCATGCCTTGCTTGTGTGGACTTCATTTCAGGTCAGGAGTATTCTGGGGCCTGGGACTGATTTTGTTTTGTGTCTTTGGAGACACAGAGAACACTGAAACTGCTTAACACATACTAAAATAAATAATAACCCTAAATGAATGGGAAGCCCTGAACTATGAAATGAATAAAAGCATTTTCAAAGGTGTCCTGACAACGTTTTACAGGTTTCAAGCAGCAGCTTGATCACCCATGATCAAGGTCTGCTCCTTATATCTTGGCATCTCTCACCCCCCTTCCAACCAGTGCATCTGTGTGAAGTGCATCTGTGCTGAAGAAAACTTGCTGTGTTTGTTTGCTGCTAGTGCATGTGGCCACAACAGCAGCATCCCCTTCCCGAGGACAAGAGCCCTTTGTCTTGCACACATTCTGCCACAGCAAGCACAGGGCTGAGACTGCACCTCACCTTTTATCCCAATTTCACACATTGGCTTCACAGCATTAATAAATTGGTTTCATTTGCCACACATTTGGCAGGAGAATTTTCTAATAACATTTTTATCCCCTTTGAGAACATGAATCACTCGCATGCTGAGTATAAAATTACTTCCCTCCCTCTCCTTATTAAAGGCACCGCATGTTAGCAGGGGTCAGGCACTCAGCCTTGCCGGTGGCAAAGTCACAACCAAGGGCAGGGCTGGGAGGCACGGCTGCAAAGCTCACTGCTTTTCTTTCTTATGGATGGTGGATAACCTATTTAGCACCCAGAATATATGGTTTTCCCCAGCTGTCAATCCTACCTGGTTGGGATACAGATTGAGAAAATATGTGAGATGCACCGTGCTGCCCACACGGCTGCTGCAAACAAGAGCTACATAAAACATGTGCAGCAGATGTCTGCTGCTCCTGCCCTTGTGGAGGCCACCAGAAGCTCCCCACACCTCAAAAAATGGTCCCTTCAGAGCCATAGACACCTTGGGAGCCACAGGGGTTTCGCCTGAAAGCATGGGAGGGATCAGCAACAAACCAAAAATGACAGCATTCACACATCATATATACATCTGTCTTTGACCTCTGGTTCAAAAAGGGAAAAGCACTCAATTTTTCTGATTTCAAAATAATGTTTTTATAAGGAGGTTTCTGTTTGACAATTGACTTTAGACAGCAAGCAGGTCATGCTACTACAGCTAATTAAATATTTGATTTGAAGAGCAGTGCATTGTGAGAGTCATTTTGTTCCAAGTGCACACCCTACTCAAAATGTGCCCCTTGAAAATACAGACCTGTCCTCACGTTACCTTTTCTCCCGAGGTCTCTGCAAAGACTCCTTGTAACAGACTCTGATGGAGGAAAGACAAGTAACAGAGATGCCAAGAACTAGCATGGACAGGGAGCTATGAACTAATCCATGCTGCCAGGTGGGATCACCAGCACATCACAAGCATGCACACAACCCACCTGAATCCCAGGCGTGGATTTCTGTGGTGTCACAGAGACATGAGGGGTGTGCAGGGAAATCCTGCTCACACCTCTCTGGTTTTCTTCTCGACATCTTGCAGGTTACATGCTGTGCTACCAAATGCAGTCAAGTTTTAACTGCTCAGCAGCACTTTCAAAATCACAAGTTTTGCTGGCAGTGTAATAGCCCTGCAAGGAATTTAGACATCTTCAGGTGTGGCAGTAGCTTTGCTGGTGTTTTGGCATGTTCCTGAGCAATCAAGATGTTGGTTCTTGGTGCTAGTGTTTTTGTTTGGTTTGGTTTGGTTTTTGTTTTGTTTGGTTTGGTTTGGTTTGGTTTGGTTTGGTTGGTTTTGTTTTGTTTTGTCTTAATGAGGCCTTTGTGTTTTATTTCTGAGTTGTTCATGGGAATATACACACAGGAGTGATACAAGTTATAGCTTGAAGCTGTTACTTCAGTGATGATCTCATGCATTCCCTGTGCTACATGAGAACAACACTGTGACACAAAATGTCAGTGTATTTTGTCCAAATATCCTAGCGGCACATAGAATTTGTCCACAGCTCCTTTAATGATTTTTCATCAGTTATGGGACGGTGAGATTTCATATCCAGTACAGCATACAAACTGCTCCCTATCAACATATCCATATTCAAACATGGAAATGAAAGATCAAACATAGTGAAGACC
The DNA here is from genome assembly GCA_013399945.1 of Ploceus nigricollis. Lineage (NCBI taxonomy): Eukaryota > Metazoa > Chordata > Aves > Passeriformes > Ploceidae > Ploceus > Ploceus nigricollis. Next base: position 756,268 of record VXBC01001745.1, on the reverse strand, counting down.
ATGGGTAGGCAGTTGTGTGGTGAGCGCCAGATTTCCTGGGCTTTTCCCATTTGACCCTTCAAGGCAGGTTGTCCTTTTTCTAGCTTCTGAGTCACCGGCAAGAAGAGCAGAGTGCCAAGATCACAACAAAAACACAATCATGTGAGGCATCTACCCTCTTCTTCTGCCGGCATGAAAATAGCAGCCAGCAGGAGAGCCTGCGCCGCAGCTGTCTGAGTTAGGTTTGATTGGTCAGATAAATCACATTGTATTGTTTCCATTCCTTTGGCTCAGGGAATGTGTAAGCACTTCAAAACTGAATGCTTATGCATGAGAACTTTAAACTAGCTTACTTAAATGCACACATATGTATCTTTGACATTGACTTTTTACAGATTTTCTTGTCAATAAAAGTAAATTGCTTGACTGTTCACAGAAAGTTAACATAAACAGAGTCAGAGTGAATTCCTATTTTAAAATTGTGTTTTAGCAAGCAACCGCCTTCAGTGGCAACTTTGTCAAAAGAAATGATAAAGTCTTCACTGCTGTGACTCCATGCCACCATGGCCCTGAAGTCATTTCTCTGACCAAGAGCCCCGAACTTTAAGGAATAGCAGAGCACACACCGAATACCTGGTTCAGAGAGGGGAACTCGCTGATTTAGGGCAAGTTGTGAGTAATGGAATTGTCTCAGCTCATCAGAGGACACAGACATTGTCCAGTTATTTCCCAACTGTGCAAATGCTTTTGTTTCAGGGCTGACAACTCTATACCTTTTCACTACTCCTCAGGTCCTTCTTCAGGGTGATGGAGAAAGCCTTTCAGCGTACAGTAAAAAATCATACCTCAAAATCTTTCCCAACTCTCGCACATCCTCGGGAAGCAATCACAGCTGCTCCACAGAAGGGGTCCCAGCACCTCCTGCCTACCCACCCCCTCCACACCATGAAAACATTAAAGAAACAAGGAAAGAGAATCAAAATCCTGAATGTTTAGCAGAGTGTCTAGAACAAAAGGAGTGAAAGGTAGGGGAGCGTAGCCGGTGGTGGATTTTTTTAGGACAATTATTTATAAGGGGTATAAGAGTACCGATTGATTAACTCAGGACAGAACGCGCGGTGTGGTTCTAGTTTCTCTCTCTTTGCTATGAGCCCCAGTTACATGAAGTCAACATGAGAACTCCTCCAGCAGACTGAGCCCAAGGGCACCATCATCTCCCTGTCTGCCCAGTTCTCCCACTCCAGCTCAATGTCACTCTTTGTACTGCTAGAATCAAACACTGCTTGATCCATCCCACATGGATTAGCGGTGACAGGCAGCTTTGCTGACTGCATCAGTACTGCCAGAGCACTGGCTGTTAAAGGGACACAGGTAAGTGGGGGCTAATTCATTTTGAGACATTTAAGACCAATTATTTTTACCTAGACTCTTTTGGATACCTGACTGATGGATGCAGTCAGACTTGTGTAGCTATTGTAAGGTTACCTCAGTCTTGATCTATCCTTCATCAACATGGTTGCTTCAGTTTCTGCTTCCCTTCATGTGTGAAGCAGCTGCCCTTGTTTTCTGAGGATGTGGGGTGGAACTGACACAATTAAAGGTCACCCTCCATCTGGGAAGAGAAAGTTCTGGTCTACAGTGAAGCACAGGGGCTGGTTTCCATTTTGTCAGAGTTATGTAATCTCTAAATAAAAAATATTTCTGCTGTTCACTACAAGATCTTGTTGCTTAATTCTCCCTAGAAATGGCTGCCAGATTCCTGTGCAAACATAGCATGTACACAGTGTTTTAAAACTTACATAGATTGGAAGTTCTTTAAATTGTAAATTCAAAGCATTTTATAGATGAGAATCAGTTCTTCCAACTGAAAAACAGGAGTGTCTGATTTTCAGAGGTGCTGGATTCCAGCTGAGACCAAAGGCAACTGCCTTTGGTTTTGTGCTGCGCTTCTGAAAATTAAGTTTGCATTATTAACAGTACATGTTAATAACAGGCATTCCAGGTGCAGTTGAGAGACATGGAAACAAAGTAGAGAGACCTAGTATAAACATAGAACAAAAACTTGACAAAAGCGGAAGCAGTCAAGCCTTTAAAGAAAAGCTCTGTTTCCCACTTCATATTTCATAACTCCCAGTTCATAATACATCTGATCCATGCTGCAAAAACAGAACTCAAAAGCTAAGGTCTTCCAATTTAAATACGTATGCTCAAGAGCCAGTGATAAAAATTTCATTTCTACCCAGGATTAGGTAAGTGCACCCTTGCTTATTTTAGACAATATAATACTTAATTAAACATTTTTCCTCTATCCTTATATATGTCAAAATCCCCTAATGTTCAAGAAAATTTCATTAGCTTCCAGCTAATGAAACTTTAGTTTCATCTTGTGCATACTCAACATCCAGCACCTGTGGACATCCAGCATCCGTTAAGGTATCTAAACTTTTAAACCTACAGAATTGTGAGTACATATTTCTGTGCAGAATCAGTTATGTGCATTGCATTGTATAGAAATTATGTATAAATTAGGTATACATAATATATCATTCAGTTTGTCTGCAGGAAAACACAAGATGATTTGGGAAAGAAACAAAACCAAAAGGAGATCTGTCAAAGAACCCAGAGATCTGCTATTTTTAAAAAATGCTTTAATCTGCTTCTAGCCACACTGCCAAAATTAATTTTTCCTAGGCCTAAGCCATGGATCAATGACAGTAAGACTGCAGATCTGCACTATGTGGGTGGATTTTCTATATTGTAAGTACCATTCTTTGCGGAGGGTTCACTGGTAGAAGGCAAAACAGCAAAGTCTGTTTCCCCTTCTGCGGTGACAAGGACAACTAAGCTAAGTGGAGTTGACTGAGGTTTGCAAGGAAAAGCTAAGAGCTAACTACAAGTAGCAATGGATGCGAGCTTTTGCTGCATCCATATGCCTGACTGTCACTTGCTTTGGAGGGAAAACAAAAACAGCAAAAAAATCTGTTCCTAGAATACAGCTGACACAAAGAGATGCAACCACAGGCTCTGAAGAAAAGGGGCTCCGAGGTGCAGAGCAAAACCAGGATCAAAAGTTACCAGGTGGCCAAACGGGCCATGGTAGTACTTCAAGCAAGGGTAGAAGAAATGGAGTAGAACACAAGGGAGTGTCCTTGAAAGGGACTAAATAGGATCTGAATTAGAGATCAAACATAACTGATTTATAGTCATTTGCACAGGATCAAAAAATTTTCACCTCCAAGTCCAGGACAGGTTTGCATCTGTGCCTGCATTTATTAAAGAGATTACTCTCACTCTTCGATGTCAGCATCTTCCCTGTGCATGGATGTCACGTCCAAGATTTCCTCACACAGAATTTTGAGCCAGATACAGGATACCTCTGTAGCATGGAACCTATTCCAATCACATGTGAACACCCTCTGCACTCTGTATACTTTTTTTCTGCAGGTAGAGGACACTCCTGGGAGGTGCCATCAATCTACAAAGTACCAGCAAAGTACCAAGTACAAAGTACAAAGTACCATGCCTCTCTTGAAACAAAGCAGAACTAAAGGAATCTAAAGATTACAAAACTGCCATAAACTTGGGATTCAAATACTTTTCTTCTTCCCATGAGAAAAATCTATCATCTTACTTTCCTGACCATCCCAATGGGCACAGAGACATCTACTGTAGATATTTCACATACATAAATTACAGCATAGCCCATGTACATTGCTTTTATTTCTCACATCCTTTAGAAGCAGTCCTCCAACTTCCAGGATTCTGTGGTCACAAATTGAAAGCCACTGCCATAAAGACAGTGCACCTCATAGGGAAAGTTAAGAAAAGCAGTGGAATAAAGATAGAAAAAATTAAAAAGTTGCAGTGTGATAGTCATGTAATAGACTGGTAATCACCTAGTTTGCTTTTAAATCAAGCTTTGTTTCTATGTATGTGCTCTTATTCAAACAGGAATTAGCTTGGGGCATCCCAGTTATCTAAGTCAGCCCACAGGTGAAACACTATGGTCAAGCTACTCCCTCTTCAGGCACGGAAGGCCATCAGAGTGCTGACAACTCCGCCAAGTACTTGTCATATATTTTGCTTTGATAGCCATAAAGCTCAGCAAGACAAGATGATAAAATGCTTGGGGGCTTGTTTGGTCTTCCTATACTTAGCCCTGTAGGTTGGTGTGCACCTATAAGCACCCTGAAGGTGCTCCCTATGCACCCTCACAGAGAGATGCACTTTTCTAGCCCCTTGACATGAGACATTCTCAGCAGCTAAGACACAGCTGGGAAAGCCTTTTCCTGGCAGTACCATCTCATCACTGGCATCCACCACACACATATTGAGCCCCTCACCCTCTTTATTCCTGTTTACTGGGAGGGCCACATTAGGGAAGGCCACACTAGGGAAAACAGGTTCTACTTAAAGGAGTTTTACTGGGGGAACAAAAGCATGTGGCTCTCCAAAACAGATTACCAAGACAGTAAACACAGCAGTGTAGAGGGAAATCTCCACAGTCTTTAGACAGCTGTACAGCTGTCATTAATGAAAAGGAGAGGAAATCTTTTCAAAGTGAAAATATGCCTAGATCTGCCCCTGTACATTAGAGAGGCAGGAGATCTAAGCATCGGGTTTTAATGAGGTAGAGCCTGAAAAGAATTCCATATATGTTAGGTGATGTAAGAAGCATTCTGTCACAGAACAGAAAGTGTTGCAACCATGCCTCGCTGCATGAATCAAATTACAGGAAAAACAGCCAGAATCCAAACACGGAAGATACCTCATCATTAAAAACTGTTAAAACAAAACGTGTACTATTGCACATAATCTTGCATTGGCAATCAAAAAGTGGACTGAATTATCTGATGCTTGGGTTCTCATTCATATCCATCTGTATTTGCAGAGAGAACACATTCATAGTGATTATATCTGAAAAGGCACCCTCATTGTCACTTCATAGCATCCCTAATGTAAGTTCCACTAACCAAGAGATCAGTGGGCTTCATTTGTCCATGCTATTGATAGGATGTTTGTGAAGCAAATAAAAAACTTCTGACCAGATCTATCTGGCACTGCTTTGCTGCAAACACCCCTGATGGAGTCAGTGTTGTTCAGCCTGGAGAAGAGAAGGCTCCAGGGAGATCTTATAGCACCTTCCAGTACTTTAAGGGCCTAGGGGCTACAAGAGAGCTGAAGAAGGACATTTTAGAAAGGCATAGAGTGACAGGAGAAGACGAAACAGCTTCAAACTGCAAGGCAGTTGGTTTAGATTAGATACTGCAAAAAAAATTCTGTACTGTGAGGTTGATGAAACACTGGAACGGGTTGCCCAAAACCATGGATATCCCATCCCTGGAAGTGTTCAAGGCCAGGGTGGATGGGGCTCTGAGCAACCTGGTCTAGTGGGCAGTGTCCCTGCCCATGCAGGGGGTTTGAAAATTACGATCTTAAAGGTCCCTTCCAACCCAAACCATTCCTGTCCCAGCCTGCTGCACCCTTTGGTTTAACGGACTCAAAGTGAGATAGCTCATCTTAAAAAACCCATGGAGAGTGTGGGGACAAGAGAAACAATTCATGCTATTGAAACATGCACATTTTGCCTCTCAATTCTGACAAAGGATGAAGAATACAGTATTTTACACTTCCAGTGAGGACTCATCAAAAAAAGTTGCTCTTGATGGCTAAAAGCACAGGTTATTGTACTGCTTGCAATAGATGCGAATCTCCAGCATGGACTTAAATCCAAAGGGACACGCTAGAGGATCCATACTAGGAATCAAAAGTATTAAAGCCATGACCCTTGGCACAAACAGAGGCTGCTCAGTGTTGCAGCATCCCTGCATATAGCTGTCAGTAGATCTGGCTTACTGTCACTTACAGAAAGGACTCAAATCTCTCCTAAAGCACAATATTAGAGTTGGGCAATCAGAGAACTAATTAGCAGTGGCAGCATCAGGGATGGAAGATGGCAATAGGGCTGAACAGAGCTCAGGGATATATTTCTCTTTCAGACACACCCTGTACACTGACCCCCTGTAGCCACCCAGGGATCACCTTCAGCATCTGACCCAGACCTCCAGCCTTCGCCCAGGTCTCAGAGGGAAGGCTGGACACCAATCCCTGCGTTGTTGCCACATCTCTGACAGATGTGCTGCCAGGTGTCGCTGAGAGCCGGGCAGTCGTGTTCCCTGGGGGCAGCCAGGCTTCCAGCACCAGCGAGGTGAAAGGCAGCTGCCATTCGTCCCCGCACCAGCTGGAGAAGCCACAGCAATGTGTGAAGAGTGCCAGCAGTGGGAGCCTCGGGGGAGAAGAGGGAAAGAAACGACGTCACTGTAATGGAACCCTTCCCCGCCTGACTGTCTGTCTGTCTGTCTGTCAGCAAGGACTTCTGAGTCAATAAATACCATTCAAAATGCACAATTCTGGCTGACCTGCAGTCCTCCCTTCATCTCTGGAGAAAATAAACACGGGCTCTGGGTGCTGAGCTCCTCTGTTTTCTTCAGAGCCTCCATTGTACTTGTGTTTGCAACATTTCAGCCAGCAACACTGGGCAAGGTTCACTCGGTACTCCCAGGAACTTGGAGGAACTCCCTGGTTATTATGAGATTACCCTTCACTGCAAAATAAACAGTTCCTTAAAGATACCCTCTCAGGGGTGTTCCCTTACAGATGTCTCGGAGTCAGGAGGGGTCAAGACAGGAGGGATTTGACATAGTGTATAAATCCTCTTGGTGCAAGCTGCAGCCCCCAGAACAATGCCATTCACTGTCCAAAACATCCACAGGAACAGGAGCTGCTTCTGGGAAGCCTAAAGGAGGCACCCTGTCTCACACCTTAGCCCACAGCAGGACCTTACATGTCTGCAGGCAGCTCAAAATCAGATGCAGAAGGGAGCTCCTGATCACTCATGTCTCAACAGAAACACCAGTTGCCATATCCCAGTTTTCCCTCTTCCTAGGGGATATCGTGGGTTTGGGATTCTCTTATTCTCCTATTCCACATCTTAATTGTCCTTGCTATTAGTCAATGTTCACAGTGTAGTTGTCAAACTACTGATTCAAAAACAGAAGGCCCAGAATCCCCCATGTTTGCTCTTTGTTTGAGGAGGAAGGATGGGACAGAAACATCTTTGTTTCTCAATTTGCAAGCAGAAACAGCAGCCTGCCATTTCATATTTGGCCTGGATTGAAGGAAGTGAGGTGTACTTCACCTGTGGACTTCACAGTTACCGGATGACAACTGAGTGATTCAAATGCCTTCTGCATTATGTTCCCCATACTCCAAACTCAACCGTGGTACGGATAGGTCCCTCCAGGCCTATTCTCCAGGACCATGATGCTACTTGCCACTAGCTTCATCCCACTCCCAATCTCCAATTCCATAATTTCTGTACCCTTTCTTTGACACTTTTAGAACACTAAGGAAAGGACTATTTTACATACAGCTGCAACATATAGTATTGCACATACACCTGGAAAACACCTGACACATCCAAACACTCCATCAGCAATTCAAACAGTTGGAAAAGAAAAAGATTTAAAGATTTTTAAATCTGGCAAGGAGGGTGTAGGATTATTTGTTACTTTGAATTAAAAAGAAGAGATAGTATTACTGTCAACTTTTGACAACAGAGAACAGAGGGGATATTCAACAAAACCAGAGCATATAAATATTCTAGCAGGTTTCAGGTCACTTGTCTCCTGAGCTATTGGGTCATTCTGAAAGCCAAGGCTGGTTGACAGTTTGCAGAAGGTTTTTCACCAAGAGCACTGTTGTTAAAAATGCAGTCCTATAAGCCTGAGAAGGCCTCCAAACACCACAACACAGCCCCGAGGCTGAGCAGGTAGGAAAGTGAGCCATGCTTCACCTAACATTAGACAAAAGACTGGCCCAACAGGACACAAGGTGGAGAATTCATCTCACAGGCGGCGTGCACAACAATGTGTGGCATAAGGTGTTCAACAGAAATGTCTCAGAGGAAAAGGCAGAACAGCAATCCTGTGTAGTGTGAGCTGCTCTGGGGGCACAGCCTGCTCTGCTGCACACTCAGAGACTCTGCTTCCCAAGCTCTGCAGCCCATGGACAACCCACCTACCATAAACCATGCTCTAGAAATTATAGCTTTGATTTTAAGAAAAACTTCTGACTATCGCAGTTACGGAAATAACTGTGAGGAACCTGAACCGGGGCAAACCATTGCAGCAATGCAGAGCTGCCTTGGAACTGGAAACAACAGTTCTTGCAACGCCTTCTGGAAGCATTGCCACGTTTATTCCACAGCAACGGAATCTGGCACATTCTTCTGACTCATAAACACAGTATTTTACCAATATCTGTAGTCAGGTACTCAACATGAGTTTCTGGCCAGTTTGCAAACCAAATGCATGAAAAGCCAGGGCAAAACAGGTCATAGGTCTTTGTGGCAAGGAAAGCAGTTGGCACATGGCAGCAGCAAGGCTGAGGACTGTGATCTGATACACTGCTTAAGCCATCTACAAATTAACTCCTTCCCAGGCACATACCAGGAAAAAAAAAAGTCCTGGGCTATGCTTCTTGAAATAATACTTCACAAAACAAGGCCCTGACAATGGAGATAGATTGCCTGGAGATGTTGTGAGGCCGAGAAAAGATAAAAGCTTTCTTAAAAGAATGGTTGAAAATATTCATTGCCATATTGTGGTGATGACTATTTTCAGCAGATATGGGCCACAGCTGCACATGTTTGTGTGAAGAAAGGAAGACAAGAATGAAAGGATTTTTTTATATCATTACCATTTGGTCCTGTCTCATTGCAGAATACACAGAATCTGGCTTTGCAAAGGATGCGTTCTTTTGAATCCTTGGAGCTTGAAGCCAGAATAAAGGTTGTTCATTAATTTAATTTAAGCCATTAATGAGATAAAGAACCTAACTCACTTTGCAGCAGTGAGTTCCTGGCCTAGAGGCTATACCAGGTCAATGTACTGTATGAATAATAATATGCTGAGAAACTAATAACGCTGCAAAGTCAAACATTCAGATGTCAAGGATCATCATCAAGTAATAAGCCTGACCTTATTTCAGCTCTACCTGTGAGCTACCTTACCATGTTCGATTACATAATTTTCCACACAGTTTTCCACTGGATCTCTGTTGAAGATTCTAGGTATTCAAGGTCTTCTTTTATACTCATTGTTCAATAGGTGCCTCATGTCTTACACTGCATATGCAAAAACTGCTCTGAAGTGCGAACCATAACTTTTCTAGTTCTAGATTTAGGTGTTTCTTCCCTCCTATATTTAATTGAAAATCCAGTGTGTGGAAATTCCCGTTCTGTTTCTGGAGACGAGTATCTGAGGTCCGTGTCTCTCCCTCATCATGTTTGCAGTCCTGCCTGTAAGCCTCCCACCCCTTTCTCAGAACATCAAGATATTGAGCTCAGCAGCTTTTTGTCCCAATGCCTTCATTCACAGTACTTCAGTCCCAGGTCCCTACCTTTTGCAGTCTTGTCAGAAAGGTTCCTTCTCCCCTCCCATGGTCTGTCAGACAAACACTGAAACCACAGTGGAGGGAGCAGCACTGTTCATCTCCCCTGCCTTGAGACAGCATGGGCAGAACACGTACCCCGCTGCTCTGCTGGGAGAGGATTGCCATCCACCTCTGGGGTTGAGAACAGGCAGAAATCCTTCCGAGAACATGCATTTCTAATGGCTTTGTGTGAAGTGGGACTTCCTGAGGCTCACAACTTGACTAAATGTGGGAAATTTTTTGTCGAAATGGGCAAGAATACATTCCTGACATCAGAGGGACCTTTCACACCATCTACTGATCAAAAGACAACTCTTTCATCCAAATTAGGTAGGCATTATTAATTGTTACCAGCATCCCTTTCAGGTTTTTTTAACATACGTGAGAATAGTCTCCTAAAACATTTTCTGAAACTCACTTATTTATTTACCTCCATTTTTCACAGAAGGGGGGAAAGAAGGATGCAAGATACAGAGATTAATCCCTGATATGGGAAATTTCACCATAGTTATTTCAAATGCAGCAAAGTTCATACAAAACCGAAAACAAGGTGTTACAGTGATGTGGCATCAATTTTCAACGTACATTATTATAAACATTTCCTTATATGTTGGTTATAACAATCAGTTTTCAGGACTATTACTGTTAAATTCAATACAAAACTTTGGTTGGCTCCCATATGGATTAAAAGGTGTCCTAAGATCTTGCAAATCTTAATTCAAAAACTCATTAGTAACCCTTCCTACAATGTACTAAAAATTTTTGGTTCAGTCTGAGCAACCTCTTCAACTCCATTCCCACAGCCAACCTACAGACATCATAATGCAGAGTTTTACTTTCCTGTATAAAAGACATGGATGAAAACAGAGCATTGCAGCAGGGTGCCCAACACAGATTAATTAGGGAATCATTAAGGACTCCAAACTACCAGCCTGGGGACTTACCTTCCTCTTTTTCTGCCAGTAGTCCACCTACCTTCCCAAATCCCACAGCCATTCTCCTTCAACTCTTTGTCCCCCCACTAACACACCTTGACTCTAGTTTGGGTGGACATTTGTTCATGGCCGGTGCTATGCAGGTCACGTGGAAAATAGTCTGGAGAACAACAGGAAGCCATTTATTGTGCTAAAGGGCGCAGGAACCAGAAGCAGGCCAGCAAAATGCTTGTGTCCTTCATTCCTGTGACACTGTGGTCAGGGTGAGCTCCAGCTCAGTTTCTTATTGGTCTTAGCATCAGGGTTGAGTACTGATTAGAAAATTGAATTGCCTTCTCTCCACAAAGGCCAGAGGAGAAGGCAATTTTTCTGGCTTTGGTGAGGTGCTTTGAAAGGGGATCCCCATGAACACTAGTAAGGGAGCCAGCAGCTCTGCTGCTTCAGTGGTACCTGTTTTGTGGACAAACAAATTACTTCAGTTTCCAATGCTGTCAATCTGGAACACCTCATCATCACCAAATTAATAAAAATGTTTTTAAGAAGTGAATAAAAACCATGTAAAAAGCACTAAGTAGCCAGTTGTCTGGCGCTTGAAGGCCAAGATTGGATGCTAGTGAGGGAGCAGGGGGTCTCTTTCTCACCTAGGTAATGATTATACGAGCCCCATAAGGACATAGTTAAATCAAGTATTAAGAAGACTGCACTTAAGAGGGGGAAAATATGTCAATCACACTTCGCCTTTGACAAAAGGAAATTCCTTGAAACTGAGAATGGGGAGAGAGCGGGAGGGAGAGTGTCTCGTCATGTGGGTGGCCAGGAAACTGGAGGCCAGAGAAGTACGAGTGAGAGAAGGAGTAAGAGACGGGGGCGGGGGGGAAACCCACCAGACTGAATTCTAATCCAAATGCTGTGAGGCGTTCACACCAGGCCTTGTGAGAATATTAACAAGGTTACAGGAGAGGGGCCTTTAGCCTCGGGAATTATTAGTGAATATGGAATTATATTTGCGCAAACACAACCAGATGCAAGCAGCTAAATGCTCTGCAGATGTGAAAGGAGACAGAGTGTGTTCCAAATGGGCAGCAGCTTCATGTGCTTTAGCCCTCCATCATGATGCCTGGCTGCCTGTCAGAGAGGGCTGCTTTTCTGAAATGGCAAAGGAGTGGGAGGGACAGGCTCTTTTTTATCAGAAATTTGAACATGGGTACACTTTAGGGTTTACTCTTTCCCCTAGACATTAGCATCTCTTGGTTGACTGACTGTCATGCTGGAGATTACATCCTGACTACATTCTTTTATATCTCTGGGCCTTAGGTTAATTTCCTGCAAGTTTTCATTTCTCCCACTTTGCCATGTCTTTTTCTAAAATCTCCCTCTATCTCTCTCCCTGTTTTTCTTCATTGTTTGCCCTCTCTGGTTTTAGTGTCTAACTCCACCATGGCCTGAGCAGACAGACTGTATGCACGATATAGCAGGCTGTTTCCATTAGAATGAGAAATTGGTTACAAGAGCCAGGTATTTCTTTGAAGTAATCTTGTTTTACTACAAAAGAAGTCCCACTTCTTGAAATAACAGTAAGATTGAACAAGAATGCATTGCTTTGCTCATGATCCCAGATCTGCTTGCCGTCAGGGCTCTGCTCAAAAAACTCTTTTCCTTGGCTTTCTTTCAAGACCATTGTGTATTCACTACATTTCTTGTATCATGATTTTTGGGTTTGCTCCATTCCAGCTTCCTCCTGCTTTCCATTGTTTCAATCACTCTAATCAATCGTCCGACCCTGCATTCAATGCTTATGTTGGGGCAGCAGACTCAGTTTTTTAAGCTATTCCTAAACACTCTCTTAGTCAGTGTGGAAGGCAACCAGCACACCTAGCACCCTGAGTGGGATTTATGGTGATTCAAAATCAAAAATCTGCCTTTCAGCTCCCAAAGTCACATTAATAAGTGTACAGTACCAGTAAATACTTACTGTCTCTGTTGAGAATGCAACTTCTTCATTCTAGACCAATTGCTACTTTCAAAGTAATTACTGTCCCTCCTCGGCAGAGCAGAGAGCATATGCTAAACCTTTACAGATCAACTTTATCAACTGAATCACAAGGACACTGAGATGGCCATAGGCCATAATCATAAAGTGTCACTCTGTGGCAGGGTTAAGACTTCTGCTTAAGAGGAAATTTTCTGCTACGAAGAATAATGGCAGCAAATGACTGTTCATCCTACGAAACTGTAAGTGTACAAGAATGGAGATCTGGAGGCTTATGTACCAGCCATTTTAACAGATTACAGTTTGACTTGGTTGCGTATGCTAACTGTGATTTTAATTACCTGAACAGTTTGAATTCCTGTTGAGAGAGGTCTTACCAATTTATTTCCCTGACTCACAATGCTTGTTTTCAAAAATAATCACATCATTCCTACAGTATGGCTTGTGCAGAATTGTTGATGATGTTTGCTCTCAAATTTTTCATCTTTTAAAATATTTTCTCTCACTAAATGCATGTTTCAGAGGCAACAAAATATTCTAGAGTTTGGTAGAATTTTCAGACTCAGACATGCTTTGTTGATTCCTTACTCTCCATGAAGAAAATACAGTGTACTCTCCTTAGCAGCACAATGCATACGGTGTAGTTACATATTTTACAGTAACTTGAAAGACATATTTGAATATATTAATTTACTTAGAGATTGAAAATGAACTACCCATTTTTAGACCTTTATTTATCTCTGATCTTGTTAAAAAAATAATACATACTCCACAGAGCCGAGAGTTTATGAGGAAGAAGATTGTCCAGTAAAAAGGGAGGGAGGGTGGAAAAATAGAATATTTTCATAGACAAAATGCTTATTATTCTGTGACAAAAATTGTTGCCTATTAAAACTGTCGAAAAAGAATTTTGTTCACTTAGTTTTTAAGGGGGAGTCAAGGCAACAAAAAGAGAAAGCGGCAAAAAGAACTTCAACCTCCCCTACAAAACTGGCTAAGAGCTCTGCTAGCTCACACAGAAGTAGAACTCTTTGTAACCTTGCACAAAGACTTCATGTCACTTGCTTCTTGTAATTAAGCTGGTTTGGTTTCGATGTTTTTCCTGTTGCATGTAGTCTCGTTTTCCCTCAGGCAGGGCCAAGAGGCTCCTTGGTGGAGAACTGCCTCCCCTCAGCATGGCTGCTGCTCCCCAGTGCTCAGCGTGGTCCTCAGCTGGTGGCCACGTCGAGAAGGCTTTTCCCCATTGTTCCCAACGGGTCTGTGTTTTATGATGCCTCACAGTATAGGCAGCCACTATCTCCCCCGAGGGCAATGGCAGTTTCTGTTTCATGGAGAACAATGGATGATGGTGGCCAGTACAAAAGGGAACAACTCTGCATGGGGGGAAAGCCAACAACAACAACAACCAAACAACTTTTAGTTACAAAAACCAACAGCAAGTATGGCAATTCATATGAAGCATCTGGGAGGAAAGCACCTATTGTGCCAGGCCCTCTTTACAGGCAAGCTGAGAGGAAGGTGGGAGGCACCATGCTTGTCTTCTGCACCAAAGGGGAAACCAGGAGCCCTCTTCCTGGAGGAGTGATGAAGAGGAAAGTGGACATGTGCATTCCCTGAGTCTAGGGCACAAGATAAGAAGGTGGCAGAGCAGGGAGGTTTTGCTGTCACCCCTAACAAATCTGGTGCCCTCAGCAGCTGGTCACTCACCAGAATTAAGTACCTGTTTGGCATACAAGGGGAGAAGAATCATGTGAGCCAGGGGAATTCCTAATATTTGCAGGATAAAGCCAAGATAGCGGAATGCAAACAAGGGGGTATGAAGAATAATTGATGATGGGGGGTGACAAATCAGGAGGGATTTGGAGTTCAGAAAGCAAAGGGTGCTAGAATCTGTTTCAGCAGCCTTTCATTGCTCTGATGAAACAAAGCAGCTGCATACCCAGTCAAAGTGTCCATAAACCATAGGTGGTTTGCGTTCCCCAGAAGGGAACACAATAGTCAGAGCATAGCCATGAAAGTGCATATAAAAGGTAAAATAAAAACCAGAACAACTTTGAAAAACTTTGCCTAGGAATGTTATTAAATAATCACATGAGAGTGATCTTTTTAGAGATAATAATAACAACTCTGCATTTTACGTACTTCATTCTTTCTAGAAATACACTTGGCTGTGCCATAGCTACATTTTTGTGAAAAGAGTTTATTTTGGTACTTCATTATAGTCTTATTTTTTAGATTAATATGAAATAATCAGTAAAGTGTATATTGAACTGTACATTAACTGGATGTTAAATCATTACCAGGTCAACAGGTGTTAAGCTTCTGATCTCATTTTAGCAATTAGCATTTTTATTAACCACAAGGAAGAAAATAGGAAAGTGCTGCTAATAAAGTTTGCAGATGATACATAGTTTGGTGGAATGATAAACTCCATTGAGCTAGTTATACACAGCTGGGTTATTTGGTAGGAAGGGGAACTCATTCAAGCAATGAGTCTGAACACACATAAATGGGGGAAGGTCACACACCTGGAAACTAAAAAAAACCTGTCACCCTTACAAATTGTGGGACTGTGGAAAACACTGACACTGAAATTGATAGACATTAGATAAAAAAAAATTGAGCTCAGTTCGATGCAGCAGCTAACCCTATTCTCAAATACATTACTGCTATTTATTGTTCTATCAATCTGTGCATCATCTGCAAACTTTCTCAGTAAAGCTTCTATTTATATTTTTTTTAGCAAATGGTTGAGAAGAAGCAGATGAATGATAATGAGAATAGCAATAGCACTGCAGCACATTTTGGTGCTTACCCTGAACAGAAGAGCTTGAAAAGCTGAAAAGATTAAGGAGTCACAATTGTAATATAAAATGTGTAAAGCCTATTTTACAACAGTTTGGGGGGGAAAAGTCCATGCTGTTTCTTTAAAAAACAAAAAAAAACCACCCCATTTTTTGATGATAAGGGAAGAAGATTTCTTAAACTGGTATTTAGCTTAAAAGGCAATGAGGTTACACAATCTAAAACTGGAAAGTAAAATTAGACTAATTTATATTGGAAATAGGGTATACTTAATAGAAACTGGAACTATTTATAAAAATAAATAATAAAGTTTACATCAATGTCTTTACATAAGACCCCCAATTTAAATGCAAATTAGAAGAGCAGATCTCTCTGTACCCTCATCTCACATCTTAAGGATCCTTATTCCAACAAGCAGGATGAAGGATTCACTTCTTTATTCTTTCTAGATTGTCTTCTGAGCGTCTTGGACAGCATGTAAGTCACAGGCAGATGTTCACACTGTAATATATTCTTTAGAGAAGGTGAGAGAGATATCATATTAATTTCCACTGCAAACAGCAAACTACCAGTTCTCTTACTAAACTGAACAACCAGAGTTACAAAGCCCAGGTTCAGACTGTGAATTCCTACCTATTCCTGAATTTTCCAAATGTGTTTGCTTACGAGAATTTTCTAACAAGGAAGTTCGTAACTTTGCCGACCTTGTTTTGAAACTTTAAAGCTTTATGTTTTCTTTGTTTTTTTCTATTAATTCTAGTATTAATATTTGAAGCCTTGAGTTTTTAATATGTTCACAAATATGGAAATATCACCATCAGTTGTGTATACATGAAGGAGATTTGGCAGATAAGGGAAATAGGAGACAGAAGACCATCCTCACTAATTATGTTGCCCAAAGTAAAACTGTTACTTGAAGATGTGCTTCCACTTTGGAAAGGAAAAATCACTCCTGCATACCAGCAAAAGCCTCCTCACTGCCCGAGACAATTACAAATTAAGAACCAGCCCAGATGATGATTCTATCAATTTTTTTCTCAAATTTGTTCCAGTTTTGCAAACAACAGATCTCTGGGTTCAGTGGGGTGAGGGAGTATATTAATCGAGTGCAATATATTTTGGGTGATATTTGCACTGATGGCTATTAGTATATTGAAGTTTTAGAAGGAGGGCATTTATGTAGGAGATAAGAAAGTCTCAGGGTAGCTTCTAAACAAATAAATTTCCTCCTTTCCAGAGCTAAATTCCTGTAAGAATACCAAAAAGTATGAGAAAGTACTGTATATCTGGCCCCAAGTGTTTCTTACATCTTTTCTCTCCTTTTCTAGCCTTGTGTTATTTAAAAGGAGACAGATATGGACGATACATTAGCATCGATTTTTTTCTTTCTGAAGTCTGTTGACACTGTAGTTTTGGGGGGTTTTTTCTGTGGATTTCATTTGACTTACATGGGGTAAGTATGTCTATTCACCATTTCTAATGACACTTCCTAAGAACACTTATATGGACAACAATATTTGCATATAAAATGCAGTTTCAGATACAAAAGACAGGAGTTATTAAAAGCATTGCTTATGCTACACCCAAAAATTTGTTAACCATTTTAAAGATATACAATAAGATAGATCTCTGCTGGGAACAATTGAAAGTCTCCTCAGACATCCAGGCTGTATTACTCACCGGAAATACAGAAATGGGTTTTCTATTTACTGTAGTAAGGCAACCTTGTCTATAAACTCCTTATTGCTGCAAACCAAAGGTGTGTGTCTGGGGAGGGCAAGATTTTCCCCTTGATGTTCCAGGACATGGAAATACAATCCTTTTTCAGGAACAGATGTTTGCAATAGAAAACTTTCACTCCACTCTCTTCTGTTTTTAATCTGCTCATGACAGGAAACACAGATTCAAAATGAATGTAAAGAACACAGTCACCATAACTGATGATAATACAAAAGAACACGTAGGAAAGATTTCTTTTTCCCAACATATTATAGGGAGAAAAGGTTTACAGATTTCAGAGGATTCTAGGTGTTTTTATTTCTCAGTGGCTACCAACACAGTGTTGTTCCATTAACTTCAGAGGATACAGCTCTCAGCACTGCTTTGATACTACCAACAGTTTCAGCATACAAGAGACAGTGCAACTCTTCTTCCTGTTCTCTGCCATATCTTCAGCACTTCCAAGTGACTGCCCTGCTAAAGCTTCACTGAACAGACAGATGTATACAAATGGCCAAAAGATTCTTCCATAGCATGTGTAAAATACAAAATGAAACAGGTAAGAGTAATTGATTCACCCTCTTCAGCCAGTCTTGCTGCTAACCTCTAGGCTCTCAAGAATTTTGAAGATGTGCTTTTTAAACTACACCAAACTACACATCTCAAGTGAAGTTCTTGATGTATGACAGTGTGAAGGGTTTGACTGGGCTCTTTCCTGTGCTGTTTGGCTGACTGTTCAAACTTCTCTCACTCTTCTTCACATCACAGACTCCCTGGTCTCCCTTCTCCAGCTTGCCTAAATCCCCTTTCCTTGCTCTTTCATTCAAGTATTACCTTGCTAATGACAACCTTCACTTGAAAAACAACAATATTCGTATATTGATTTCTGCAAATTCATTTACCACTCTGTGTGTCACATACTCCTTGATCTGTGTTCACTCTTTTTTTAACTGAGAGCTATTTGGGGCAAGAGCTGTCATCTGGTGCGTGCTTGAGTAATGCACAGCACAAAGGCATCCTATTTTAGACAGTATCTGAGCAATGCTGTAGCAAACAATAAAAACAATTATAGTTATAATTACCCCTCCCACAAACTACATTAAAATACATGACCACTCAAAAATTGAAGAATGACAGCATCAATCCTGTGATGTGATTTAATTAATTTCCCTCTCTTCTTCTGTGTAAGTATGATACAGTCTCTAGCTATATCATAGTATACTACTTTTTCTGCAAATGTCTTGCTTCATTGAGTATTGTTGATTTTTTTAAAATACTTTTTTTATCCAAAATGGTGTCCAAATCTTTCTTACCATAGGATTTCGTGCCATAATCCCTTCATTGAGTAGAATGTTACTAATTTCCTCCTACATTTTTTTTTTATTTTTATCAGAGGATGTGAATGATTCAAGAGTATTAGTGAAATTATTTTGGCAATGCTGAATTGAAGAGCTGTTACTCTGTCTTAAAGATGGGAGATAAAGTGCAAATAGAGCAAGCATAAAACATAAATCTTACATGTTAAATTAACAGACAGGTTCTAATATTTTATACTGTTTCATGTTTTTAGCATATGGTACATTGGAAGCACAGTAACAAAAAAAAAACCCAGCTTTTAGCTAGAAGTGCACAGAATTTCTGATATTTTTTATCAGAAAAAACAAAAAATATTTTAGTGCACATGATTTTTCACAGTGGCAAAAAATAAAGCCAGGTTTTCAAAATTTATTCAGCTTCTTGAACAATTCTTCCATTTTACACTCTGCTGCCAAAACCCAGACTTCTAATTTCTATGTTAGGTAAGACAAGAAGGCTGTGCATAAAAACTCTCTACACATCCCTAACTGATTCCCCAGAAGCCTGTTCACATCATAGAATGTTACACGCTCCTATGTAAAGCGCTGTCTCTTGAAGGCTTCATGAAAATAAAAGTTTTGTGGGCTGTAGCCCAGCTACAGAGGTCTTCCTACCTGGAAAAAAAGAATCACAGACTTTCTGTTCTGCTTCTAGGACTTCCTGCATCTTCACTAATTACTTAACTGTGCATGTGCCTAGTCTTTTCTTAAATAATTTTACAGCTACCGTGTGTAGTTATATCCCTGATTTTGCAACATCTCTTTTTAAGCATGGAAACTCAAAGTGGATTTAGCAATTTCTAAATTTTTAGCAACCCAGTACTAAAATTTTACCCGGTAAAAATTTACCCCAGTAAATTTTTCTAAGTTTTTAGTACCCCAGTACTAAAAACTTGACTATATGAGCTACAGGACAGCTGTAGCAAACAGATTTACTTGTCCAACACAATCTCTAGATCTCTTGCAAAATCACCATGTCCCACGGGACACACGCTGATCTGAAAGACTTGGTATAAAACTCTTGTTTTTAAGTCCACAGTCAGCTTGGTGGTATTAAAACCAGCAAATTGCACTGGTGATATTTTTACTGAGTTCTGGTTTATCAAATTTTCCTAATTTGGGCTCTGTAGCAAATTCCTCACATCTCAACAGTCATGAATATATTCATAATGTGCATTGGAATAATAAGGGTAGGGGGAAAGTGTCTAGGAACAATACATAAGAGAGGTTAGAGGTGTTTTGGCAGCAGCAAGAGATTTCAGAGGACAATAAATATTAGCAGTGAATCCTTCTCTCCTAATTTGGCCATCTCTCAGGATGCAAGCTGTCATCTTCTCCGGGATTCTCAAGCCAACCTCTCCTCTTCCTCATCTCACCTGCCTTACACATTCACACCACTCTCCCTCTCTGCCTGCACCAAGAGCATCCCATGCTTATTCTTCTACCCCTGCCTAGATTTCTGCCATAGCAGTGGGCTCTTCTTGTGCTAAAGAGCTGTTGTAAATATTGTATTGATTTTTGTTTTTGTTCAGGTTAAATAAGGACTTAAAAGTAATAACACAGGCTCAGCTCTGGTTAAAGAAAAAAAATCCAACTTTAATTCAATCTTTCACTTCAGTTTCAGTTTGATTTTAAAACACGCTTTGCTTTAATAGATTCCTATTATCTGTATGATCATTATGTTTTTAGTGTTACGTACAAGTCTGTCAATATTTGTGTCAACAGCACATTACAACATAAATTATTCAGAATCTATTTCCAGACTACTAGCAGCAGCATTGAGCAGGAAAAGCACAACTCGCCATACAACTCTACTCTAACAGGTACTTTTGAAGACCTGTCATCTGATCAGCCATTTCATGTATGTTTATCAGAATTCTCTGTGATACTAAGTAAAAGGTATTACAAAAGTCTCAAAAGTATCACCTTTTACTGTTCCATTTATTGACTCAAATTCTAATAACCTTGAAAATGAGCACTAATGCTTTTTCAGTAGTATTAACTTCATCTTCATTCTTCAGTTTTTTATTGCTGAATTCTACATAGCTTTTTTCTTCAAACCAATGTTTAACTTACTGATTTATAACCACATTATAATATTGATATTTATTAGATGCTGAAAGCATTCTCCCTGGTAAATATACCGGAAAAGATTTTTTGTTTGAATTATCTGGAACTGAAAAATTGTCTTAACGTTTTCTTATGACATTACATCAATTTTCTTCACAACTTTTTGAAGGTAAGTTTCTATTCCATTTGTCTCCAGCATCGTGCTCTTCGTGGCATCAGTTTAAGACAGCTCTACCTGCTCCATTTAGTCTCCAAAAGAGAATAGTTCTAGTTGGGAGACAGGAGGTAGGGCAGCTGCCCATCCCTCCCATCAGGTGTATTGCCTAATGGTCCTCTCAGATCATATCTTCAGTCTCACATTAGTGGAACAGCCACAGGCTTTTGTCCAATAATTTTTTGGTCTTAGAACTAGACGATCTCAAAACATTCTATTTTTCAGCTTCTTCCCTGATGTTTCCCACACTGAGCTTCACGTCATTTTGTCTAGTTATGTTCTCAAAAAAGGCTGACACATTTTTGCTGAAATACTGAATAAAAACATCAAAGATGAACATCACACATAGAAGTTTTCAGCTCGAATTATGAAAAATATTTATAGTGATGATGCAAATTAAGAAAAAAAATTTGTATATACGATTTCTGGGTTCAAGTTAAAGTTCTCTAAGTCAATTTTTTACAATTTGTATCAGAGCAGTGCCTGGGAAAGTAAATGAAGATTATGCTCTTATGTACTAAGCACTCTTCATATATGGTTTTAAAATATAAAAATTGTCACTAACCAATGCATCAAAGTGAAAATAAATAGTTATGTAAATTTACAGAGGGTTTAACTACTAAACCCAGATTTTAGAGTTGGGAACTTTCCATAATAATATCCTCAGTGACAAGGTTGGAGTGGGCTACTGGAAATAATCACCAGTCCAATGCACGGTGCCACTGGTAACAGACCTGCAAGTGCACTTTCCTGATCGCTGGTTTGTTTTCCCACAGTCTGCAACAGCAGATTCCCACAGTCACTGTCCCACGTTTGCAGACCTGCACCACTGGTAACAAGTGTTTTGTAGCTTCCCAGCCTGGGGATTGAACTGGGGAGAAACGAACTGGGGAGAAGCCAGGCACCTTTTGCAGACGAACTGATATGAGGGGTTGATGTACAACTTCTTCAGGAACTTGTCAAATCTCATTAGTAACTTCGGTGCTTTTTGCTTTGGTTCTGTTACCTGGTGCAATGGAAGAGACATGGCACAAAGACTGGATTTGGGGACACGCTGTGTCTGAGGTGCTGGACAACGAGAGCTGCTTCTGCGTCAGCTGTCAGGCAGAGCAGAGCAGAGCAGATTGAGGGCAGAAAGCAGCTTTCGGGGAGTTTCTGAGGGGGCTGACTTCAGTTAGTTTGACAGGACAGGCAGAGGCGCACATTTTCCAGCAGCGGCCACGCTGCGAATCTCTCCGTGGAAGAGCTGCCGCGGGCAAGGCCAGGCTGCCGGAAGGATGCAGGGATGGAGGAGGCCTCGCACGGGACGCGCTGCTGAGAGGAGCCGTTTCAAGCGCACCCCGCAGGTGAGGCAGGAGCCATGGAAACCGGGAAGCGACAACCTTCACTCCCACGAGGGCCTGTGCCCATGCCGACGCCAGCACCGCCCCTTCCCGGTAACCGCGCCCCACCAGCGGCCGCTCCCGCACCGCGCCTGCGGGACATGCGCGGACCCTGCCGGGCTCCTNGGCCGGGCCGGCTCCTGCCGCCCCTCAGGGAGCCGCGCTCCCCGCCGTCCTTCCCGCTTCTCCGCCCTTCCTTCCCGCTTCCCGGCTCATCCCTCCCGCTTCCCGGCTGGTTCTCGCTGGCTCCGCTCAGCCGCAGGGCCTTTGACTCCGCGGGGCGCTCGGGGAGCGGGAGTGAGGGAGGCCTGAGCCTGAGCCTGGGGTTGTTCAAGCGCTGGAGGTACCGCTGGGGTTGTGCGAGGTTTCAGCGTTGGTCTTTGCTTCTTCCCTCTCGATTTTAAATGCACCTACTGGCTACGAGCTCCTGTCTTCTGCAGCAGGATGGAAAAAACCAAACCTCATAAGTGTCTGAATGGATGTATGTCAGCCCCTCCCCTTGACACTTGCACGAACTCAGTGGGGTGTAGTGTTTAAATTTCTTTAATACATTTGGGATTTTCATTGTAACACAGCAGGAGCCTTTCCCCCCCTCTCTTTCCCCCCCATTCGATTAGAAAATTGAAATAAAGGAACAACTGATTGCTTTGATTGTATTTTGTAAGATAACCCCAAGCAATCAGCCAAGTCAGGTAGGTATATATTCAGTGTTGCGTTTGTAGGCAGCCTCCTTCATAGTTTTACATCTATGAATGGCTTGCTTTAGAAATCTAAATTTTTCTGTAGCTTATAGCCTTGTTTTTAAAATGAGTGGAAGAATTTGATGACAGTAATATAACATTGCATCATTTTAAAGAATGTTCCCCTAGGTGGACAATTGGTTTTTTCATTGAAATCTTACTTTTCGCATGTCATCCAAATCCTGAATGGTATGGTATGTTTCAATAATGGAACACGTTATTCAGAATGCTTGCCAGGGTAGATATGTCTCATGATACTTGTGAGAAGAAATAGAGTAAGCAGAAGATCAAAGATGGCTTTCCATGTCATGGTGTAATCTGTATTGTCTGTGATTTTGCAGCAAGTGAGTTCTGTTACTCTCAGCCATGGACTGATATTTTGAGCACATCAAGCTGTAACACACACTAATGCACAAAAAGTTGGTGTGTATGGTGGTGAATCTGGGTAAACTGCACGTTGCAGGACTATTTCAGAACCAAGATTCTTAAAATTAAGAAGTCAAGGCATATTTCATTATGTTCTAAAAGAGCTAATGACCTTGATTCTGCCCTTTCTATTGAGGAGGTAGAGTGAAAGCAAAAGAGGAAGAACCTGTTATGCCATATGAAGCTTTGATAACTGATATTTCACTTAATAACTGTGTTCTTCCTATTAGTTGTTAGTGTGAGGCAGATGTTAGGTTTCTGCTTATATTTTTTGTTTCAGAGTTCATTTATGTATAAGACTGCGTTGAATTGTAACTATATAGAAGAGCTAAAGAATCTCAATATGGCATCCTCAATAAGCTTGTTGGGTGTTTCCGTGTCTTGAGGTGTTTTGATTTAATTTCATTTACATGTGCCTAAATCTTCTTAGATTTCTCACACTTAAAATTTGAACAGTTACACTGCCCCTGTAATATGCAGCAAAGCAGGTCTGGCAAAGATACCTCAAACCATTTATTATTTTTAGAACTCAAAAGTTCCTTGAAAAATATTGAAAGGATTTGAATATGCTTATCTTTCCTGATGCACATGGTGACTCTTTTGGCTCTGTTCAGTATCACAACAGATGCCCTCCCCTGTTTTCATTCCTCCAGCAAAGAAATATTATTTTTCTTGCATAATAAAAAAATCTGCTCTGACTGAATATGGCTCATGTTGTATTTTAATATTTACTCTGATGTGCATTTCTTTGCCGCCTCTGAGTCACCTGTCAGGTCAAGATTACTTACCAGGTACTTTATGACCTGGTTGCTGTTGCCGTGATATCTTAATGGTGTGATAGGTCTGAGAATGTTTCCTTTCTGTTGCTCTTTAAATGTTTTTATTAAAAATAAAAAACAACAACAAAAACCCACCACAAAGTTAGTGTTGGTTCACAGATTGACAGAATATTCTGAGTTGGAAGGGACCCACAAGAATCATCCAGTTCAACTCTTAAGTAAAACCCCATATGGGGATTGAACCCACAACCCTGGTGTTATTAGCACCGTGCTCTGACCAATTCTGTGTAGCTTCAGATCACCCACCCTCAAGTAACAGCAGTAATTTCAGTTGTTCCTCTGGTTTTAAACTTGCAGGTCCTGTGTTTTGTGGGATTTTGTCACTTTTCTCTCTCACTTTAAGTGCCCTCTTATGTCTATCTGGAAAGACCTGCACTGGAATTGAAGTGGTGCTTACACTGCATCTTCAAAAGAATTGAGGGGGGGAAATGGCTTCCTTATTTGTGCTGTTCCTGTTGCCAGACTGGACTCGGGAGTGGTTCAGCTACTACGGTAGACAGTTTGGAGCAGATCATGTATTTGCTGCCTGCTGATGAGGAATATTCAAATTTCAAGCTGGAAAAGTGTTTGCCTTCAAGCTTGAGCAGTGTGTCTACTGGCACCCTTAGAGTTTTGATATTTAAGTGTTTGATAATGCAGTCATAGTCACCAGAAGACATAATTTATGTGGTTTCAGCTTTGTTTCACTGTAGTGCACAGTTCATCACTGTGCTGGATTTACCATGCTGTGGAGAAGTTGCTCTCTACATTTCATTGTACATATTTCTAGCACACAGCTTAGATTTGTAGACATAATAAATGTGGTTAAGAAGAAAGTAATGTTTTGTTGGACAGATTCATTACATTTGGAGTATCTTGACTTTTAAGAGTTTATTTACAAATTCCCTGATTTACTGTTCTTCAGTGCTCTCTAAGCCAGGATTATAGGAAGTCGTTTCATCAAGTCTGTTTCTTTGATGAGACACTCTTAAAAATGGCAACTACAGGTACTCCAAGGAATTACTGATAAAATCATGAGAAATCCAACTATGGCATGACCTGTCAGTAGGAAAATTAATCTAAGGTAAGTCAATTGTTGGTGTATGTCCTGATAGAACATGAATTAGGTTTAGTCCTGGCTGCAAAGGGGAAGTAGAAGAATGGCAAGGTCTTGCTTTTAATGGTTTCATGCATTACTAGATGGCTTTCAAGACACTCAGCTGGAAGAACACATTCAGGTGTTATTTGCCTTCAAGAAGTCAGGAGTCTTTGGCATAATTTTTCTTTTCTAGTATCAAAGTAGCTATCACTATTACAATTACTATAAGGATACTCTAATACCTGTATTGCTTTTCTTCCTGAGAATGTCTTTTAAATAACTTCTCATTTTGCTGCCTTTTCTCCTACCCTAGTCTTCCTCTTTGGTAGGAAAGCCTTGCCTGGCCTCCACACGTGATCTATTACAGTGGCTGTATTACTGTTGCTGAGCTGTACATTTTGATGTCCTACAAACTTCATCTCTTGTCAACTTTCACAGGAGTGATGCATCAGAAAGTGGATTCTCTGTTAGCTTTATGTGGTACAGAACTGCATCTTCCAGCCATAAGGGTTGATGTTTTTTAACACAAAATCCTTTCCTCTTTGGTGCTAGAATTTAGTCTTTTTTTTTTTTTTCTCTGGCACTTCAAGTTGGATTTGCTGTAATGAAACTCAGGACACTGACTCTAGTGCATGCTGTTCAGGTCATACAAAGAGAAAATTGGTTTGAGTCCCACTGTTCCGAGGATGTTATTTCTACCTGTTGGTGGGTGTTGCACAGAAAATATCTCTGGTGAATGTTTAGTCAGGACTACTGCAAGTACAGGATCTTCAAATCCAAGGAAGCCAATACAGTGGTTATCTTAGCAGCTCATTTAGGAACGTATCTATTTCTTTACCTGAGTCAGTATCTTTAAAAAAATACCACAGTATAGATCCCTGAATGTAGTTTCTCTGGTTTGCTTTGCAGTTTGTGACCAAAGGTGGTGCTAAAATCATCTTCCCCTGCTAATGAGTTGTTCCCAGCCTCAGGGGAGTCTCAAGGCCAGTTAGACTAATCTGGCATGCTTTGCTCTTAACAAATCCACATTTGCTGTTGTTTTCCTCTAATTATCTTCTAGGGAATTGCAAAAGATGGGTTTTGTTCACTGAGTATTGATGCTAAGCAGACTACCTCGCAAACTGCTCCTCTTTTCCTGTATTTTTGAAGATGGGAATGCCATTTTTCCTTTTTTGGTCTTCTGATACTTTGCTGGACTTTTGTGAACCTCAGTGATTCTGGCCAGTATTGTCAGTACTTTAAGAGGAGATCTTCAGATTGTTTGGGTCTGGTAAAATTGGACTTACTTTTTTTGAGGAAATATTGTTTCTTCTGTATTCAGGCCACCTGATCACTTTATTATTACTGTGCTAGTCATGTTAATGATTTGTCATGTTTCATATTTTTTAACAAAGATGGCTGTGAAAAAGGCAGTTAGGTAAAAATGGAAGGGTTGTTTTGGAGAAGACCATTAAAATGCTTTTTCCCAGATTGCAAATAAAATCTTCAAAATTTTTAGCTATGGTTACCATATGGGGCTCCAGAGAAAGGAAGTAACTGAAATTACCATACCCTAATCCTTAAGGATTTCAAAGATTGTAGTTAAAACTACAGAGGGAGAGAGAGCTCAGTTTTCAGAATCATTCAGATGTATTATGAATGAAATGCAAACAATTTTAAAGGATCCATGTTCCCATCTTGAATTTGTTGCTGTCACATAGGGGTCACTTTGTTAACCATTAATGAAATGGGTCCCTAGGTGCATGTAACAAGCTGCACACATACACAGGTTACTGCAGCAGGTCAACTTCAGAATGCCTGTCCAGACACTTGTGTGCTGAAATTGATGGATGAACAGGCAGATTTTTAAGTGCTTGCTCTGGATTTATGATTGTGACAGTCCCCAGTGTTGCATCTCTTTCTTCTAGAGAGCATGAAGGTTGGATGTAGCAAAATGCTTTTGACTGAGGAAAAAAGGCTGGAAATGCAAATACCTGTTAGGCAGCAAAGGCCCCGATGTTTCCTGGTGTCCAGTATGGGCTGGTTAAATATGTTGTAGTATAAAGGACCTTTAGGAAAGATCTAAGTGATTTGAGAAATTCTTTCCAACTAAGGTTGTCTCTATGTGGATTCATATGTAGAAATTAGTGCCTTTTTTTTTTTAGTTTCCTATTTTTCTGAATTTTAGCATTTTTTACTATTGTTATTGGGCAGAGATACTGAAAGTTATTTAGTTACCCAGATCCTTATGAAATCAACTAGATTTAGCAACATATTCCAGCCTTTGGATTAAACCTCTGGTGTCTTCTATTCAGGTTGGAATGGAAGTTTTTCCTAATCAGTCATTTGTTTTTATTCTAATCACTAAATAGCTAAATAAATAATAGGTAAATAATAGCTAAATAATATAAATATATTTAATCTTCTGCAGAGACTGGCTTATCTTTCAGATAAAGGAGTGGAGTAGTTCTTTATGCAAGAATGAAATCATTAGCTTTTGTATCATTTTCAGAGCGGAAGGCAAGTTAGTATACAGTGAGAATATACATTTCTTGGTTTTTCACTGGATTTGGGAGATCTCAGGTTTCCACACAGATTTATTAGACTTCCAGTTGTAGAGAGACTCCTTGTAATCTGCCTCGCTTAGTGCCTTTTCTCTAGTGGGTTTTGACCACTGTTGTAGCTGCACAGAGAGAGCCCCCACTGTAAACAGAAATGAAGGATCTTTGAGGCCTCAACGGGTCCTATTCATTTCATAATGAAGTTCTAACAATAAAATCTGGCAAATATAGCTTGTTTTAGCAGGAAACAGCCCTTTATTCTGGCATCTTGTCAGGGCTTGGGTAGAGTCCCTCCATTCTTTCCCCCTCTGGCCCTTGCTTTCAGTGTCTTGACTAAGCCTGTTTTTTTCTCTTGAGGGACTTCTGGTTTTATTAATGTGTTTTTGTACAGTGAATTTAATGAAAGATGCTACTCTGACCATCGTGGATGTTGAAATTTGGTGTGAATTTCTCCAGTGCATATGCTGAACAAGCATTGTGAGTCAGTCTGCAGCAGATCACCTCTGTCTCTAGACAGCAGACTGGGGTCCCATTTTAATGCTGGCTCATTGGCAGATAGAATTTCCTTTTACTAATACAGCAAGTGCTATTCTAGACTCTTAACAATTACTTTTTCCATGACACAAGTCGTGGTTTATGCTGCGACTCTAGGATTAGATGAACAAATATTTTGTGGAATTGACTCAAATTGCAGCAGGATCAGAAGCTGAAGTGGAGAAAAACTCCAAGTCAGTTAAGTCACCTTAGATCATATATTTTTTGAGTTTTGCTGTGTTTGTAATCAGTGAATTGAAATTGTTTTCTCTTTGATTATTTGAGCCCTTGACAAACAGTATCATTCTTGGAATCCCCAACTCATACCAATCACATAGCAGATTTTATAATTTTCTGCTGTATCAGGCAAATCTATATATCCACTGGACAGGATTAAATATATTTTTGCCCCCTGAGATAGATATCCACCTTGAGAGTGCACTGAAGTTCTTGCTGCGTGGGAGAGGAAATAGATACACATTTGTATATATGTATACACACAAAAATAGACGATGAAATATATGTACTTACTTTTTAATTTCCCTCATTCTTCTGCTGAAATGTGATGATTGCTACCAGAAATGAAATATCTGTTTTACTTTTAGCTTCAAGTTCTTTGAATTATGCCAGAGCATGCATCTGCTCCTTGGAGCTGGCCAAAGCAGTGGAGTGGTGAAGTTGACCCAGTTGCTTCAGTGATGTCTGCACAATAACTGAACGAAGAATAAGTGTTGTGTGAAGTTTAAAAATAGGCGTTTCCTCACTTTTCATGGTGTTGCACGTAGTTCATGTTATAAACTACTGCAACGATGTTATCTTTGTAACAGGCAGATAAAACCCTTCTATGCTTCATTTGTATTTAGATTACACTTTCCTAGCTGTTCAGACTAGGAATTTCTTTTTGTTTAGACTACCTGTATTGTTTATGGATAAGTGGTTTGGAGCTTTACAGTACAGATTAGAAGGTGAATTAAATGCTTCTTACTGGTATTTCAAAGTGTGGTAAGCCCATCTCATTCACATATGTAGGTGGGTGTCAATATTTACATTCCTGTGCAGAAAGATCCTAGAGTTGGATAGTGCTCTATTTCCATTTTTGAAGCTCAGAGTTTCTGTAAGAATCTTCCAATTCCGAGAAGTATTCAGAAGCTGAAAGATGAAATTGCATACATTCTCCATTCTGATAGATGGAACATGCATTGTTCTGAATCCCATCATTGTTGTTTCTGATCACATACACTGACAATTAATTACTGTATATTGGCTGCATAGTGTCGTCCTCAGAGTCTGGCTGACCTGTTAATCTCATTTGAAGATTGTTGGACAGCATTAAAAAAGAAAGTGAATTGCAAATGTCTTCACAACTTCCTAGTCTCACCATCATCTTTTCCTTTTGCCAGGTGCATAGTTCTGACTTTGAAATCTGTGTGTGATAGCTGTACCTTGGGAAAGATACAGTAGCGTTTCCATGTTAATAAAAGATTCCAGGCTTCCTGATGATCTCACCTGAGATTCACATAGCAACTGTTGTTGTCATTTGCTTTCACACTTATGGATGTTCCAGTATCCCTGTCCTTTGGCAGTGAGATTGCTAAATGGCTTGTTTTGTCTCTATCCAACAGGATAAAGTTCTTTTTCAGGATGCAGTTCTTTTCAGGGATTCTGCCTTAATCCTACATCTCATGGGCATTCACTTCTCTGCTTACCAGCACTGCTTTTTACATGAAAAACAGCAAAGAAATATGGGGAGGTACAAACTTTTAACAACAGAACCGTGTTATGCTATCCTTCCTAAATATAATCTTTTTATAGCCACATCAAAGTTTCTTTCAAAGGTGGTCTTTGACTTCTTCTTGAATTGGGTTATCCATTTGCAAATATTTTTCTTGAAATCACATACTTGCCAAGATGTGGAAAGACTTTACTTAATAGGCATCCATAGGGTGCTTTCCGTTTGCATGGAAGAACAAAACAGTTTCAAACATTTCAAAGCCTCTTTGTTGCTTATGTAAAGGGAATGAGGGGTCCAGCCCTCTGAATTCCTGACGGAATCTCATTTTGCATCTCTGCTGGCAACAAATTAGCCCATGTAATTTCTGCAGTCAAGTTCACATTCTGCTCTTCATGCACTTCCACTAGAGTGTTTTGTTGGGTACTTTTTTTACGATATCTACATTTTAGATCTTTGCAGAGTTAAAGCAATGTCAGCACTCTTGCTCATCAAGCATTAAGCCAGGTCACAACAGCCAGAGGTGCTGTTACTCTTTCCAAAGGGACATTTTCACAGTTGACCGTGCAACATTTTAAGTCTCCAGTATTCAGAATACTTGTCAGTACTCAAAGAAAATGGAGTATTGTACATTTCTGGGGTACTAGCAGTAAAAACACTTGGCTTTTTTTACACTGATATACTCCACAGGGTACATCCAAACTGGGATTTGGTGATTTGCCTGGCTTTCTGTGGGCCAGTTTGAACAATACAGGTAAGTTAGCAAGGAACATCTCATTTCCTCTTTAGGACAAGCAAAGCAGTGAGTGTCACACACAAACTAGGGAACTTTTCATTTGATATTTCTGGGCTCAAGCTGTCTAATAAGCAAGTCACAGCTTGCTGTCACCATTCTCATCTCACTTGGCTACATTCTCTTGACCTGAGCACAAATGAGCACTTGTGTTTGTCCCCCTCATCCATTGCTCCTCTGTTGTTTGTCCTTTCTGTGGAAACAGCCCAGCCTGGTGATTTCAGGACCAGCCTGCACTGATAACAACAGTTTAAAGGTAGTCTGTGAGTATTGTCTAGCTTCAGAAAAAGTTTTTTAAATTCTCTAGAAGTCTCTTATGCAAGTGTGATTATTATGGCTAAAAAACTGAAATTTATAGAAGTCTCTTCAGCATAGACAAGGAGGACCAGCCATAGCACTTTCTTTGTGCATGTGTGCAGCGTTAGGGAATTTACTGGGATTTCCACATTCTAAAGCCTCTCAACATCCATCAGGTGGTTTTAAAACTTTTCTGTTCACCTGAGATGAATTTCATGCTGTGACCACAAGGTGAAAGTTTTTGAACAGCTGTGTTAATTTTGGCCCCATGTGAAACAAAGCCAACTTTTCCGTGCTACAGGAAATTGCCAAATAAAATAATGGAGAGGAAATGAACTACTCTTTGAGTTTCTAGGACAATATTCTGAAGAAACATAGTCATTCCAAACAAAAAGTATTTCTTAAAAAATATCCTTCTAGATGTAAGTTGATATTCTTTGTTTATATGCCATAGGGCAATCTTAGTAGCAAGCTGACTCCTCATTGAAGAAAATATATAAAAAAATACAATAAAATCTCCTCCAGCTAGAGGTCAGAGAAAGAGCAGGAGCAATCAGATGGCTTTAAGAGATTTGGATACTACTGCGATCAAAAACATAAAACTTCTCTAATTTCTCTGTGAGGGAAGTATTTCGTTGTGGGGACATTCTTTAGCCTTCTGTTTTGTTTTGCTTCAAGATTGTTAAGGTTTTGGTACTTAGAATAGTGTAATACATTAAAATCACAGCAACCTTTCATATATCAAATAGTCTATAATTTAGAAATATATTGCACTTTTCACTGCATTTTGACAGTTCCACATGTGTCTTGTAGCAAAATAAATGCTAAATGTTCACTTGTTGCTATTATATTTATTCTGTTGAGCAACGTACATTTCTAAATGTGGACATGTGCCAGTTTACAGGTTTAAATGTTACCTTGTATTTCCCATCTTTCAACAACATGGAATGGTTTTTCAAAGCTTGTCACTGTTCAGCTGCTATCAGTGAAAAGGCCTCAATTCTTACATTTTTGTTGAATGCAGGTAGAAGGACTTGGGTCTTGAAATGCCATGAGATTTAATCTATCTAAATAAAATTCTGATTCCTTTTCCATCCTCTTTGGTCATCTCACTTTGACTTTAATCATGCCTATGTAACATTATGGGCTCAGAGGTCTAGAACAGACCCTGTTTGGGGTGATCTGGTGTTTCCCTTGGCCCAAAATAAATATTAAGTCCCCTTACATCTTTATCAACATACGACATATATATTTATTTATTATTTATTAATAAAAAGCCTCACTAAACACTCTTCTGAAATGCTTTCTTTTTCTTAATCTTGGAAACTTTTCTTTACATCTGATCTGAATCTTTCTTACTTCATCTTAAGCTCATTGTTTAACACCTTTTACTTTCATAGTCTTCCTTCCACTGGACTAAAAACACTTTGGACTTTCCTCTGTAGTCTTTTTTAATCAGGTCAATCATTTGACTTGGTTGAACTTCTATGGCCTCTTTCAATCACTCTTTTGAAATACAGGACTTAAAACTATCCAACTTCTGCAGCTTGAGGCCATCCTCATCCTGAGTAAAATGAGTAAATTGTTTTCTGTCTCCTGGATTTTCATCCTGTTCATATATTCCTGTGCAATTGTTGGTGTAGTTTATAAATGTGGTGGTTTTGCAGCTGCATGATATTGATTCATGCTCACCTTTTAAAATATTACAAACCCCAGACCCTGTTCTGTAGTTGTTGCCTGGACAGCTGTTCTCGTTCCTGTGTTTGTGTGGTTGAGTAGACTTTTCTGTATAAATCTATGTACTTTTGCCTGGTAAATAGCATATTGTTTTTTCAGACCATTTCTTTGCTTTGTCAAGATTATTTTGAGCCCTTATCATCCTTCCAACTTTGTTTTATCTGCAGATTTAATGAATACTCCATTTCATTATTTAGATTTTGTATTTTGAGATACAAAAATATCAAATAATACTGGACCCAGCACAAAACCCTAAAAAACTGTATTTTATGTATCTTTCCCCAGCCACTGTAAGCCATCAATAAGTGCTGTTTTCAGAATTTTTTTTTCTCTCCAGTTTCACCCCAGCATATAATATTGTATTCAAAGTGCTATTTCTCTAGCTTGTTGGAAACTGAGATAGTATTGAGTTTAATGAAAAGTAGGATATAACCTTTAGTATTTCATTTCCATTCTAGCATCTCTTGTGCTATGGAAGGCTGTCAGCGTTATTGAGAGGCACTAGTTCTTGAGAAATACTGCTGTCTTCTGTTATTTTTGTACTTTCTTCCAAGTTCATTATTTGTTCCTGTATCTTTCCAGGAACTGAAGTTGAGCTGACTGATACAGAGTAACTCTGTGAGGTCACAGAGTGGAACATGAGGTTCTCTGTGAGTTCCCTGGCCTGGTGCTTCCATTCCAGTGTGCTTTGTGGGGCTCCATAAGGATCAGAAAGAAGCCAGACCTGATGGATGCTTTGGGGAGCTTTTTCCAGGAAGCACCTGTGCCTGAAAACTTTAGTTGTTGCTGGTTCAACCACATTGTTCAGTGAACAGTAAACTACTTTTTATATGAATTTATATCTTAGGGGTGTTCTTCAGAGTGTAGCAAAGGTTGTCCTGCTTCTCCCTCTCCTTTTCCCTGGTGCCACCTCTTCCAAGCAATGCTTGAAGTACTGGAACTGTCAAATTCTCAGCTTTTGAACATTGAGTGCATTATCTGATGGTTTTGGAAGCAGCGTGTGCCAATCTGACCTTACCTTCCTGCCTTTCCTGTCTGGCCAGAATGTTCCTGCTGATAGTTCAGGCTTAGCTCCTGCTGTAGCTTCCTGTCAGTGAGGCACTAATTACCTTCCTTATGTGGTAATTGTCAAAAAATATTGTTATAAATTCCTTTAGCCTTTCACCTACCCTGGGTAAAATGGACTGATAAGACCTGCAGTTAATGTCTATGGTTAGATGGTTTGACTGAAGAAACTTCATTGCCTCAGCTTTAAAAAGGCAAGTAAATGGTTTGAGAATCATTAATCAGGGTTAAGGTTGCATAAGGCAGCATCTGAGGCCATTAATTGTAGTTCTGTGCACACCTTTGAAACCCAGAAGGTGCAGAAGTAGTGCGTGTTTCAGTGTGCATTGGACCTGCTCTGCAGCTGGGTTATGGCTCAGCTTTGAACAGGAGCTCTAACATGCTGTCCTTCTAGTTGATGTGGAGAACTGTAAGGAGCACAGCACGAAAAATAAAAACCACCAGGCTGTGTCCTTGCTAAGGAAGGCATTGTGGTTTAGGGTGAGATTGGTGGCCGCTGTTGGCTGCATGCAGACCCAGTGCTTGATTCCTTCACCAGCTCTGCACAAATCTTAGCACAGGTTCTTGTCCCAGGCCTCTGCAGAGAACTGGAGCCAGCTCTTCTGAGCCAGGAGGCTGCTGGCTGCCTCCAGGTCCCTAACCAGAGGTTGTGTCCCCTGTTCCACTCCACACGGGAGAGGAGGGTCCGTGGCTGCCTCATGTCCAGAGGAACCTTGTGGTGTTGTGTGGCGACAGAACTGTGGCAGCCTGCTGGAGATAATGCTCGGGTCTGTCAGTGCAGCTGTCATTAGCACCCCGCGTGGCACGTGGGGCTCATAAAGCAAATGAGAGAATCCACTTGCGGGATGCAGCCAGCCACATGAAAGGAGCCATTTGCTGAGTCATCTGTACCAAGGCAGCGTGAGAGGGCAGCCTAACCCAGCCGCAGCTACACTGAGCTCTTTTGCTAGCCCTAGAGGGCAGAGTTAAATTTATAGGGTGGGGTTAGTATGTGCTGTAAATGTTCCTCCTTCAAATGTGTTTTTCATTTGAAATATAAATATTAAAGTCCTACTGAAGTTTGAGTGCATTTGACATTTAAGAAAGGGATACTAGGCAGTTCTGTTTAAATTTTAATTTAGTTCAGTTTCTGGGCAATGGGTTAATCTTTACTCAGAAGCTATCTGAAAACTTGCTCTGGTATAAATATGTTTCTTTCTAATTTAATGTTAGATCTTTAGTCTCTCATTTTAAGAATTAAGCACACTGAAATAGCATTTGTACCAGATGAATTTGACATATTAAATTATCAGAGCAAAATGTTTAAGAGTTTAAACATGTAAAACATGTTTAAAAGTTTCTACAGCAAGTTTGCAGAGAAGTAATTGCATTAAAAACAATAAAGGAAACAAAGTATGTAATACATACACTGCTCCTTAGTTTCCCTTTTCTTTAATTTTTTTTCTTTCTGTAACAACATTAATACTTAAGTTGTCCCAATTAGGCTTTAAAATTTATGCTTTAGCTAGTAAAATCTGACTCATATGGCTTCCCTTTATTTTGCTGCTTAATAACTGTCTCAAGACAGATTTTGCTAAGCCAGTGTTAACAGATGAGCATATTATTTTAGCAACCAGAGCTTTGAAGTTGCAAAGTATTAATAAGGGAAATAAAAAAAATTGTAGACAGATGCAAAAGATGCAGTAGTTGGTGACTTTTGTCAGCCAAAGAATTTCTTTTGTCTCTGAGGTTGGAGCAAGGTTTTGGTTGTGTTGTTTTGGTTTTATTTTTCTTCCCTTTTTGATCCCTGTTGAGAAGATCTTCAGAAATTTCAAATTTTCCAGTTTTTGTGTTTTGTGCATGTCTGTGTTTGCTTATGCTGCTCTTTCTTCCCTTTGACTTCTACATTTTCTTTTCGTCTGGCAAATTTGAACTCGCTTCAGCTTGGGACAGCTGGGGCAAAATGAATCCCCACAAATAAAATTATAACAAGAAGAGCAAAGTCTGTGAATGATCCTTTGCTGTTTCCTGAGTCGTTCCAGTGTCATTAATCAGCGCTGGTGCTGTGGAGCCTTGTGGTGTGTTATGTCGCCAGCACAGCAGCTTCTCCGTCCCTTTCCCCCACCCCCTGCGTGCCTACACAGTGGGGAAAACTAGAGAGGGAAGCCATCAATCTTCCCTGTCCTACATGTCAGCAGTGATTCTCCTGTCGACTTCCTGCTCTCTCTGTCGTGCCCACCACCTGTGTTTAGAATTAGCTCTGATGCTGTGGATCTCACTTGGCTCTTCACCTGTTCTGCCCTGAGTAAATGGCTGTTCAAATAAAGCAGAGCAGCTAAATGCTATAGCATGTGAATGGTAACCATCGCTATGGCTTGGGGGGTGATTTCTGTTGCAGCTGCTCTTGTAATACTGTCATAATTTTCTGTAACATTGTGGGGTTTGTGTCTAAAATCTCTTGTTTTTGTTTCAGCCCAGGATGAGTTTGTGAGTCAGTCTTTTTATTATTTAGAAATTAAAATATTTATAAGATATATTATAGATGGAGGCATAAGCCTATCTCTCATCTGTTAGGCTGCTGGGATAAAGTCATGAACAAAGTCCAAAGAAACTAGTTAGTCCAAAGCTTTGTCCTTACCTTCAGTCACTCCAAGGATATAATTAGCAAAAGCCTCCTTTGAATTTGATTTTGAAGATGTGTCTGTCTCCCCCGTGACTGGGTAGATTGAGAAGCTGACAGGCACTGCCTCTGTACTTCTAGGGCAGGATTAATGTGATCATTTAATGGTTTGTTGTGTTAAACAATAGGTCTTAACTGGACTCCAACCAGCCACATTTTTATGTATGGTTTTATGTAATTTTATAACATGCCTATGCCAAAATAAAAGGAGAAAACAATCCTGAGAATTGTTTGTTTACTGGCAGCTTTCTCCTACCTCCTTGAATGGGCACTACGTTTCTCTGTTTTTAAAACCCAAAAGAGACTAAAGCATAGGCATAAGGTTACCCTTTAATTGTAGCTTGTCTGCTGTCATTTCAAGCGTGTGATGGCAATATTTATGTGCAGTTGTAAAGAGAGATTCTGAAAACCTAAGTTTTGTGAATGCTTTCACTTGATTTTATTTCTGTAACTCTTTGTGAAGGGGGGACTGTTTTACAACTAATTTTACTACATATTTGAGATACAGTTTTTTCTTGGCTGTACCAGGCAAATATGTGTATCCAACAGGTAAATAAATTCTTGTGTTCAGCAGTGACAGAATTCATAAAGCTAAACATGGAATGTATAGCCAGGATACCAAGAATTTTCTGTAACATGGGATGCTTGGATCTGCATAGATCTTTTCCTTTATCAGCTTTGGTGTGTCTTCCAGTTCTGGCACATCTGTCTCATGAGGGGGAATGATTGTGGTTTTGGCTGCTGAATTGAGTCCTTGACAGTTGCAGCTCGCCTTCCATACAGAGAAAAGCTCTGCTTTGGTCCAAGAGAGCAGAATTGGATTTTTGGAAGCTGTCATCTTTCCTATTTTGCATTGAAAAGGGGTATGGCCATGCTACAGGATGGCAGGACCAGACTTTAGCCATCCTACTCTGGGATAAGGATGTAATGCTTATTCCTGATTATTTGAGAGGATTTGGATGTTGATATTTTTTCAGTATAAGGAGTAGCAGTTGGTGATCTCATGACAAAAGGGAGGTTAGGTGAGAGAACACCTGAATCTTAATGGGTTTGGGGCCAAGCTTCATTTGGTGATGCAGCTGAGAAATGTGCTGTGGTGTTTAGAATTGCCCTGCAGAGGTCTTTTAGAGAGAAAACAAATAGTAGGTGCTAAGTCATCTGTCAGATGCAGCACTCCTAGCCGGCATGAGGATTAACATGCAGCACTACTGGTGTAGGTGCACACACCACACAGAGTTAAACATACGAACAGCAGGCTCACACTGTGCTCACTACAGATGTCTGAATGAGTGAGTGCCTGTGGGCTGGAGCTGCATGTCTTGTGGCTTTCACTCTGCTCCATTGGGAAGTCTTCACTCCTTTTGTTTTTATCCTTTTCCAGCTCCAGTACTCTGGAGCACAGAGCTCCCATCCCCTGACCTAACAGCTCCATTGAAGTGCATTCCTGCCCCATGATTTCATGGTACCAGGCAGAAGTCCCCTGCCACGCTGCTATGCTGCCCGCTGCTTCTCACGGAGTGAACAAACAGGGAACATAAACTCTCTCCAAAGGAGCAATGTTCTTTGTATATTTTTAGTGCAAGAAATCCAAGATTCATTTGAGGGTGTTTTGTGTGGGCTTTTTTTAATATAGACTTCTGCTAACACAATGGAATACTTCATGCCACCCTGTTTGCTGTAACTTCTCATGCTTTATGTTGTTAAATGGCATCAAAGGAGTTAAAGATGAAAGACTTCTAGTCAACTGGTCCCTCAGCTGGGAGCCAGTATGGGTTTGTTCTTTGTAATGGATTTGCTAATGCTTTACTCAGGTTCAGCCTAGCTCAGTTTTCATTATTGGATTTACTTATTTCTGTGAATTCTCTACTTCAGGTTAAGTAATTGCTGAGCTTAGACTGAATATAATACTGCTACTGTTTGTTTCTAATGTTTCACTTGCTATTTATTGCCCTTATACTGAACAAACCTTTTGTAAGTATTTGTTTGCCATTTGAACATACAAAGCACCATTAAAGATATCATGCTTACCTTCACTGGTATTCTCTTTAATGGATAGAGAGCTTGATTCTTTCTTTATATGTACAATTTTACATTGTACATTGTGTGTTTTCTTTTCAACATGTAGTGTGCCACCAGATGCTAACTTATGTAGTATTACGACAAACCTACCTTTCATTAGCTCATTGTTAGCCTTTCAATATTTGGAGTTAGTACAGTATTTGAACACACAGTTTATGCCGAGACACTGATGTCTTGTGTTTTATTGGTGAAAGACATTCTCTGACTGCCTGTTTAAATATCACTATTGCATTTTTTTGTATTGAGTGTATTATACTCAATTACATTAAGGGACACAATTTTGCCAATACATCCAATATGTTCATAATAACATTATCTACAGACTGGATAGTGATCTGGGAAGTTGAAAAGGCAGACAATGAACATGTTATGGGAAACATTCAAAGCAAGGACTGCAGCGACAAGGTGTCAGCACTTCTTGGGTCAAGGTATTGGCACATGAGCTGATCTGTGCTGACTGCACGGAAGTTCCTGTGCCCTGGCGTAACACACAGTTATGAAGCACTGAAGTAGAACCAGCTTCCAGTCCCAGGGAAAAGAAGGAGTAACATGGAGACATGTCAGGTGATGGTGTCTTTTACTAGACTGAAGTTGGAAGATGTGCAAGTTTCTGCATTATGCTTTAACTTGGTCATCCTAAGATACTTTAATTGATGTGGGTCCGTAGTGGATTTCTGGCACATGATAATGATTCTTAGCTTTTATAACTGTACAGGTAAAAAACATATTTTATATAAAGTGACTGGAGTCAAGACAATAATAGCTTAATTAGTAATAACAGTAATAATCTTAACATGGCATTCTCTGTGCCTTCTTACAGTAAGAGCTGTATATCAAGAGCTGTATGTAAGAGCTCTTTGGAGAAGCAAGGGGTGTAAAGCACAAGCAGAGGAAGAAAAGAATACAGGAGGGATTAAATTGTCTGATAAGAAAATGGAGAGTAAGGCTGTAAGAATTATGGTCTGTGAAGAAGAGTTGTTGTTAAACAGGCATATAAATGGGCACCAGAAAGCAACCCGTACTGTGGGAAGAAGTAATTGTGGGAAGGAGCATCAGGATTTGAACTTAGTGAGCAGAGATAACAGACATGAAAAAAAGTCATGTGCTCTGACAAACAACCAGCTGTTCTGGGATCCCAGTGGAGGTAGAACACCATGTTCCTGGTCAACTATTTCCTCCCTGACTTCTTATTGTCTTAGTTAAGAAATATAGGAAGGAAAAAACAAATGTTATGCTTGTAAAGTACTTGTTGCATTGCCTAGCAGCTGCTCTAGGCCTGTAGCAATAGAAGCTCTGAAGTCTAGTGAATCCCAAGTTTCAATAAGACTTCATCTCATTTATACTCATTGGAATGTTGAATGCCTCCTTCTGCAAGAGAGCACCTGGGCCTTCTCAATGTTAGCAGGAAGCTGGCTGCAGTCCTGGCCAGGTAGTAGCTTAGTGGGAGGTGAGTGGATTCTGTGAGAGGTGAGAAATGCTCTGATGTAGGTTCCAGGAAAACAAGATGTCAAATGCCAAGGGAGGGATTGAGTATCATGACTCCATTTTTGTGTAATGAAGAAAAGAGGCACATGGGTGATTGAGAACTGGAACACAAGGACTGGAACCGCTGGAATTGCTGTTGGAAGAGCTGATGTGCTTTTCGTTGCTTCAAGTGACTACCTTGAAACTCCTGTGCTGGAGGTTCTCCAAGAGCACTTAGAAACTGACTCAAGAATATACTAGAAGTCTAGAAGATATCTGGGATGGGGTGAAAGGGTTGCCATCAGGACTTAAATGTGTAGGCATTTATGTGAGCAGGAGAAGTTAGCATGGCAGCTAGCCCAAAGCTGCTCTTGTCTGTCAGCACAAACACTTAAACATTGGGTAAGAAAATTGTTTTGATCTGAAAAACAAGCTTACTTTAGAAGAAAAGAGAATTTTTCAGCAAATTTAGAAAGAAATAGTCTAGGCTTTTCTGAGCTATAGATCATGCTTAAAAGGAATTAAGTCCTATTCCACTTGGAAACACTTTCTCATTAATTTTTCTCAAGTCTGAGTCAAAATGAATTAAGTCAATTTGAAGTCCTTTTTTTAATAGTTAAAAGTAATGGTACTTGGCCTTGACTTTTACTGCCGTTTTGTGTGGTTTAATAGTTGTATGACTTTTTTTTCTCACACACACATTTGTAAGAGATCCACAGAAAAGAAAACAGACTACATCAGTAAATAAATTCTTCCTGCTAAGTTATAGATGTTGCTCATAAAATTTAGCAGGGAAAAAATCATGCAGCCACAGACATAGTGAAGATGATCCTGCCACACAACTGAATCTGAGGATTTGTATTGTATTTGCTGTGGCGGAGGGATTTATAAGTTGAGCGGTCTTGCATGCTCTTGCAACTTGGCATGTAACAAGCATTTTCACATAAAACATTGCTGAGCTACTTCTGAATATGGTGAAATTCTTTGGGAAGGTCGGGGAGGTAATTGATCATATCCTGACAGCTCCAGGCTCTGAGAAAATGGTCAGATGGAGGGCTGGGATGCAGGAAAACAAACTTTCTGGGATGGTAACTCTCACTTAGCCAAGCTATACATGTTTCAAGCTTTTTAATCTTTGCTCACAACCTCAGCTTCTTAGTCTTTTTTTGTTTTTGCTGTTTCTCTGTGAACTCTTTTCCGATGTTGACATTTTACTGGTCCTGACGCATGGACAGTATTCCAGGTGTGATCTTGAGCTATAGCCGTATTTCTTCGTAGAGCTCTTTTAGAAATTCTCTTGCTTCCAAAATGGGGAGTTTCAGAACTTTGATAGTCTCTTTCATTTTTATTTGACCTTTGAGTCAAGAAGTAGGTTTCTTTCAGGAACTACTCAAAATATTCTTTGCAGCTAGAAAAATAAGACTTCAATGTTCATGGGAGTTAAGATGGCAATCTACTGGGACCTTGCATGAGTTTACAACAAAAATGTTTGAATTTCACTGCTCTGTGACCCTAAGTTTCTATATCAAAGTGAATATAGATACTGAAGTGTGGATATAGAAACTAAAGAGAAATGTGCTGCTTTGGTGCAAAGGAAATTAATCTACCACTTAGTTTCTGAGACCAACTTTTCGCCAATCTTGTTTACAGCTGTATTTTTTTTGCATATGCAGTCTGACAGCTTAAAATTATGGTAGTTGTCAGTCTCTCTGCTGTAAGATAGAGTATTTTAAGTGACTTACTGCAATTATCAGTTCTGAGCTCATTTATACATTACTACACTGACAGGAGGGGAGAAGAGACAGCATAAATGAGGCTTTTTAAATTACTTTAAAATTTAAAAGAATATGGGAAAAAAGTGTGTTTATTTTGCCAATGCTTTGTCACAGAATATGGTTGTGGATCGGATTTTCTCTGGTATCCAGCCAACTGGGACCCCTCATCTGGGTAACTACCTTGGAGCCATTCAGAACTGGGTGAATCTGCAGGAAAAGTGCAGCTCAGTGCTCTATAGCATTATGGACATGCACTCTCTCACCATGCCCAAGGAGCCAGCTGTCCTGCGCCAGAACATCCTGGACACCACTGCTGCCATCCTTGCCTGTGGGATTGACCCCAAGAAGTGTTTCCTGTTCCGGCAGTCACTGGTGAGTGCTCCTGTTGTGTTGGATTTGTTTCTGATTAAGTGGCTTTCCACACATCTTAATGAATGAGTTTGCTGAACTCCTTTATCATTTTTTTGTTGGTGGTCCTAGAAAATGTTAGCAGTGTTGGATTTTAAACTTATCCCTTGCTGCAGTTTTGAAATTTTGAATGCTGCAACCATGACTGAGAAGCCCATTTAGGGATAAGTACACTGTAAATTTCTGAAGCAGGGCTAGGAGTTTGTACAGGTTACGAGTAAAATACTTGAAAGACCTGTTAGAAGACCACTAATTTGTTTCTGTGTCCCTTTAGTTACAAAAGGTTAACTCATAAATGTATAAACACAGCCTGTGGAACCATAAAGGTAAGGAAAACATGTTTTGATGCTTTTGTATCAGCTCTTGCCACTTACTCTGCCAGCTGCACAGTAATCGCAAAATAACAGGTGATTAACATGGTAAGTTTTGTATCAGTTCCACCAT
Source organism: Ploceus nigricollis (assembly GCA_013399945.1). NCBI lineage: Eukaryota > Metazoa > Chordata > Aves > Passeriformes > Ploceidae > Ploceus > Ploceus nigricollis. The sequence goes on along the minus strand of VXBC01001745.1, from coordinate 713,717 downwards.
GATCCTCAGGAGGTTACATCTTCTCTGGGACTTTTCCTTCTTTGCTATAACCTCCGTTTCATGCAGACGCTTTTCCATCTGATCTGGTAATTCCTATGTAGACCATGTGCTCCTCTTGACTATTCCAAGGGGTATTGGGCTTACCTTTCCACTTGGCATATAGCTGTCACATGTTATATTTTCCTGGAACACAACTTAGTTTCTTGCTCAATGAACTTTCTGTTATTGACTCTAAACTGGCAAACTTCTGTGATTTCCACAGACACAGATGTGTCATAGCTTCTGCTCTTGTGAAGACACCCATAAGTGGGTGTCCACCTTGCAACAGAACTGCAAAGGTGATGTGCACACAGGATATGAATTTTATCGGTGCAAGCTGAAATAGTGTTGCATTCTTCCTTTCAACACGATTCTTTACAGGCAAAGTTTCCTGGGGTTGTTAAACTGCAAATGGCAATCATAGCTCTATATCCCTGGTGAATAATGAATTGATGAAGACAGATATACTTCCTGCTTCACTTTTCCTCTGTGTTAAAAAACCAGTCTAAATAGATGAGCTCAGAATTCTAGTGGAAATGCGTTTAAATAAATTCACCCCATTTTTTTCAAATCTGTTTATCATTTTAAATATGTTACCAGCTTGGGTTTTAATTTTCCTCTACTCTGACTTGTCAGCCTCAAAATGATGAAATCATTAGCTGGAATAGTCACAAGGTGAGTTACAAGCCAATGATGCAGTCAAAACCAGTCTAGAGGGGGTTTTTTTCTTGTTTTCAAGCAACTGAACGATTCAATTAGTTACAACACAGGATCAGTGACTAGAAACACAGAGAGGACTCTTCCGCATGAAGGATAAATGCTTTGCAGGTTTTGGTTAGAGAGGAATAAAGTGAAGGTTTATAAAATGGCAAGTGATATGGAGAAATTGTTTCATCCACTGAAGAATGTGAACTGACAAATATCGAAACAAGTTAACACCTGGAAGATTCAACACAAGCATAACAGTGCTGCATTTCACAAAATCCACAATTGGGCTACAAAACCCCTTGACACAGAATACAGTGCATGCTGAAATTTATATGAATTCAGAAAGGGACTCAACAAATTAATCTGAAAAATTGCTTTGGGACTGTTGCATATCTGAGCAGTCACCTCTACAGGAAGTGGTGAAACCACAGATGGGAGAGTATCCATGCTTTTCTGCACTTGCGTTCTTTTTTCTCGTTGGTTGCTGTCAGAGATGGATATTTGATCTGGTCCAGTGTTGCTTTTCTTATGTTCCTACTGGTCTAAAGGCTAAATTAGTGCTGTTCGAGGTCTTGCTAAAACCAACACTCAGGCTTCCCTTGAAGCCAGCAGATTATCAGTGAGGATCTTACGTTGCACTCAGCCACAGAAAGTATGTTGTATCTTTCAAAATATAATAATGCAGAGATTGAATCTTTGAACCCCCAAAGAGAAAGTGTCAGACTCAGGAAATTATGGCTCTTTGTGCAGTGCTTCTACAGTACTAATACAGTCAAAAACCAATGAAAACCTAAGACAGCTAAACTTGAAAATGTTCAGCTTTATCAAATGAAAGTTACCACTAAATACGATTCTGATTTTCCTTATGATGGTTAGGCTGGCCTCAGTTAAATAGACTTTAATTTGCCTTTTTACCTTAATTTTTCTGTGTCCTTATCTGTCCAGATCTAATGGTCATTGTTCTTATTAAATCTAAACCATTAGATTAAATGTTTGAGCCGTGTCTGATGTCTTGAATGTTATTCTTACCAATACTTACCACACAAGAATCCATATAACTTTCAGAAGTGGCTGATTCTAGCATATTTTTGAAAGCTCATTGTCACACTGCAATCAGAAGAACTATTACAGTTGTTTGTGAATATAGACTGCTTCAGCACTGGTTCAGGCTGAAGTGGTTTGTCAGCTTCCCCAAACCAAGTGTGTACAAGCTGTATGAAGTGGTCAGGTATACCCAGAGATGCACTGTGATCTCTTACACTTACATAGGCAGCACCAGATGTTTCTCTGGAAGCAATTAAAAGGAGTATCTGCATGTAGCTCTTGATGTGAGGAAAGGAGACAGGAACCTTGCTAATGTGATTATTGTTTTAGTATGATAATGAAATAGTACGTTATGGAATGTCATAATATCGAGATGATTGTTCCTAAAAATGAAGGTGTAAGATGGATTACAGCTATTGCTAATCAAGAAAGTTTATTGCTTGATTTGGATTGGAAATGTCTCAGATTTCAAAAAAAAAAATGGAGCTGGCCTCCTTTTCAGCCACTGTAGCAGTCTCCAAGGGTGGTCTAAAAAAGTCCCACTTTTGTTTACAAACATTTGGCTGAGGTGTAAAGCAAAGCGACCAAAACTGATTGTGTACTGAAATAGGGTGTGTACTTCCAGAGGTCAGCAGGAAAGCAGTGAAAATCCAGCCACAAACAGAAAACTGGATTAGGTATTCAGTTATGGACAGAGTAGGTTTTTTCAACAGCAGATCAAACTGCTAAATGAGAATTCTCAGTAGCTTAGCATGCTGTAATTATTGTTGTATTTTGAGTTCTATCTAGAAAATTACCAAATCTGTAGATCACAGAAATGTTTCTTTAATTACTCCTGAATGACATTTCTGTTCATTATTTTAATCAAACATCATGCAACAAAATTATTGTTTATGAAATTTTAGTTTTAATCACCAAAACTCACCACAACTAATGACTTTTTCTGTACCCTGATTCTGTAGCATTAAGGCAGAATGAAATTCTTGCACTACAGAAGTATGCTAGTAGTGGTAAGCCCCACTAAGGGAATTGCTCTTGCATTCATTCATGTAAATGCTGTTGTGTCCTCTCACTTTCTCTGGATTACACTGGGCATGAGTGGTCTAGAATTGCTGAAAAGGGCTTGGGTATTTTTTCTCTTTATTTGTTTGTTTGGCTTACTCTTTCTGTATTTTGCTGCTTGTGTTACTTCTCTGGAATACGTTGGTCATCAATAAGTGAAAAAAAATAATGCTACTTGGTTTCTCAAAAGGCCTGTGCCTTTTGGTAAGGGTTTCACTTATTTTACTTACTTAGGCTTTTTTTCAAATCTCTAATCCAGAGATACCTGAAATACCTGCCTCAAGAGTTTTCACACACTTTATCATCCTTTTCAATACAAGCAAGAGACAAAAGGTTGAACAATATGAATCACAGACTGACTGCTGGGAGAAAGTGTGGTGAGAACAGATACCTCTCATGCTTATACTGGGTCCAAAAGGTGCTGTTATGATAAGGATACAGGTGAAGTACACTTGGAATCCCAGAACAGATTTCAGTGATGTCCTTGCCTTTCAACTAAAATTAAATAAAAGTGTCAGAAATTTTGCATAAGAAAGTTTTTTATTGTATTGTTTAGAGAGCATATGGCCTATGTTCTTTTGTATTGGATTTACAGCTAAATTACCTATAAATGGAAAGTGCTAGTTGGGTGAAAATTAGTTTTGTATGCTTCAAAATTTACCATTTTTAGATTATATTATTTTAAGACTTGTACAAACAGTAAGTTAATGGCTGGCTGTATATTTGGTCTTAATACATTGCAGTTCAACAAATATCTCCCACACTTACATTACCATATAAAAACTTGAATTCCAGCCTAGGGGAGTAGTGGCTACAAAGAACAAGTGATGATAACTTGAAAATATTTAGAAGCGAGAAGGATGCAATGAATAATTAGGGTAGTATTTGGAACCACATTGTCTGTGAAGGGTTATAAACAAGCACATTTAATTAGAATATCTAGAAAAACAATTGTGGTGTGTGTTGGACAGTAAAATGGCCTCCCAGTGAGAGAAGCTCTTTCATTACAGCTTGTTTAATTATATTTTCTCAAGTAGGAAGTTATAGAAAAGTGACGAAATTAGTAAGAATAAAAAATAAAAATAAATGCATATTTCAATATAGTGCATTTTTATTTGGAGAACAGCTGCAAGATGTATGAAACCCTCTTAGAGAAAATAATGTCAAGATATGCTTTAAGTGGCTGCTTTTGCCTACAGGGCATAAAAAAGAAGTTATGGAATAATGACTTATACAACATATCGTGAGAGTATTAGAAGAAACAGAAAATATATTCCTTAAATTGTACCATAACTGATAAAAGCTGTAACAGTCATCTTTCATAAAACTTAGATCTTTTATTAAAACCAAAAAGGACTATGGGGGGGTAAATAAAGAAGACAGTATGCAATCTGCACACATGGTAAACTTACATGATATAACCTATTTTCTCTGATTTGTGGTGGGTACACTCCACATTTCAGTTCTTAACCCATAACCATCTTCTATCTCATCTGCTTCACAGTCAAAACAATATTAAAAACTTATTTTGCTTTTATGTGGTCTCAGGCTGCTCTTCCTGTCCACCTATCTATTGTAGCAGACACATGCTAAATGTCCCAAGAGAAACTAAAATTCCATCAGAGTTGATTCAGCAGGCAGCACTTGATACGCTGCATGAACACTTCTCTGAGGAGTCCTGTGAGTTTCTGGACAACATAACGTTCCGTTTCTGGGCGGAAAATTGCAGTTTTCATCCTTCTGGATAGGGTGATTTATTTTCTGAGTATAATCAGCTACAGTATTCTTGCAGTGTGCAAACAAATTGAGGCAGTAACTCTGGGAGGTGGGAATTTGCAAATTTGTCTTAGCCTTAACTCCAAAAGCCAAAATGCAACAATATAAATATGTGCACTATTTCACTGCTGTTATTTTCCAGAAGTATCCATCTGCTTTGTTTTGTGGGCAGAGTTTGAATGGATTCACGCTACCCCTTGTACAATTTTCAGAGGGGCTGAAAAGCTTCCATTGCATCATAGCTTATAAATTCATTAAAGTACATTAATTTAGCACGGTCCATTGAAAACTTCCTGTCATAAGAGGAAGTATGTGACTGTTTTAATTTAGAAAATTATTCTGCTTCTCTCATTCCTCTGTTTTCTCTCCCATGGACTGGACTAAACATAACTAGAGCTCAGTGGGAAGGAAAGTCATGGTTCCCTGGGATTTCTCTTTTTTTTTTTTTTTTTTCCTGCCTTAATTTACCTTCTTCATCTCATACTATTATGTAGATGATATATTTTCCTCTCTTCACCAATCTTCTGGACACACCAGACTAATTTTTCAAACAGTATTGTGGATTATACTAGGAGAATGTTTCTGAAAATAAGTTGATTTCATAATAAATAAAGGAGAGGAAAGGGTGCTTTGACCAAATTACTGTGGTCTGTCAGGGTTTATAACCAGTAAAGCTTGATTCCAGTAGGAATATTCTTGGTCAGGTTCTTCAAAAAGGAGAGGCAGATCTTATTTCTGTATGTTTTAGCCAAATATAAATAAGGATATGTGACTAAATTGTTCCAAGACAAAGGTGAAAGCTGTAGATACTGACACATTTACTGACAATAACTAGATAACCACCCCCCAACTCAATGCGTTGCTTAACGTGGTCTTTAAATCCGATATTGCCTTTGTAACCGTAAACTTATTCTACCCAATTAATTATTTCTTTGAACAGGAATTTGGGATACTGTGGCAAATTTTCTGTCATAAGAGTACCTGCACTGTGTGCATTTGATTCAAGAGTAGTCTATTTTTTTGTTTTGTTTATGGTCTTCTTTTTCTTTAGCTGTGTAATATAGAGACACATTGCTAAGTATCTTGAACATATTGCCTGCAACCTTATGCATTAATAAAACCTTACCTCTTATTCAAGAAAAATATGAGCATCATTTGCTTTTAAAAAGGGCCTCTTGAATTTTGCAGAAGCTCTTACTGGTACTTCTAGAAGAAATAAAGTCCTAAAGAAAGGTTTAATTTCTTTTTAAGTGTAGGACTCTTTACCTTCTCTGTTCCAATTTCTTTTAGGACACAGCTATCCAAATTACCTCCTGAGACTATTTGTTTGTACTCTGCTCTATCAAAATGAAATGTTTTAAATTTACTGCCCCTTTAAAATGTAGCCCTTAATGAGTTTACTCTGCTGAGGGAAAGCTGTTTCCACATGATAGATGTGCAGCAAATTGGCAGTGGCTTACAGAGAAGGGCTATAGGTTACAACTTGAGGAAGTCCATCTTGAAAATAAAACACTGCATCTCTTTTTGCAGAAAGCCACTTCAGCTACCCACACACGACTTTGTATTATAACCTCAGAAAGCTGAGGCCCAGTGTTGCTGATTTGCCTGCTTTCAAATCTGCTCCCAGTATTCATGCCTCTCCCACTGTTCTTGAATCTCACGGCTTGCTGTCTTCCTCAGCTGTATGTTACATCACAAAAAGTCATGTAGAATTATTTGGACTAAAAGTAGCTACTGTTTTTCCATGTATATATCACTGGCTGTGGCAAGGGAATATCAACAATAATTTGGTAAGGAGTAGCTAGGATCAAGGACAAAAAAATAGATCTACAGGAAGAAGCTCTGAGATTGTACTTCAGCATATAAAGCTCCAGAGATGATCCAAATATAAATTGTGACCTGAGTTTAATAAATTCAAGTGGCTGCACAAGTAAATAATTAAGAAGCTATTTGTCTTTAGAAAGGGCGTAGCAGGGTGCTCAGGTGAAGAAACAGAAGTGTTCGTGCCTTTTAGATAACTGCTCATTATCATCTGGAAGTGGTCACCTCTTTTAAATACCTGTGCTTTAAAAAAAATAAAAGGAATCTGGCTATGCAGCCTTGGCCTTGTCAGGCCACAGGGAAGGAATGTAAGTCGTTTGCTCTGGAAATAACTCTTTGATTACTGATTAGTAAGCCAGCTTCATGCTATGGAGATTGAAGGAGGAAATGTGTCCCTGGTAATAGCATGGAGATGACCATCTCAATCCTTTGAGAAACGTTGATAGTATTTACAGACTTGTGTGAGATTGGGAAAGAAAACTGTTAAAATGAGCAAGAGCACAGAGCAGGAAAAAAGAGAGAAACTTGTTATATTTACTGAGAAGAGCAACAGGTAGGATTTGGGCTGTCTGAAAAGAGGGGATTGCTATATGGATACGGTAAGAATTTTTTGGAGAATTTTAAATGGGAAATAGTTGACTTTGTAAAGGGAAACAATAAATAGAGCACTTAAAAACTGTTATTCCTGGAAATACTTTCAGCAAGGCTGCAAGAAATTTTCCCAAGAAAATAATATTTATACTGAAAACAGGCTATTATATTTTTTTCAGGACACAAAAGTAGCTGAAGCTGACCTGAAGGATATAATTGATTAGATAGCTGATTTTCAGAATTACCAGTGATTGTGACAATCTTGGAGTTTGGTTTGACATACAGTTCAGGAACTGTCACTGGTTGTGAGTTTTGTTAACTGGAGATGTAATTCTGGTTTTCTACCATTTGAATTATTTTTATACTGACCTATTTGAGGGAGAGGGCACACTGAGAAAATTATGTCTTCATTGGAAAAGAGTTAAGTTTATTATTATCTGTTCTCTTTTGAAAGATTGGGTAATCCTGAAGTACATCATAGCTCTGCACAGTAGTTTGTTGTCAGATTTTAAAATACAAAAGAAATGTAGTTCTTTATTGGTTAAAGTATACACAGAATAGCCTGAATTAATTGGAGCTCTTTATACTTTTATTTCTTGAAATCCTAGTTGGATTATTGGGTAACCTCCCTTTAAAAATAAATTTAAAAAGCAAGCAGAACACTTCTCTAACACTTGTACTCTTTTTAATGAAAATTGTGTGAAAAGTGATGGTTCTTTGACAGAGGTTTTAAGGTTTTCCTTGTGATGGCACAATAAACACTACCTAACACAATAGGAATCAACTGAAAATCGTTTTGTAGATTTATGCAAATATGAGATGTCTCTCCTCTGTTTCCTTTCATTTCACTGTTGAAAGCTGCATAGGCTGTAATGTTCACTTTTTTTTAAACTTTTTTTTTTTTTAACTTTTTTTTTTTTAATGGCACAGTCAGCAGTCTCATGTTCCTCAGGGATTCTTGCTGGGAGCAGTTCTAGTCAACATTTTCCTTCATGACCTGAAGAAGGTAGTGAACAGAAGTTCATAAGTCCTTATGTGTAGCCAAATGCTATGCCAAGGAAAGGAATTTCAAAAGAACTCATAAAACAAAGTGGACAGGCAAATAAGGGGTAGAAGAGCTTTAATACTTTAAAACATGTGAGTAAAAGTATTCTAAACTTTCTTCACACAATGCAGGAAAGAAAGTCCTGGAGTCATCATTGGCAGTTCTCTGAAATCATTGGCTCAGCACAAGCAATTTTCAAAAAAGCTAATGATATGTCATCATCACCACATCACCAGAAAGGGTATTGTGAATAAGACAGAGATGACATTTTGTCACCATACAAAACCTTAGTGTGCCCATTTTTTGAAAACTGGGTGAAGTTTTAGAGTCTACATCTCCAGAATGAACTCATGAATTCGGTATGATACAGAGAAGAATTCATGTAGCAGGGGATGGAGTAGCTGCCTTAAGAAGGAAAAATTCAGAAGTCAGGGTTGCTTCAGTTTGAAGAGGAGAAGGCTGAGGCGTATATGCAATCAAAGTTTACAAAATCAGAAAAACACTGAATAAGCTGGATGTGGAATTGTTCACCAAATTGTGCAACATAAGGAACAGGTGGTATTCAAAACGAGTAAACGAACATGGATACATTAGTGGCTAAATTATTTCTTTACACATCAGGTTTAAGCCTCTGGAGCTTGCTGCTCAGTGGAGTTGTGAAATGGGCACTATTAGCTAGTTCAGAAAGGGATTAGACACATTCCTGGGGAGTCTGGATACATTACCAGGACTGGGCCAGGGATAATACCTTCGGATATTCCCTAGTGCAACAATTATGGATGCTGGAGAAGTATGAGGGGAAGATACTATAGGAAGCAGTAGGCTCAGGTGTTTGCCCCAAGTGCTACTCCTGGAAGTAGAGCACGAGACTGCATTGCCTTTGTTGTGATCCAGTACAGTGTTATTTCTTACATTCATGTGTTTTGGTTGTTTAATGAAGATATTTGCCTAGAGTTTGAAATGGACCTGCAGCAAGAAGCTGATGGAGTTTGTCTGGGAGAATGGCTTTTCCTGATTGTGATCCATGGGTATTACTCAGTGAAAGGAAGAGTAGACGGAGCCTTTATTCTATTGGTGTCATATACATCAACGTGTGTGTCTTCCAGTTTCTTTGTATCACATTTATGCAATCAATGTGATGGAATATTAAAATAGCTAAATGAGTAACATTTGAGCAGATGCACCATGACCAACCAAAGGCAGCAACTACCTGCCCCTCTTGCCAAGTAAAACACAGTAGCTTAAACTGTGATTTAGTCTGACAAATTATTTATGGTTTAAGCCTAGAACCTCCTGATTCACACACCAATATACAGTCAGTTACTGCAATTTAGATGATGAATGCTGACTCATTAGCCACTGGTACTGAATTTTATTCCAACTGACATCTCTACCCTTTGGTGTACTTCTACATATTTTGTCCCCATTTTATCAGGCTTTTTCTTCAGCATATTCAGCACTTTAGTCAGATTTAGGTAAGGACTGTGTGTTTCAAGATGGGAAATGAGTATAACTTGGTAGGACCCAGAACTGTGTATTCTACCTAACAAATGCTGTTTAGATCACTGGGTGTTTTGGTAACTGATGTAATGTCAAATCCACTGATCCAGTGAAACACACGTGCAGTCTTGGCTGCGAAAGCAGCATCTGACAGAGCTGAATCAATGACTGCATAGCTTTTAAAGAGGATTCTTGTCAACACAAGTGCAACAGAGCACCATCTCCTCTCCGTCCGTGACTAGAAGAAAGAAATGAGAAACCACTTTCAACCAGATGGTGATTCCTTCTAGATGAAATAGGAGTCTTGTGCTTTGTATTTTCCGTGAAGTTCATTTTACTCCGGTATTTTGTTGCACTTTGTCTTGTGCACAGAAGATTGCAGGTCAAATAAGCATGAGGGAATTAATGAAAACCCTGAATCTGTGGGAAAGGCAGAAAGAAGGGAAAGAATCAACCTGAAATATTTCTAACCACTGAGCTGTAGTCTGGAGGTTGGATACTTTTACACATTGGTGACCAAAGTAGTCCAATGACTGCTAGCTAGGAAATTACTATATTTAAAATGTGACAACAAAGGAATTGCAATTAATAATCCTAGTAGTTCTTACTTGTTAACAAACACTTTAGTAAAAAGTTTAGTAAAAAGCCTTCTGTCTGGGTTGTTATATCATATTGCAGGCATGAAGCTTTGAACATCTTTGAGACAGTATGCTCTTAAAGATTCAAACCTGCCAATATTGTGAAGAGTGAATCAAGTATTCAAGCAAAGGAGTTTACATATGTGCTCAACTCTGCTATTGCTAAAGCATTTTCTTTCTTGTTTAGAATATGAGTGGATAGGATCAAGAACCCTGCTATACTATTTTAATGTAGAGTATTCAATCCTGGCAGTGTCCAAAACTTTCCATTAGCTTGTCACTTGACCTTACTGAAAAAGTAATGTACAGAAATAAATGGTTTTCTTGTCTTTGATGCAATTTATTCTTACTGACTTTGAGAAAATATGCATATAAAAGAAGAAGATTTAAATAGATTCTAACTTCATACTTTCAGGTTCCTGAGCATGCAGAACTTGCCTGGATTCTTGGGTGCTTGACTAATGTGCCACGTCTGCTACGTTTGCCCCAGTGGAAGGTATGGACAGTTTGGTAAATTTAAAAGAAATTTATGGGAATTCAGTAGAAATGTTGTCCTGGAAATACTTGTCATCTATGAAGTACCAACTTTACCTTGGTTGTTCTTGCTTTAGGCTTAAGTAATTCTGTAGTCCTGTGGTGGAAGAGGTAAAACATATCTCTCCAGGTCTGTTCCTCTTAGTGAACATTTTCCTGCTGGAAGCTACAGAATTGTGTTTTTGGCAGAGATTTACAGAAAAATTGTGCTAAAAAAGAGGTTTGTTTGCTGTTGTTAAACTGATTTTGCTAGAACATTCAGTGTTATTTCAATGCTTGTTTAATAATGCAAAAGTAATGGAAGATATTGCAGTGGAAACCTTGGGCCTTGCTGATTAAGGAGTTCCATAAACAGCTTTTCTTTTTCCACTATAAAGAGTGGCTGCTCTGTAGATTTTATGGAAGAGTGTTCAAAAGAGGCATATATTTGAAGAGGAGTGTAGAAATTATAAATATTAAAGAAGTGCTGAGTGATATTGTATCTTAAATGTTTGCCTTTACAAGTGAAAAATGTTCATCTTCTTAATATTGGTGTTGCATCAGCCTGACTGCATCAACAGAGTTCTTGCATTTAATTTCCTTGTATTTTATTTTGACATTTAGTAAGCAGAAAAAGACAGGAGAGAGAAGTATCTGAAAAAGGAAAAAAAAAAGCCAACAGCTTAAGAGCAGTTTGGGCTTGCAGAGTTCAGAGCAGTCTTAAATAGCTCCAGATGTTTTCTTTTTTCCTGTTTTCCTTCTTAATTAAATAAAAGCAGTAAAACTTAAATGCAGCAACCAGTGTTAATGCATGGCATAGATTAAAGCAAACCTTTTCAAACCTGAGGTTCTAAAGTTAAGCTCTTAAATCCTTCTTTGACTGGATTGACTTTCCAGACATACAGATAGGTGTTACAGGTGCTAGGCTTTGCAAATTAGGTTCCATGAACCCTAAGCACTTAGAGATGTAGACAGAATTCAAGATCTGTTGGAGAGCATGAGACAAGTCTAAGTATATTTGAACAGTCCTAACGAAATAATTCAGATTTCGAGGCGGTTAGTATATTTAACTACTGCTAGAAGTAAAACATAGATATGCCATCGCTCGAACAGAATTAGTGTTTGTAGCCTCACTGTCTTGATCTAGGTGATCCATATCAGGGAGCAGTAGAGGACTTGAATGCATTAGGTGGATTGTGGGGAGCAGTGAGAACTGATGGAGACAGCACTGGACTCTGCCTCTGTAGTTCTGGGTTCTCCCAGCTGTCACTGGCTGTCCTGGTGACTGTGTGTGATCACAGTGTCTTGATCTCTAACACAGGTATTAATACCTTTTTGTATCTCCATTATGAAGTGTTTCAAAAATTTATTGCTGAAGACACTATTTAAAAAGTAGGATTTATGTGTAATATACAAGTGTAATAACTCAGCCTGATGGTTTTGCATTTGAAGCCATTTCCATTAATAAGGTTACAAACAGAAAACAAAAGAAACCCTATGTTCCCTTCTCACTAGTGTATCAGAACAGTGTAGGGAAATTCATAAATATAGGACATAAATTAGAATATATTCATAAGGAGTGGATTTTACGTGACACTCTTCTGTAGAGCTACATAATAAATTACTCAATTATTCAGAATTGTAATTAATTAAAATCACGGACCATGATGCCATTAGTTAAAAGTGTGATTCTTCTCTGTTTTTCTTTTCCAAACAGATGAAGCGTGCCAGCCAGAATAGCGAAGGAACTGTTGGTTTGTTGACTTACCCTGTGCTTCAAGCAGCAGATATTTTGCTGTACAAGTAAGAGACAGAATGTGAGCCCATGGGCAATGTCTGTTCAGCTGCATTGGAATGAATGCTTGTCAGGTCAACATGCTAACTTATAGAGCAGGGGAGCTGGGTGTGATTAGATCAGAAGATTGGAAATGGATGACAGACTCCCAAGTGGCTGGTTGAAATCTAGCCTGGTTAAAAAGCTACTGGCAGGGCTGTAAAGAGCAAAAGCTGGTCATGTGAGAATAATTCTTAGGGAATTATAACAGACTGATTTTTACTTATACATATTACACATTCACGCTGATACACTTTTTTTAAAGTAGTCATGCTTTGTTTTATGCAGTGTACTGTAGAGGTACTTAAACTGTCTGTATGTTGCATATCAATATTAGTGGAGGATTCTGTGTAGGCCAGTTCATATTGATGAAAAAGAGTCACTTATTGACTGCAGCTGGTAGTACCTGGGCTAGTGCTGCAGTGGAAATAGCCCCTAGTGAGGGACTGGGGACTCAGCATGCCTAAGCCTGTAGCCTGGCTAATAGAATTTGTAGTGCATTGTCATGACTGGGTGTATTTCATAATACGATTTAAACTGTCTCAGTAAGTAAATGTTAAAGACAGTGCACCACATATGAATTATTTTTATGTTCAGAGCATATGTACTTTGTGGCATTGTTCTGAAGGAAGTTGTGAATATTGGTTGGGACAGAGAAGTAACACAGGACTGAGGACAAGGATGTTAGGTCAGACTAACCAAGATTTACCAGTTGTGAATTCAGAAAAATGTATCTAGAGAAATTTTGTGTTAATTGATCATAGTAGGGAAAACGGGGCTGTTAGAAGACCAAGATATGGTATTTCTAATTTACCTAAATTTTAGCTAAAAATAAGAGGAAGCAAGCAAAAGTCAGAATTATTTTGAATATTATAATGATTTTATTTGAAGTGAGTCCCATTTGATTGTCAAATATTTGTGATTTGAGTGATTTGAGTATCAAGTATTTAAGGGTGAAATTTAGACAACTTTATCAGAAATCACATTGTTTTGATTGAGCTCAACCATGTCTGTCTCTTCCATCTCTAATAAGATCAGGTATTTCATCTTTCCTTAGCAAAGCTGGTGGTTTGTTGGCTACTATCTGTATTAATAGCAGGCTGTCCACCCAGAGCACAAAACAAGGAATTGAAAGAGAAACAGTATCTCTTTGAAGAAACTTGACTTAATATCTTTAATAAGAAATGTTTTAATGTAAACAAAATAATATAAGAAACAAGAATTGGTGGGAAGTGGAAACACAGGAAGGGAACAGCAGTCATGAAGTAGAATTTAGAGCTGGAGCTGGGGGAGAAACAATACTAGCTCAGAAGGATCAAAGAGACAGGAAAATGGACAGAAGGTAAATACATGACAGAAAGGAGTAAAAATAGCACCAGGATAGAAATATTAAAAAAAAAGGCATTAAGTTAAAAAAGGCAAGGTATCATGCAGAGACTTTTATAGAGATAATATGTTTTCTGTTTAGTGGCAAACTTTGTGAATATGGAACCATTTTGGCATATGGAAACATTTCTTTTGACCTGCTTAAAGTATATTGATTATGGTAACTGATTTTCTCTCCGCTGTAGGGCACTGTGATTTCCTATTGATTCCTACTGTAACTGTTTTTAGGTTGCCTTGCTGATTGGTTGGGAATAAAGGTGGACAAATTGATTGCTGGATGTCAGCCCAGTAATTCAGAATCGGAAGGAAAGAGTACCATGTTGATCTGAAATTTTCTGGGAACTTAAAAGATGCATAGTGAACTTCCTTATTTTGGAACATGTCCAGTATTCATAGCTGAATACCCCGTAAGCCTTAGGAAAAAAATCTGCTGGGGGATGGGAGAGTAATCAAAAGCTGGCAAGATTTCAAGTCTGCCTCATCTAAAAGAATCATACATTTTTAGCAAGTATGATTAACTGTGGGAAAGAATCACCAGGGGAAGTAATGGATTCTTCACCTCCTCATGTCCTCTGATGCAGATTGTGTTTCCCTCCAGAAGCATATTCAAACCATTGAGTTCAATACAGAAGATCAAATTATCCTTTGAATCCAGCAGTTCTAATCCTCTAATAACACTTGTGACAATAGAGGCACTGGACCACATGATTTTTACAATTGTGATGAAGAAGAAACACTCTCTTCTTTCCTTCCCTTGATACATCCTCAGTACTAACTCCTCAACAACAGTTACGTTTTCCTGAGACTTGATATGACAAGCTGCTTGCACTTTATGCCTTGCAGATCTTTCTTACTTTTTTTTTTACACTATGGCATGTGCTCTTTGATCTCTAAAGAGGCAGCAGGAGATACTACAGAAACCTTTCTTTGAGCTGAGTTTAATGAGTTGCTCTTACAGGTATCTTTGCCATATATGTCTTCACAAAGGGCTATTTTTGCCCTTGATTATGTGCTTCAGTTCAGCACAAAAAGCAGAGTCATCCTTGAATATGTTCCATTTGGGATCTTGTTCCCACGGCACCTATATCTAGCTGGGACTAAGTGTTTGGCTCAGTCTGGCCCTCAGTCATGGCAGAAGCTATGACAGTCTTGAGTAACATTTCAGCAGAACCAGAGAGCTTTGCTGAGTTTCCTGTATCTGTCTTTTATTAAAAGGTCAACACGTGTTCCTGTTGGAGAAGATCAAGTCCTGCACCTGGAACTAACCCAAGATATAGCACAACATTTCAACAAGAAATATGGAGAATTCTTTCCTGTGCCCAAAGCCATTTTAAGTGAGTTGGTTATTTTTTTTCCCTTAACTGCACTTCGAAGTTGAAGATGGGTTTAAATATTGTAGAAATAGTTTCAGGGACCAAGTAAAGGGAGCAAACTGATATTAAGTGAGTGGAAAACTACAAACTGGCAACAAGAGACTAGAGGCTGTGAAAATGAACTCCCAAAGATAGATATAAGGCTTTAGAAATCCATGGTTGAGGAATGTATGTGATGTCGGGTATTCTAGTCCAGGGGGCCAGATGCACTCTACTGCCAGTCAGCCTTGCCCTTCAAGTACTGGACCTTTAAAGAGAAGGGTCTCTATTCCATGTTGCTCATTCAAGAGACATGTAAGCAACAAGGCAAGAGACCTCTAGCAAGCAGAATTCTTCAGTGTCAAAGTGGGAGATGTTTACTTTAAGCATGCTGAACAGCCTGTTGGTTTATATGTACAGTGCTCCAATTTTTTTAAGGGTGTTTAATATATACTTGAGTATTTCAATATGTGTCTGTCACAGAGCTTAAGACTTTATGGTTTTGATCTTAGACTCAGGAAGACTTATAAGGAAAATCTTCTCAGCCATTTTTGAGCTATAAGGTCATAGGCCGGGGGGTGAGGAGGAGTCAGATGGCGCAAATGGCATGTTTGCTAAGAAACGTGAAGAATTGGGCAAGGATGAAGCGTTGCATCTTTGTTGTAAGTAATGTAGAGGAATGCACAGCAGAGACCTTCGCCCCCAAAAGGGCAAGGAGCTCTCACCTTAGAAAAGACAGGCAGTAATAAACCTTTCTCAATTTTCAAGCCTCAGTGACAAAAATGGTGTTAGACCTAGAGTGGAGTTTTGAGAATATTAGGGATTGCAAACTCTGCAGTTTCTAATAGAGTACTAAGCACTATAAAGAGGAGCTGAGTGTAGCCTCTGATGCAGGTGAGACTGTTTACCATTAAATAAAAAGCTCAATTTGGGAAAAAAAAAGGAAAAAACCATTTAATTTTGCTCCCAAAAAGCGTTCCTTCTTAAGTTCACAAGTATATGCAAACCAACAAAATATCCTAGATGAATGGAGAACGTAGGGACCTATTCAGACTCACTAGCTGTAGACAATTGAATTAGCTGGACTCTTTCAAGTTTGCAAAAGAGACTCTTCCAAAAAGTGATTTCAGAACAAAGCACTTTCTGGGGCAATCTGAATTGTATGCTGGAAGAACCCTTATCCTTTCACTGAGTACATAGGCCATCTATGAGCAGTACGCAGGTAATTTCATTGGCTGTATTAGGTGTCTAAAAACAACTGGTATGAGTACTCTGTAGGTAAGTGATACTTTAGGTACTCCATGAATGATATTTCTTGGTGAAAAACTGAAGCAGTGTGGGTTGATGCTGTTAAAGTACTTTGCAGTATTCTTCTAATGCTACTAATCTATTTCATGTACGTGCATGTATCTTAGCAGTTTGTACAATACCCACACCTTTCTTATCTGAGCAGTGCTTTACGTCTAACAGAGCTGGTCAGTGTTGAGTTAGAGAATTTTAATAACTGTTTTTACTGAGATTTAGGAGAATTTCCAAGAGATTTTGAGTGGAAGAGTTCCCTGAAATAAGGAGATTAGCTGTTAGGGGATTCTTATTTTTTTTTACCAATGGAGTTAACCTGTTTCTCCACTGCTCAGAACCATTCAGTAAGGTGCAGTAATAGAAGGGAGGAGAAATTTGGGGGGAAATCAGCATGTAAGCCACATAAAATATTAGGAGTAGCCCCAGCAGAAGTTCCTGCTTAGTGGGAATGGGAGAGGTGGAACAGGCTTCATTCAGTTTACGAGAGGAGAAAGTGGCTTCTTAGGACAAGAAGGATGCAAGGACTAAACAGAGCATATGTGATTGTGCTCACAATTCATTTTTGAGCAAGGATAAACAGCTTCATCATATAGCTGCACATTGTTCTTAGCAATTGTCATAAGAAACCATTGTCTGTGCTCATAACTTTTTTTTTTTTAAAGGTACAACAAAGAAAATAAAATCGCTCAGAGATCCATCAGTGAAGATGTCCAAGTCAGACCCACAGAAGTTAGCTACTGTTAACATAGCCGACAGCCCTGATGAAATAGTGCTAAAGTTTCGCAAAGCTGTGACTGACTTTACCTCGGAGGTGACCTACGACCCCGCCGCTCGCCCCGGTGTCTCCAATCTGGTGTCCATTCACGCTGCAGTAACGGGGCTTAGCATCAAAGAGGTGCTGCACCAAGCCACTGGGCTCGACACTGCTCACTACAAAATGGTGGTAGCAGAGTCAGTTATCCAAAAATTTGCACCTATCAGGAATGAAATCAAGAAACTCCAGGAAGACAAGTCTCATCTGATAAAGGTTTTAGAGGATGGAGCAGAGAAAGCCAAAGAACTGGCTGCTCCTATCTATCAAGAAGTAAGGAGACTGGTGGGGTTTCAATAGAAGCTGCTGACTTGCAAGGACTTTTGTATCATGGGACAGAGATTTTGTTATTTGTAACAAAATCATTTATTGATTATTAATCGTTTTGGTTTGAAACAAAAACATTTTTTCCTGGAAGATCCAAGGAGAACGTTGCAGGTGATTGCATTAAAAATGTGCATGAAGCCAGGTATTTCCAGTGGGACCAGCATTAAGCTTGTCTGGATAGTTAAAGAGGGAGGACAGAAGCAATCACAATTCACAAAGAAATTGTGCAAAAACAGATCATAAGGTTGCCTGTATGGGTTTTTGGATTTTTCCATTGACCACTGCAAGAAGGTGGAGTGTAGGCAAGGTGATCAGAATCAAGCAGAAAGATTTGCAATCCTCTCAAGAACATACTTAGCTGTGTATGTGCTGTTGTTACAGATGGACAATTTATCCTACTGGGGGTTATTCAGCTTTGATATGCTGATTGAACATGTTCTTGGACAACCAGAATAAAACCAGAGACTTAAAAATAAATGCTCAGGGTGATGAAGAGAGAACTTTTCCCTTTAGTTTCTTCAAATTCAGTGTGAATTTTCTTTTGTATCTGTGTAGTTTCTGTGAAGTGAATTTCAATTCTGCCATTTGTGCCATCCTACTGGTCAAGTCTAAGGTACTTCAGTGAGAAATGACACGTGCTTCAGCTTCTCCTATTTCACCTGCTGTTGTGTTTAGCAGGGAGCTCCAGGATTTTCAGTTCAGCATCAAGTCTAGAAGGGATTTTAAAAAGGTGTAGAAGAGAAGATGTAATCTTGAATTAAAGAAATCTTGGGTTGAGAATCAGAGAACTTTCTGTAAAATTTACAAAATTGCTTCTTTAGAAAATTATGCTAAGGTCAGAGCCAGAACAGAGTTAAATAGATCTTTATGGACTCTTCACTACTGAGCCTTGAGACAGTGTAGTGATGGGAGAGCAGTGTTAACCTGCCCTAATCTTGGGCCTCACAAGGTCCACAGACTTGGACCCATGCATTGTGGCACCTGTTGGGGAAAGTGTGGCAAAGCAGCATTGCCAAAAGGAGACACCATGTTCTGAAGAGGGGTAGTAGTACTTGTTAAAAGGTAATGAAAGCCCTACTGATCCTGTGCCAGCATATTTAGCTGTGTCGTTACACTTCATGGTGCTGTGTTTGAAATCGCTGTACTGTAATGTAAATTGAGTTAATCCTGTACTCTGGCAGCTCATAACCATGCTATGCCTGTGGCATTTGTCATAAAGTATTGCAGTCTTACATGACTGAGTTAGTAAAACATGGCGGGGAGGGGGTGGTTCCAAATAGTGCAGTTGGTTGGTTGGTTGTTTTGGGGTTTTCTAAAAAGCAGTATTTAGTTAATTATAGTGAGTTGATTCAGAAAGAAATATTTAATTTTCCAAAACATAAAGCTGAGGACTGAGCGTCTCCAGATCTGTGCTGAGACCTGTATTTATTTGTTAGGGATCTGAAGAAAAGAACTGCCATGCAAGAATTTGATGATGACAGATTTTCTAAAATTAGTCAAGACTAGAGAAGCAGAGTGGATGGAGACAGACTGATTGGAACCAAACTCACTATAGACAAGCCTAAGGTAATGTCCTCTGGAAAGAATAAGTATATTCAAAAATTGTCCCTGGTTTTAAATAAGCTGTAGTGGATAAGGAAAGGACGTGTTATAACTGTACATATTTACATAGTTTTACAAAACTTTTAGCAGTGTTTGACAGCTGCATTAGGGCACTAAGATGAAAAATTAAAGCACAGAATTACTGCTGCTTCCTGACTTGGCATAAAATGTTTGCTGTGGCACTTTTTAATATAGATCAATGTCTGCAAAGGTCCCACGGTATGTACCTTGAGAGAAGCTAACACTGTCCTCATGAAGACTCTGAAAATCTTTAATATTAGTGTATCTGGTTCCTACCTGTACCTCTTTCTCACTAGCAAAGATAGAACCGTATATTAAAAAGACAACTCAGAGTTTCAAGGTCTCTTTACACTTCTGATACTCAAATCACCTAATATATAGAGTTGCCATTCAACACACCTTCTCTGCAATGGAGGGAAAATAGGAGCATTCATGGGAGAGGTTTACTCCAACAGGTAATTTTGGTTTGTTACTTAAACTGTTCTGAGCAAGCTTTCCAAAACTGTTAGATTCTTTTTCAGAAAATAATGCAAGTAAAGCAGGAAAAAAAAACTTCAAAAGAGCCTTTTCTTTGAGCTGGGGGTTTAAGGCATTACATATTTAGCTGTGTTTCAATCAAATTCACTAATTTGCCTCTTTTTAATTCAATAATACATTGGGCGTTTTTCCTTCCCTTTTCCCTATCAGTCAAACAAGTCTTATTGGCCTGACCTGTTTCCTTCAAGTAAGGAAATATACGTGTTTTTTCATCTTCAGAAAAGTTAAACTTGTGTAAAATGAGTATATTAACCTGCTGATTGTTGACTAAGCTTTTCATTTTAGTTGCTCCTGTGGAGGAATTCTCAAAATAACATGTGTTTGCCCAGTGAAATAATCCCGATTCCACTAACAACCATGATCTTTAGAATCCCTTGAGAGGAGACAACAAATGTAGATGTTTGCAGGTATCTGTTGCCTATTTCAGTTTTCTTAGAGCATTTTTTTCTGCAAAGTTAACCATCTTGGCACTCAGATAGTTTAGCTGAGCTTGAAGCAATGAGTTGATTCCAAGCTACTCTCTCCTCTTCTACCTCCCTGTTTCCCTTTGGGAATGTCTTATAAACACCCGTTCTGTATAGGGTTCTGTGACAATGTTTACTAAGGAGTGCAGTTGAGTTGGAATAGACGTTTAGAGAAAAAATGTTGGAGAAGACTTGATGCTTTATGTTTCATGGTAATTTGTTTCACACTAATTCTAGTGCTAGGGATTTAATGTTTGTTTGCAACACAATAGGTGCAGTCCTGAAACGCATTTTCATGTTTGTTTTTATCCAAATCACGTCCTCTAAGACTTCTCTGTGATGTCAGCTGAAGTGCAGTTGGTGGGGAGTTTCTGCAGAAGCACACTCCTCATCCCAGCTGCAGTGCGGTATAGACATGCCCTGTGTTATTGTGGAAGTCACTGTAAGGTGTTCTTCCAGGGGAGGGTGGGAAAAAGGTCCAAATATATCTTTCCTAACTGAAATAAAAAAGAGTCAGAAGGTGGAGAGGTATCCTTGCCCCGTGCTGTGTTGCTCGCTGAAGAAGAGGAAGCAGAAACAATGATCCTTTATTTAGAATGCATCTGTAATTTGTGCCTTAGACTCAAAATCTCCTCTTTTGCCATTCCTGTATGTTAGTGCACCTGGCCTACTGCAGGTCCCAACTATTACATATGTATCGGACACAGCATCTCCTGGTAAGATTCACTCAGCTTTAGAGATGAAACATCAACTCCACAGTGAATTACTTGCAAAAATCTAACAAAAACATTTATACACTTTAGACATGCATTTTTCCAGCTAGTTGTTCCTAGGAAGTCATGATATCACATAGTGAGTCTCAGCTCTGTGCTTTCAGTTTAGAGCTCGGAGTTTACTGAGAATTTTAGATTCAGGAACAGTGTTTTCTGCAGAGATTCAAAATGATGTTTAGGCTCATAAATTAACTCTGGGACTGCTCCAGCATACATCCCTGCCTCAAATAGCTGGAGTGCATGGATATTGTACATTATACTGGAATTTAATTGTAACTCTTAAAGATGTGGTTGAAGTATACTTAGTTTTCAAACACCATGACCTGGCTTCTCAGATTCCCCAGAAGGCTTTCTGCATAGTTCTGATTCAGTGTGTGTTTATCTACAACGAAGTCAAGCAAAGCTCCTTTGCAGGATTATGGCTGCATCCATTAAAGGCTAGAGAATTCATAAAAATGAGATGAAAGTCTAAGGAAGGACAGTGAAATGGGATCCTTGGGGACTGACCTGCATCTAAATGTTTTGGGAACCATAGATTAGCAAAGCAAATGTTATCTTATCCTTGGTTAGGCCCATTATGATCCTGACAACAGTGTAGCAGTAAATACTGCTGATGAAAGTGTGTTCTTTCAGCAGGCCAGCTTGATTAGATTTACGTTCAGTACAAGGGATGGATCTTTCACCATTTTGATCTGTGCATTTAGGCTCCTGGATGCTGCCTACCTTTTTTTTTATGACTGATGGACTGCTGCACAGAGAAATATTCTAGCAAGCTGGTGAAGAAAGTCTAGTGGAAAAGGGGTTTTGTTCAGGAAATATATTATCTGTTCTTGACAGGAAAACAAAGCCCCTCTTTCTGCTGTTTTTGAGTGTCTAATTTCCTTTTAATTTTTTGATCTGTTCATTCTTTCTAGGTAAATTTGACAGTAGCTGCAAGAAGAATGTCAATGTATTGTGTAGTCAAAAGCCTTGGAAGGACCCAGACATCTCTCATCTTTTCTAAAGTCTCTTACATAGCCAGTTTTGGGAAAAATGCTGCAGCAAAACTGTAGTCATATGTGACATTAATTTATCTGCTTAAAACTTTGGTGTTTTGGTTTGGATTTTTTTTTTGCTCACTCAGGTGTGGAAGAAGACTTATTAAATATTGAATTCCCAATGAAGCTTTTTATCACATAGTCCTGTCCAGATGACTGCTGAAGTAATGGAAAATTCTCTTTATTATCACAAAAGATTCTTCTCTGCTTCTCACTGTCTTTTCTGTTATTCTGTTGGTTGTGCTAATTGTGGAAGGTTTGACACGGAAGTATTTATTGTGTGTCAATAAGAAATCATTTTACCTGCAACAGTCCCATATTATTATGGAAATGGAAGATTCACTGACCATTTCACTTGTAGGCAGCAGCCTTGGTGTCACAATTATTTTATATAAAACCAAATGCCAACCTCCTGCACAGGTAAAGTAAACAGTTTAACACCTGGGAAGATGTTCTGCCACTGTTGTAAATTGCTGTCACAGAACACCATGACTGAAGATGAGACTATCCACTACAGGAGTGGGCTCATGCTGCCTGTGGACATAAAATTAAGCACTGAGCTTAACGTCTGTTGTGCTGTCGTGCTCTCAGCATTCCAACATGGCTGTGAGACGGGAGCAGAGCAAATCTGTGCCACACCAGAAGGCTCGATCGGTTCCAGATGTGCTACATTTGCTGTATGTGCAAGATGGAATGTCAAGACAAGAGTTGCAGAACAAAAATCCTTAAAAGTTATTAAATGTTTGGAAGTAGCAGCATGCTTGTAAAGCTTGGCTTATAAATAGCATGGTCTTAGCCTCACTCATAGAGCTGACAGGAGCAGTCACACAGCTGAGTGTGATGGTGGCATAAGGTAAGCCATCTGCTTCCTCAGTACAATAATGTAAAGACAGTATGAGTCTAATTTGAGGGGTTACTGGATTAACCCTCACAGGTGGGAAATAATAGCTTATGGCAGAGCAAGGTAGTTCCACATCTCTCTTGTGTCCTAAGCCATTCTGAAACCAGATGCTCACAGTTCAGGTGGGGACACAAAGCACAGAGAAGATACTGTATGGACAGTGTCACTTGTCCCACATGCTGTTGTATCTATAACTCTGCAATTCCTCCAGTTTCAGTTTGGTGTGACTTTATTGTCATCCATCAATGTGAAATGATAGTTACATGCTGATAAAATTAATAGAACTTTGGTTTGAAACGCTGGATGTATGTTCTCTACTATCTTTGGTGAAAAGTTCTTTCCTGATGCCCCAGGATTTATAGAAAGAAATCATTAAGCCAAATAAGAAGAAACTTACCAAAACAAGGCTACTCTCTGGCATTATCCAGAGTTTCTGGTGTAGGTGGTTTCTGGCTTCATTCACTCTGTTTACCTTCATGCTTCATCCCCTAAGCCGCATCTCTCTCTGAGTAAAGTAAAACCAGTATGTTGAATGTTGTGAGACTGACTTTTTATTGTGACTGGAAACAGTTTCTCAAATATATTTGAAGAGTCTCTTTGTTTGCTGAATGAATAACAAAGATTTCAATAAGTGCCTCTTGAGTATTTAAGCCAAGAAATAAGTATGAGTGAGTTGGGGTTTGCTCTGCCCACACTTATTCCTTCATGGCCTGTCTGGCAGATGTTCCTACAGCAAGAATGGGAAAAAGAGAAATTTTCTCCTTAGGGTTGAAGGCCAAAAGTAAACTGCAAGTGGCAGTGTGGCATCCATTATTTTTAGGTAGTCCTTATTTCTGTTAGTGGTATATCTGTTTGCACACCCCCAAAGTTGAAATTGTATGGATATTCAGGGGGAAAAAGCACTGGATGTGAATGACTAAACCTATTTCTGTCTCAGAGCTACTGTCCTTTTTGTGCATGGACATTGGCACACGAGGAGGAAGGGCCTTGCTGCTTGGGAGAGGATTACTGCTGTCACCATTGAGACAACTGATCCAAACTGTGACACTCCTACCTTAAACTCACCAACATGAACCCCGCTAGAAGGAAGCTGTGAAGTGGATGAATTTACTGTGTACACTGCATAAGTGCTGCAAGTTCTGTAGTCTCAGTGTGACCTGTTGGGAAAGTATAATTTTGGTGTTTAATAATGATTGCCAGAATGGCCCAAGGATGTGCTGGGATTCTGAAGATCTCAAATATCTTATGAGGAAAAGCTGAAAGAGCTGAGCTTGTTCAGCCTTGAGAAGAGATGTCTGAGAGGGGGCCTCATCAATGTCTGTAAGTACCTTCAGGGAGGCTGTCAAGAGGATGGAACCAGGCATCCAGTCACACCATTCTTGGTGGTGCCAAGCACTAGGACAGGAGACAATGGAAAGAAACTGATGCCCAGGAAGTTCCACCTGAACACAAGAAATAACTTCTTTACTGTGCAGGTGCACTGGAACAGATTGCCCAGAGATGTAGAGTCTCTCTCACTGGAGATATTCCAGAACCGTCTGGACGCAGTCCCTTGCCAAGTGCTCTGGGATGAACCAGCTTCAGCAGGGAAGTTGGAGGAGCTGACCTACTCTGGTCCCTGCCAACCTGACCCATTCTGTGATTTTGTAAATTCAGATGTGTTGCTGATTTGTGTGTGAGTTGTTCTGGCTCCCCTGAAGATGAAATGTGCTTTTTTTGGGTGACTTACATCTAATGGGCCTAATTTCTGCAGAGATATTGTTAAAATAAACTTCAGAGTTCCAAAATATCTGTGTAGCACAACAACAAAATTGAAGTGATGAGCTTTGCTGCTGTTTTAATCCACTTTGCTTACCAGCATCACACACTGGCAGGAGTAGAAACTCCACTTTTTTCTTCTTCAAGCCAACCAAATTCTGACCCAAAGGGCTTCACTCTACTTTCTGCTTGCCTTTGAGGAGGTGGATTAGCTTGAGTCTGAATGTTGTCCTTATGGCTTATGAGGATATTTCAGTGGCTGATGAGTGGTTTGTCAAGGGAGATCTCTGAGTGGCCTGAGAAGATTTAATGGATGCCACAAGGTTTTGGGGAGGATGTTTTACCTCTCTTCATTTATTAAAAAAATGTAATGTAGTTGCAGATGAGAATTTAATAGATAGAGAATATTGAATATTCCCTATCAGTTTTATTGAACGTTTTGCAATGTTTTGCTACAGCTTCATAGAAAACAGCAAAATGTGCATTATCAAGGCCATTTTGGTGTATTGTTTTTAATCTGATTTGAGCCATTGTTGTCTGCCTTGCAGTTTTCTGTTCTTTTACTTCTTTCTCTGGAAAAAGAGTTTTGCTCTTTGGTTATTTCTCTTTTGCTTTTGAGCAGGATGCTTAACTTAGGGCAGGATGCTTTGCCTCAGTTTCCTGAGGTATTAGGATGTATAAAGGAGGTATTACACATATACTGGGAGGCTAAACTAATATTTACCAAGTATTTTGAGGCTTCTAGTTCAAGATGCCCTCACTTGGCACTGAGTTAAAGTATTTCTTCCTGAAGTGCTCTTTTGGTGATGCTTGTGGTGTAAGTAAACAGTGAAAAGTGCTGAAGGGCAGACAGTTCAGTATAAGGTAATAAATAATGTATTTAGTGAAAGTATCCGAGTTGTGTGCTCCGCAGAAATATATAGGTTGTTGATTTCTACCTTGCCCTATCTGTCTTTGTTGTGGTGCAAAATACTTGAAAATGTCCTTTAATCTTTGTCTCGTCCTTGCAGTGTGAACATAAAGGCCTCTCCAAGGATCTAATATCTAAAGGAAGGTAATTCTACTACAGTGACGGGAAACAATAATTACTAAATTTCCTGAATAGTAGGGAGCTGATCCCTCCGTTCTTGGCCCTCTCACTGCTGGTGAGTATCTCGAGGATGGCGCACCCCTGCCTGCTGATGTTGCGGGCCTCTCGCCGCTCCCCACCTCGAAACTTAGTGGCCAGTGGAGAGAACTGGGAAGGTGCCGCAGGAGGGAGGCGGCGGTGGGGCAGCGTTGCTCGGGCTCCGTGTGCGGGAAGGCGCTTCCCCAGCGCGGGGGGAGCCGCGGCGTCCCTGCGGGCGGAGCCGCAGTGCGCNTCCTGCGCTCCTCGGCCTCGCACAGCGCCCTGCTTCCTCATGGCACGGGGCCGGGAACTGCTTTTGCATGTGTCCCGCTGCCCTGACCGGGACGAAGGAGCGGACTCCGAGCTCCGCGGGTTCAAGGAGACTTTCAAACTAGTCCTCCCGGGAAGGGAACCCGGTTCAGCCCGTATTGCGGGGTGAGTGCGGGAGAATCGCCGCGACACCGCGCGGCTCTGCGCAGGGGCTGGGCTGTGTCCCCTCGTAAGACTCTGGGCACTCTCCGCATCCTCCCAAAGGTTAAAAGCGAGCAGGAGGCGCGTCAAAGGGCCTTTCTGAGCTCCTTAGTCTCCTCTCCCTCCCTCTGGAACGGTGCTTGCTTACTGCACGGAATGCAGCC
Organism: Ploceus nigricollis; assembly: GCA_013399945.1. NCBI lineage: Eukaryota > Metazoa > Chordata > Aves > Passeriformes > Ploceidae > Ploceus > Ploceus nigricollis. Next base: position 687,132 of record VXBC01001745.1, on the reverse strand, counting down.
TCAGCACTGAAGGCAATCCTGATATTGCATCCCGGAAGGCTCTTTCCCTCAAACAGATTTTCGAGCAGAAACAGGGGCAGTCCCTGCTCCACTTTCGGGGTGGTGAAGCCCTGCGGGGAAAAGGAGACTGACTCGGTCCGTCCCTTTCCCGACGATAATTCCCCAGCTCTTTCCCTCAGGCGAACCGTAAACTGGGGATTATTTCAGTGGCCAAGTGGTTTAAAAGGATATGTGAGGGGACTGTGCAGGGGCCATCAGATCTGCTCATCGCGGGTTATTTACTAAGCGCTCCCCGCTTCCCTTAACGCGAAAAATACGAGACGAGCCGAAGGCTGGCCCGAGCCGTCACCTCCGTAACGTGGGGAAAGAGGGAGAAGCGTGCTATTGATGCCCGGGAAAACTTTCATGATTTTGTTTTCAGGAGTCGGCAATAGGAGCGACAGGGCAAAATACACCTGATGCTGCTAACTGGAGAGAGGATAGAATGAACGCACCGACAGATAAAAACGTCTGCCCGCAGTCTTTTGTTGCAGTACGAATTCCCGATACACGACCTTTTCCTCTTTCTTTTCTTTATTCGTTCCCCGCTACCTCTGCTGGGGCTATCTCCGAAATAAAAGCGGAGACGTGGGGTTTGGAAAGCCACGTCTCACCCTGGCCATGTAGCCCAATCTTGAGCCTCTGTCAGACTTGCAGTGCGGTGTTAAAGCTCGAGTTGGCCCTGCATCGCCTCGCCTCCACAAGTCTCCAAACCCCGGCGAGGCAAGAGAGGTGATGGACGAGCGGGGCGAGTCCGGAGCCCCTCGCATCTGCTGTCCTCCCTGGGCTCCAAGCCCGTGGGTGGGCAGAATTACACGCCTCTGTTCCCATCCACGGGCTTTCGGGGAGGACTTAAAGCAAGGCAATGATCGCCTTCGTCCTGTTACGGGCAAGGCGAGAGTGTTTTGCTGAGGCAGGGAATAAGTCTGTGAGTTCCCGAGCACCCCGTCATGTATTATTGCCCACAGTTTGAGCACTTTGGGATTAGCTAGAGGCAAAACTCCAGGTTCACGTGGAAATGCCCTGGAGACAACGTGCGTGGGGCAAGCGGGGGAGGAACAGTGGCGGACTGCAGTGCTCGCTCTTTTCAAGCATCTCCGCGGGGAAAATTGCAGCCATTTCCATATAACGAAAACCAAGTTAGGGGGGAAAAGATAATAGAAACAATTAGTGAGTGAGCTGGCGCGTTTCGAGTAATGAAGCCTTGCACGTCCGGCACCGCTCCGTGAAGGGTGCAGCGCTGGCTGCCGTAGATAAATCCCGCTGCTCATTGTCATTCTTGTCTCGGCAAAGCCTGGCGAGTCCCGCCGATCCGCTCGCGTTTTCGTCGGAGGCTCCGTGTGCTGGAGCCATGGGCAGTGCCGAGGGCGAGTAGCGCATCACTCCTGCGTCTCGGAGCAGCGGGTCTCTCTCCTTCCCCCCATGGTGCTCACCCCGGGCGGGGAGTCTCCGCTCCCGTCTTCTCCCGAGGTCCAAGGGATCGGCCCCGCCAAGTATCTTTTCAACCTTTTATTCCAGGCGACTGAGGCTCATAAATCACCAATTTCTCCTAGTGCCTCGCAAACTCTCACCTGGCCTTATTGTGTCCCAAATAAATTTTCTAAACAAGCATTTGCCTCCCAAATACGGATATAATCTTCTCTGGCTTTCTTGTTAATGACTTCCATTGAATCGATGCGGCAAAGCTCTTTATCTTATAGTGCACTGCAGAGTGTGGCATTGTACACATATGGTTTAGTTTTTTCCCCCCTGACTCTTGCGAACTGGGCAGCTTCCAGCCGGGAAAGGCGCACTTACACATATTTGACTCCTTGCACATTCTAATACACTGAAACGGTGCAGGATGGTTTGGGGGATATGTTTGAGCAAAGAGACTGAACTAAGTCTATGCAAATGCATTGTTAAAGCCGATTCTGAAGAAGTAAGTCTGTCCTTAAGACAGAGCTGAAAATGCCGTGGACATTTTTATTGCTGTTGCTGAAAATAGGCTAAACACGGAGCGATCAATTGCCAGGGCAAACGGATCAAGAGTAAGAGTTAAGGTCACGTGTGGGGGGGAAAAATTATATATATAAAGGGGAAAAAAATATAGAAGGAAGGTACGTGTAGAGCCTTTTACACGGGAGGACGCGTCCAGAGCCGGGGGTGCTGTGAGCGTGGCTCTGGTGTGCAGTGCGTACCCTGCAGGGGTGAAGGCAGAGGACAAGCGAGGGGGGAAATTGTCTGGCAGCCTGCCCGGAGCCACCCCCAGGTACGGCCTCCTCGGAGCCCTGGTGCAGCCGGCGACTCCCCGCGTGGGGAGGCGTTTTTGGGAACCCCGCGGCCGACACAAATTGGCGCCGCCGGGTCCTTGCAATCTTCCCCTCTTTCCCGGCCCCTGGAAAGCAGCGGGGCTGCCTGGGTTCCCTGCGCCGCTCCCGAAACTTATCCCAGCTTGGAGCCTGCACCCAGGGGCTCGCCTGCCTCTCACGCCGCGTGTGTCGCTGTGTGTATGTGTGTGTGTGTGTGGGAGCGTCCTCTGTGTCTGTGTGGAAGCGCTGGGCTGCCGTGTCCGTGCCTGCTTTCTGTTTGAAGGCATCTAGAAGTGTTGTCTCTGGTGTCCACAGGACCCGCTGGCAAAGCAGAGGGGGTGAGTATGAGCCCCTGGTTGTGACCCCTCTTTCTGCTGTGTCTGAGCTGCCAGGCCGTCCAGTCTGGAGTGTGATCTTTATCTTCATCTGAGAAAGAACAGTTTACTCCGTGTTCTCCTTCTTCCTCTGAACTTGACAGGGAAGTGTAGGTACAGTTTCGTTTCGATCAAAGCAATGCCTGCAAAAACGGAGTGTACTTCCATCCAAACTCTCAGAACTGTGCCACCCCTTTCTAGGCTGAACTCAAACTCCTTTTCTAACTTGCAAAATCTGTTTGTGTCCCTGCTTGACAGTCTGTCCAGCTATCTGTCCGTCTATCTTTCTTTGGGGTTGACCTTTCTGGGAGAGGCAGCCCAGGTCGGATTGTCAAGTACGTGTCCAGTCCTGTCCAGTTTGTTTGGCGTGAGTTTGCCCTCAACCCTCCCTCTCTGCCGAATTCGTTCTTTTTTGAGTAATTAGACAAGGAAAGTCCCATCACCCTTCTGAGCACCTAGGGTCCCCAAACCAGAACCCAATCACAGTACTCAAAATTCAGAGGGTCTCTCTGAAGAAAATGTATTTGTACTTAGATACACGAACACACCCATAAAAAGCTTTCGAACTGCGCCAGCGGGTAAATGAGGTGTCAAATCGGATTATGTGAAAAGAGATAACGCTGATCTCCTAGGCATATTTAAAATAGGTTACCAGTTTATTGTTGGTTGGTTTGTTGTTTGGGATCCTTTTCTCCTGAAATAAACATGAACTGCTTTCTGAAATCGTTTTCCCCCATGGGGTTCCCCCTTATTCTGTGATGTATTTGCCATTGTAAACAGGAGATGAGCAATTTCTAAATCTCGGATCAGGGTTAGAGGACGAGAAGAGTTAATGCCGCTAATCTAGTTCTGTTTCTAGACACACATGTTTTGGAATATGGCGATACGCTGACGAAAAGGTGCTCTCCGAAAGGACGAGCCGCTCGGCGTTTAGCCGGGAAACAGTGTAGGACGGAAAATGCAGCTGCGGAGATCGGATCTTGACCCCGAAAAGTTTGTTCTGTAGCTCTTTACAATGATTATTTCTAGGAAGACTGAAGAGGTCAAGCTCTTATTTCAGCTCCGCACGGGTTTACAGCCGCAAACCATAAGGGACGGTGCTGTAAAGCTCCCAAGACCTGGTGAAACACCAGTTTTTCACACTTTGTGCGGTGCCGCCGAGGTGTCTTCTCTCCAGCGAGGGTTTGGGGCTTGTGCGCCGTGATGGTCTCTCGGGGAGAGGGAAATGTTTGCTAAATTTGTTTTCCAATGCCGACGTTAAAACGAAAAGGCGGTCTTTGAAGCGTATCTTTTAAGCCGCGCCGTGCAGACCTGGAAACCAATTCGCCGGGGATCAGTCGTGAAACCTAAAGAAGGAATAGGGAGCCTGCAAATCTTTGCAGCCGCAAAGAGAATTAATCGCATAACACCGGCTAGACGGCGTCCGCCCGAGCCCTGAGTTTAAAAATCAAAAGAGGGAGTAAAAACCCGATGCGAAAACCAGAGAAGATATAGCTACAATAAAAAACGGGTCAGTAAAGCCTGCACTGCACAGGCCGACCCGCATGCCCGGTGTCAGGGCGGAGGGGGAAGGTGTGACCCCGAGGTGTCATATCTGTCGGCAGGGCCTTCGCCGGGGTCCCCTGGGCAGGGGAGTCAGCGGGCGAGGCCGCGGCCACGAAGCGGAGCTGAGACTCGCTCAATTCCACCGCGGGTGCAGCAGGCACTGCGAGGGGAAGGATCGCCTGCAGACCTGCAGCTAAAGGCCCAGAGCCCCTGCCCCGGCCGTGCTCTGCTCTTTGACTTCTGCCTACCCAGCTCGGCCTTTTTTGCCGGTGGATGGGAGACGCCTGGCTTCTCTTGCTTTTCCGAGCAGACGACAAAGAGCTGCGATTTCTCTTCTGTGGCTCTCTGGGTGATTCCTTCTCCCACTTTGCTGTCTTACGCTTGTCCATTAACTTTAAAAACTTGGCGAAGGTTTCTGTTCTCAGGGCTCCAGATACATCTCCTGACACACAGGATTCGCAGTCGAATTTTTCCATTTCGCAGGAAACCGCCCTGCCAAAGGGGGTTTCTTCTTAGCTCCAAGTTCAAAGGCACAGTCCTGAAGTAGTTAAGGGGGCAAAAGGAACAAGTGTGGGGGAGGCACCGGGTCAGGAGCGCAGGGTCGAAGCCATTAGAGCCTCCGCCTCTGCGGCCTTGCCCTTTATGGCCTCAGCATTTCGCTGCGGGCACCGTCCCCACGCATAGGACCGAGGGGCTTGAGGGACACCGGATGGGGAAGGGAAATACCCTGGTGCTTCTCTTTGGAAACACTAAAGAGACGGCACTGAGGGCCACCGAGCCCAAAGGAGCGACCCCGGCGGAGAGCGGGGCTTGAGGAGAGCCTGGTTTTTCTACCCTCTCTCCTGCCTTCTTGGGATCCGCGATCACTGGGGTACTGGGCAGGCATATCCTATTAATAAACGGAATAATAGTTTCTCTGCCGCTCCCGGTACCTGCTTCTCTCCGTCCACTACACCCCCTGTCAGCCCGAGGGTGTCTGCTGGTGAAATCTTCCCTCACCGCAGCCCTCTACTCCTTCCCTGCGAGTTATTGGGTTACACTCGGCTGCTGTGTTATACGGGGCATGTGCTGGGTTGTTAGAAACCTCTATAAAAGAATAAAGACTTAGTGGCAGCCCGCGCCTGAAACTCGTTTACCTACACGTTATAACGCAGTCCGCAGAGGCCGTTTAGAAGCGACGGGATTTGGGCTTGTAGAAAGACGAGTCTCCCACTATTTCGATTTGATCGAAAGAATAAAACCGTGTAAGGTGTTTCCTGTCTACTTGAGATTTTGTGCGGCACTTTAGGCAGGTTGTTTCTTTGGAAAACAGCCATGGAGCCCATTGTCTTTATCTGATGCTTGAAAGATTGGGGAGGAGAGGAAGAAGAAAAATCATTGTTAAAAAACACTTTGAAGTTGTGCAACTGTTGCTGCTCCAATTTTTTTCTCCAGTTTCCAGATGCACCAGAAATCGTTACTTTGATCTCACAAAGCAGCAATTTATATTTTTTAATTTTTTAAAAAAATGGTTGGGTAACTCAAAGCGTAATGGCAAACATGCCGGGGATGAGGTCATCGGGCCGCGCAGGGAGGCCCGGGAGGCGGGAGCGAGCGAGCGCCGAGAGCGCAGGAATAAGCCAGCGGGGAAGGACGGGGCTTTCTCTCCGGACATGCCTGCTTGCCGGAACCAGGTTGCTCAGAGCTAATCTTACATCCCCGCTCGTTCACAAGGGAGAAGTGTGCCAGTGCACAAGGGGCTGACTGAGCGTGCGGTGGGACCCTCCCTTTTATGCGCTTGCCGAGGGCTGGTGGAGGGGCGCGATGCCACGGAGAGAGGCGCGCACACGTCGAGTTGCAAGGAGGCCAGGAGCTATTAAAAACCGCGGCTGGAGCCGTGGCGAGGGCCAGGACACGACTTGGCAAATGGTCCCGACCCAATTTCGTCAGAGGAGGGGGGAGATCATAGAACCCTATAATATACTGAGTTGGAAGGAACCTTCAAGGATCATCGAGTCCAATTCCTGGCCCTGCACACGGCAGCCCCATGGATCACACCATGTGCCTGAGAACGTTGTCCAAACGCATCTTGAACTCTCTCAGGCTTGGTGCTGTGACCATTTCCCTGGGTAGACCGTTCCAATCAGTGCCTAACCACCCTCTGGGTGAAGAACTTTTTCCTGATATCCAGCCTAAACACACCCTGACACAGCTTCAGGCCGTTCCCTCGGGTCCTGTCACTGGTCACTGCAGAGAAGAGATCAGTGTCTGCCTCTCCGACGTATGAGAGCCCTCTGCTTTCACTGGTGCATGGCCAACGCTCTTTGAGCGTTCCTCAAAAATTAGTTGTCCCATATAAAACCAGGAGCCTCGCGTCTCTTGCAACGCTCCCAGCTCAAGGATACGATGCCTAGGCTGGAGTTACCAAAGCCAACCCGACCCGTTGCCTGAGCCCACCGGGACGGCTCTCTCCCGTCTGCTCCCTCCTTGCCCGGAGAAGCCTGCACTGGCATCCCTGTCCCCAGGGCCACGGCGGCCGCCGGGCCCGTAGTGATGGCAGGGACAGCGCTAAGATCGGCCGGACGGAAGTAGCAGGCTGACAGCTGCCTCCCTCGGGCCTCCCCCTCCCTGACCGAGCCACAGCCACCTGCCTAATGGCTTGGCTCCCGGGAGACACCCACCCGTGCGGAGGTCAGGAGTTTATTTTGCTAAGGAAAATCAAATGGGAGGAAGGGTAAGGGGAGTGTGTTTGTGTGGTGGACCCGAGAGACACCGGCCCCATCGCTCTCCCACTGAAAACACAGGCCCGTGTTGAATCAGCGGCGTTGACTGNTGCCTGGCTTTTCCATTCCAAAGATACCGACCCGGATCAGGCTGCTGACCCTACAGACCACGCAAAGTGTGAAGTGGCTCTCTCGGAAGTCCGTCGTACCCAGTGAGGATGTTTGCAAAGCTCCTCGGGTGCCCCGCTGGAGAGAGCTCGACCCGGGCTCTGTTTCTGCCGTGCCTGGCGGCTCCCCTGTCGGATTGCGCGGGGGCTGCGCCCTCCTCCCCCAGCGCGGGTGGGAACGGCTCCGCAGCGGCCGCACGCCAGCGGGATTCCGTTGTGAGGCCGCCCGGACCCACGCGAGCCACTGGCAGCAGAAGGCGGCCTCTGATCCCGCTGCTGCCAAGGGGCGAGACGGCTCCAGCCGCTGGCCGCTGCCGAGAGGGCCCAGGCAGCGCCTGAGACACGTCCCGCAGGGTGGCTCCCCCGTGTCACCGCCCGGGCTGCCCCGGGAGTGGAGGCTCCGGTGCTGCCGCAGTCCCCGCTCCCCTGCGCGGTGAGGGCTGCTCGCTGCCTCCCCCGCTGCGGGGAGAGGTGCGGGGAGAGCTGCACACGCCAGCGGGAGGGGAGGTGCCCGTGGGGGACAGGAGACCTGCCAGCTGGCGGCCAGGCACACGGCCGCCCCCGCTGCAGCCTGCGGGCGGGGAAATCGATGGTCTCCAGGGTAGAGGGCAGCCCCGTACTGCCAGAATTGGCCCTCCCGTGGGAAATGCGACCGAAGTGACTCAAGGGTGAGGTGGTGGGATCTGTCGCGACTGCTCAAACCCCTTATTTTTAAAAGGGAAGAAATGCGGGGGGAGGAGGAAGAAGAGACAGAAATGAGATGCTGACACTGAGGAGTCACAGGCAGGCATCAACAATCGGTGCCTATAGACCACATCAAAGCACTGTAGAGCAACAATAAAATGCCTTGAAATACTTTTTAATGCAATGTTTGCATTGGGCAAGTCCACAGATGACGCCGACTTTGCCATCACTAGAGAAAGAAAGCAGCAGATGAGGTTTAACCAACATTTCTCTGAAACCCGACTATAGAGGGAAAAGAGAGGAAGGGAGAGGGAGAGATTTTTATAATCCTGAAAGGCAAGAGGAGAAACCACATCAACGCGAAGTGAGTAAAATGCGGCAGGACAGGATTACTAAGACACAGAGGGATCTTAACAAATAGACCAATATGCCACAAAAATCTGTAAAGAAGAAAACTTCCAGTCAGGATTGCTACGGAGGCACTTTTGACTCAGAGGCTATTGCTCGGCCTTGCTATTTTAGAAGAGGCCATACTTGTTCCCCCTGGCGCCCCCGTTCCCCTGGCGATATGGGGGCACACACAACCTGAGTTTTGTCCCGATAGTTGGAGAGCTTTTCTGGGCGGGACGCCTCTCGCACGGATGGTGAAGAAGGAAAAACGGGGGCGAATGTGTGTGCTGGCAAGGGGAAAACCTCCGGGTTCCGGTCAGTCTCTGCCAAATAAGCAGTCACACTCAGATGAGCGCTTAATTGCTATTGTGTTTTTGTTTTCCAAAGGCAGAACTCCTATTCCCCGAGCGCGGCTGCAGTGTGGCACAGGCTGGCTTTGTCTGGTTGCTGTGCGGCCGGTCTCGTCATGCTGGCCCCGCCTGACTGCAGCCCAAAGCCAGGAGTACCTATTTAGCCTCCTGCCACCCACGCACGAGAGAATGGCTGGGTGCCGGCGGCTGAACCCCCCTCAGCCCTGCAACGAGTCTCTCCCTCGCTGACTGCTCATTCCCGAGGAGATGAAGCCCCGACCTGTGCTGAACTGTCAGATCCCGCTCTCAGTTTGCTTCGTTGCCTTCCCCCGTGGGCGAGCTGCTGTCCCCTCCGAATTTGGCTCTCCTCCCTCACCCGCTGGCCGGCCGTGCCAGGCGAGACCCGGCGCCTGCAGCCGGCACTGTTTTTCCCTAAGCCGGAGCCGGTCCCGGCTGAGCTTCCCGTGCTGTTTTCACACAGAACCTCCCGGCTGCTGCGCCCACGCCGGGCAGCCTCGGGAAGTGCTGCCGGGGCTGCCTGCCCTAGGTGCGGCTGGCCCGGGGGCTCCGCTCTTCCCTGCTGCGGAGATGTCCCTGCGGTTCGGCCCCTGCGGACAGCGGCTGGCCGCTGCCCACCGTCCGCCTCAAAATATTGTTCTGCGGGAGCCTGAAAGGCGGCATTGCGGCGCTCGGGTTCCTCCTCCGAGTATGCCACACGCCGCTCCTTGGCCCGGGGCGACTCCGTGCCCACTGCGACAGGGACGAGGCGGGGCCGAGCCCAGGGCAGGGACAGAGGCCTTGCGGCGGGGGAAGCACCGCACACGCTGCCGGGCTCGCTGCTGCGTGGTGGTGTCTCCCCAGGGGATGGAGAGAGAAGATAATTTCACTTATAGAATCATGATAGAACGTGACCCCGACAGGAATGCGGCCGGCACCGAGACGGGAGCGGGGGGATAGCTGTAGGTTTCTGTGGCTTTGCGGGGAATTAGCGGGATGGGTTGTGGGCCGAGAAATCTGCGCTGAGGGAGGGATAAAGGTTCAGCTGGATCAGGGGGTATCCCACGGCGTAATCCCTCGTCGCTCTCCATTCGATTCCAAGGTTTCTATCTTCCAGGCAAGAGAAATTCCTGCGAGGTGTGCAGTTCACACGGCAAAAAAAGGGACCACAGATACCAGGAGAAGTTCCTCCCGCCAGCCCAAAATTTCGTCCTGAGAGAGCCCAGTCCCCGGCAGCATTCTGGTTACTAGAAGCTAATAAAAACAGTATTAGAAGCTAATAAAATCTTGCTTAATAAGAAATCTGGGTGAATTCCGGGCGCGGAACAAGAACGGGAGACGTTTGAGATGCAAAAAGAGAGCACGGGTCCGGGTCCGGTGGCTCATGACCACTTTCGAGGGGCTTGGAGCCGCATGTCTGGCATGCCTGCCTTGCACAGCAGTCGTGTTTCACGTGGGTCAAAATAAGCCGTGTTTGAAGTTCCCGGGTTGTGCCACGAACGTATCTTGTGAGAAGGCCGGGGACCACTCTCCTGCTTCTGTAGTGGTGCCTAGCGCTGATAACACTGTTTTCCGTAGTGGGAGGATTACATTCGGCGGTCACAGATCTTTTGAATAGTCCCATTAAAGTCTGCTTCGTTTTAGGTTCGGCCCTAAACGGGATTGTTTACAGTATAACACATCATGTATGAGGTAGGGGAGCGCAGAGACTTCTCTTGGTTCAAAGAGCCGTGCATTGAAGAGGAAAAAAAAAATCCCTTATATTTATTTTTTTGACCGAACACACATTGAAATGCTGTGTGCATTCCTGCTTTCCTCCCTGGAAAAGCGAGCTTTGGATCCCGTCTCGGTAACAAGGGGACAGTTGTCTGCCTGCAGCGCTCCATATGAGAACTATTGTGTGCAAAACCCACAGCGCTTTCTGGGTAACGCCATTTTTTTCGGCATGCGTGAGGCTTGGGGACAAGAGCGGGACAAGGGGCAGCGTGACTGGGTCCTGCCCGTACCCGGGGGAGGTTAAAGCGCGCTTGGCTTCTCCCTCTCCTCCTCCCCGGCGGCAGCTCAGGCTGGGACGGCTGCAAGGTACCATAGGCCCCGTGTCTCCAGATCTCTCCACTGATGGCACTCAGTCCTGTGGGTTTGGGAGCCGAGGGTTGCATTTGGGCTGGAAAAATAATCCAACAAAAAAGGAAACAAATTCCCAAACGTCAAGTCCCTGGAACGATCCCAAATTATAAGAGCAGCAATTATCTGCGATGAAGCAGCTCTTCAAAGCGCCTCTGTGTAAAAGCTGTTTGCTACCAGCTTTAAACTGATTTCTTTTACTTTTCCGATGAAAAAGTAGTCAGGCTCCCTGCAGAGAACAGTCACCTTTCACACTAAAATCTCCCTGCCGAGACTCGCGCGTGGGCTGCCCCACGCCAGATCCTAGCCCGGCCGTCCCGGTGCTCCTCGTGGGGTGATAAGGAAGGCGTACACATCCCGGTCTGGGGTCGGAGCCACAGGAGTGCTGAGCCATGGCAGAGCTGAGCCCCTCGGCCTCCGGGAGATCCCTGGCCGGCGACCTTCTCGAGACCAGCTCTCGTGCCCTGACTCTGACAGTGGATCTGGTTAAAGCTCCTGTCCTGGAGTTTGTCTAGATACAGCCTCGCTGCCGGCTTTCCCCCGCTCCTCCCGAGGTCTCCTAACTCTCTAGAACTCCGAAATTCCTTAAGGGTGGTTTATGTACTGGGGAAAAAAATCCAAAACCTGCCAACAAACAAACAAAAAAACTAACCCCGACCTATGAACCGCTTTGAAATCTCTCTCGGTCCCGTCTCTGGCATGGCTAACACCACTCCAGAGTCCACCTGCAAAGAGGGGCAGGGGCAGGAAGGAGGAGGCCCCGAGGAAACCGCAGCGACCCAGGGATGAGGCCGGGGGAGCGCACAGGGGGGCAATGGAGCCCAGGAGCCCAGCTGCACCTTCTCCTCGGCACCACCACCCTGTGTGAGAGACTTCGGCTGACTTTGCCACCTCTTCTCGGGGGTGTGAGTGTGTGTGTGCAAATAAAGTTGTCAGGAAGGTAATGTGGCGGGTGGCATGGCAGATTGGACATCTCTGTTCCCCATGGAGCCAAGTGGTGCACAGGTTTTTGGGGGGGGAGGGTGGTGGTCAGCCCTGCTTTCCGGTGGTCTTGCCAGCCTCTGCCCTCCTTGGAGCTGCCTCCTGCCTTTCTCCATCCGAGAGCTGCAGCCACGAGGATTCACCTGTCAGCAGAGACCTCAGCACAAGGCAGGGAGAAAATCCGCAGAAGAGGGAGGAAAAATAAATATCTTATAAAAAAGCGGGCGGCAGGAGCAGCCAGGATTGGGTCCGGGGCGCCCGTGGGTGTGAAGCCGAGTGTCCCGGGCGGGCGCGCCCCCAGGCTGTGCCCGGCGGCTGCAGCGCACAGGGAGCGGGGAGCAGACCAGCCCGCCCGTGTGTATCTGCGGGTTTCACGCAAGCAGCGAGAGCTGAAAGCTGCAGAAATTCCGCGAGCCTGCTGACAAGCAGGCAAAGCGGGTCTGTAGTCTGCAAATGAAGAGAGAGATCATCTAGTCCCCCGCTTATCGTTCCGGGTTGTTCTGAAGTTTGGCGTGGTAAATACAAAATGCATGGCTTTTAATCCTGCCTGTGTTGTTCCAAGTCAGTAGCAGAGAAGGCAGAAGGGTCTCTAGCCGGGACTTTGGTCTTTGTTTGCGAGGGGAACCTGCTTTGTGTGAATTATTCATCATAATTGCCTATTTCCAAACAGCTCCGCAGGGAGGCTCCGAAATGCAGTCAGGTCTGACTGGTGCCTGGAGAAAAGTGACGCCCGGACCTAGTGGAAGTTCAGGGACAGTTTTAAGTTCCCGATTCTCCTCCCCACCGGGAACGCTGGGGCCGGCATGGGGATGAATATGGGGAGAGGCCCGGGGACATTTTGTTGCCTTAAGCCCAGAAAACGTGCCGATGCGTTTCTGCTCTGCCTGGTTTCCTTCTGCCGCCCCGAAAACAGGAGAGACAAAAATAATATACGTGCCGAAACAAACAGAGGAGAAGTCCTGGTAAAACGGAGGGAAAGTAGTGGCTGTTTTTTATAGTCCAAGTGTATAATCGGATTTTTTTTTCTGTCCTGATAGAAAGCAGATAAATTTAGGAAGGGAGAGCTAAGAGAATAATTACAGGGTGAAGGTAGTTAAATTTTATTTCGAGTCCCAAAGGCAAAACCTGACATTTTATTGCAAACATCTGGAAGGCTTAAGAGACTGGCATGGTGTTTGTTTAAACACTAATAGAGATTTTTATTCTGTAAAACACAAACAAAGCCCATTTAAAAACACTTGAGACTGTAAATATTTTGCGGTGGTTCAATTCTCAAAGCCTGAAAAAACCGGGGGAAGGGGAGGGGGAACGAATCGACAGCATAATAGGGGTATAATTATGAATTAGTTAATATACGCAACAATACCGTTTGTGCAGACCATAAAAATAAATTGCAGGCGTATTTTTTTCCCCAGTCACAATAACTGACCCCGCGCAGCACGGGAACATCACCTCGCTCGTGTTTCCAAGCGGCGACTTGTGCTTGCTTTAAACTCGCCTCTTTCTAGAGAGCCAGCCTCGAAATCCTCCGTTCCGTTAAAAGATAATCGGCGCTGCGCTAAAGCCCAGTAAATCACTCGCTCACGTTATCAGACAGCCTGGTTTTAACGTTGTTTTCAATTACTAACTTTTAAAAAAAGAAAAATAACAATAAATCCACGGGCTAGATCTGGATGAGGGACCTTCGGAATGGTTTTTCTTGCTGTGGAGAAGGGTTTGAAACTGGCCCAGCCCCTGCAAACAGCACATCTGGACAGCACTCCCGCCCAGCAGCCGGCTCCCCTTATTTCTCTTTTTTCCCCAAATATTTCCATACATAAACAAATATTTTTCAGGCTCGCTCTGCGACAACTGGAAAGCAGAAGTGAATGATTTCTTTATAAACCCCGAGGCCTGGCCCTGCGACCCTTGCTCCTGCCACTTTATTCCAGGGAGCAGTTTCCTGGATTTAATGGGAGCTACCCCTGCGAGTAAGAGTCTGGAATAAAGACCAGCCAAAGGGACGCATTCATCTCTGGCGGCCGGGGGTCGGAGTCGGATCTGAATCCAGATTAAGGCCAGGCCTCTGGTAGACTCGAGGTTTATACCGCTCGCCGCGGGGAGAGGGGACCCTGGCCTCAGTGCCGCTGCGGCTGAGAGGAGCCCCGGGCTCCGGGTGCCGGCGGCGCAGCGCGGACGCGTTTTGCTCAGTCAGATCTTGGTGCAAAGGCTCAACCGAAATCCCATCCCCCGGCTCGGGGACAGGGGGTTTTCTCTGGGTGAGCTTTCGCAGCGAACCCTGCGAGGGGGCAGCGTTGGTTCTCTGTCCCTCCCGCCCCCCTCATCCCTCCCCTTTCCCCCGGCACATCCAGTGGGGCCGCAAGGTCGCTGCAGGGTCTGCCCTCTCTCTCCGCTCGCACGGCAATGCCTTTGTGTTTGCCGCTTTCGCACCGCCCGGCGCGGACGGGCACAGGGAGGGGAGCAGTCCTAAATCTCCCGGGCATCAGGGTAGGGCCAGGGAGGAGGGAGAGGAGCAAGCGTCGGGGCCGTGACTCCCCGCGGCTCCGGGAGCAGTGTCCGGGACCGCGGGGAGCTGCTCTCCCGCCCCTGGCAGAAGGGTCTGCTCCCTGGGGTTTGACAATTAGGGGCCGTATTGGCGTGGAAAGTGCGCTGTGTCTCTTGTCGGTGCTGCAGAGGCTGTGCTCGGCTGCCAGCGCCGGGCGCGGAGTGCTCGGACACCTCAGCTCACAGACCTCGGGTGGCACAGGAGAGAGCCCCAAGGTAAGAGACCCTAAAGGGGTCGGGGCTGCTTTAAACCGTCCACCAGTAAAAACACACTTACTGCTCTGGAAAACGTATTTCTGAGTTCTTACATCAGTTCCCAAAATTCGCTTAAGTCTCCCTGCCTTTCCAGCACCATTTCTCGTGACTAAAACGCTATAAATAATCCACTGTTTTCTTGGGCTCTTTTGCTAAATTCTCCCTCCAGCTTCATTGAAAGCCTTCCTCGGTGTCTGCATCCCAGACAAGTGTTTCCGAGGCTTTCGGAAAGAGAGAAAAGAATTGTTTTGGTGAGGTTTTTGGGGGGATTATTTCTTCTTTTCGAGACATTCCTTCGCCTGGGAAAAGACACACAGCTGGGGGACCCGCTGGAAACACGTGTGCCCTCCTCCGAGTCCCCGCTCCCGCTGTCGGCTCCCTCCAAGCCCCTGCCTCGTCCCTTCTTGTTGCTACTCCTGCCCGGCACGGCTCCTCGCGGGCCCGGGGAGCGGGCAGTGCCAGGGTGGGGAACACACGACATCCATCCCGTGTGGCAGCGCCGCTGTGCCCGTCGCTGAGCCTGCGGAGAGTGACCTGTCAAGGAGGTGTACTGGAGGGGAGGGGAAAGGAGCGACGAGGAGGGGGATGAGGGCTGTAGGGCGGGTGATGGAGACGTACAAAACCTGCTCCTCGGCCTAGATAACAGGGTTTAGCCGGGATTTCCGAAGAAATGGCTTCTTTCCCGTTTTTCATCTGAAATCCGTTTCCGTGCGTGGGAACCCCGGCGGGCTGTTGTCAGTCGGCGCTTTAGGCCGGGGAGAGCGGGCTGAAGGGCTCCGCCGTACCGCGCTGACGTGGGCACCATGGATTCACTCTGGGAGCAGAAGGAAGTGTCTTTTCCCCCTACGCTCCCACACGTGCCCCTTTCACTTGTTTCGAGCCCCATAGAAAAAAAATCATCTATGAAATACCTGCCCTAAGCAGCTCTGCACCTTCGGGTAGCAGCTGAGAAGCAACAGACAAAAATAATCCCTTCCTGAAAATTTGTGTGTCTCCTTGCTCGGTTTTCCACCGCGGCTCGATCCAGGCTAATCCCCTCTCATACTTTATAATTATTTATATTTTATTTTGAATTTGTGTCGAATTAACCCCCCGCGGCTTTCCCCTCTGTATTTTCCGTGTACAGTGTTTCGCTTGACTTCACCTATTTTTCCGGGGTCCCACCAGCTAATGAAAACACTGCTTCTGCCACCTTCTCAAAAGCCGCCCTTGCTGCTTTTCACTGCGAGCCTCCCCCCGCGCCACGCGTGACCGAGGGGCGTGGGAGCAGCTGCGGACCCGCCTCAGCCGGGCGGATGTCAGGGCAGAGTGAACAAGAGAGCAGAAATAAAATGCTGAATATTATCCAGGCAAGCAGCCGGGATATGTACCTAGCGGCTTTGTTTTCGCTGTAGCTAGAGTGACAAAAAGAAGCGGGAAAGGGAAAAAAATTATTTTTATATAGATAAAAATCCCTTCCCAAAGAGAAGGCGCTCCCCATGCCCGGGTGTGTTTGGGTCTCCCTGCCAGCCCACGCCGCCCGCTCAGCCCCGCCGCTCCACGGACACGCATCGTTTTGAAGTGAAATTTCAACCCCCTCGAGACGTTGCTTCTGCTTCTGCCAAACACCGATTCCGCCGGCAAGGGCAAGTAATACATGGCATAAATGAAGTTTTAAAAACACCCCGTCATCCGGCACCGCTGGGTGGTAGAGCACCTCTCGGGTACTTTGCGTGGGGATTAGCCAGCAGCAACGTTTGGGAAACCTGGGTGCGGCGGAGAGAAGTGCGGGAGTTGTTACCTCTCTGTGTTTAGAGTTATGGGCTTCCTACTGGCTCCCCGTTCTTCAAACAGTTAATTCTCCCGGCCGGTGTTCCAGGACTCAGATGGCCAAAATTCCTCTCCCTCAAACCCGAGTCTCCCTCCCCTCCCTATTGGGTCGCAGCTTTTGGGTCTCTCCCGAGCTCTCCCTCCTATT
>VXBC01001745.1:638745-668460 GCA_013399945.1 Ploceus nigricollis | reverse complement strand
TGTGAATTCGAATTGGAAAATTGGAAAACTCTCCACGTGCTAGATTGGAGAGCGGGAGAGAATGGCTGCTAGTGCCTGAAACCTCAGAAAGTAAACGTGATGTTTTTCATAAAGCAAAGGAAATCAAGAACAGTTTGAGAAATCATTTTTAGGAGGTTGATAGACTTTAAATAAAGTCCGCGACTGTAATTTGCACAGTCACTTCATTAAACCTAATTCCTCCGCGGTGTACTTTTGCTGCTGGGTGAAAATTGATTAGCGGCTCTATAATGACCACCAAATTCCATCTTTACAAGACCTAATTAAGAACAAAGTTTACACCTAACGTATTTTAAACTTGCCAAATCTCCAGCGATATAGGAAAAAAAATTAGAAAAGGGAATTTTTATAGCGTCCCAAAGGTTCAACACTCAAAGCCGCTGCCCCCGAGTAGCGACGGGCTGCTCCTGCTGCTGGCGGTGCTGCTGGTACGGGGATGCTTGCGGAGAGGCCGCAAGTTCTACAGTACGCACTGGGAAATTATGTCCTGATTTTCGTGGTATAACATAAATCAGTCTAGCCCCATTTATCGATCTTTTCGCCTAAATTGCCTCCATTTCAGCGCGGGAGGGTCTGAAAACTTCAGTGCGAGGAGCTACACGCGGCCACGAGTAGAGTAAGGCTTCGCTCTCCTTTTCCCAGATCTTTTGCGTGCAGGCGGGTGTTAGGATTTCTCTCCCAGGCGCGGGACACCCCTCCTCCGGCAGGGGTGAGGGGAGGAGGCGGCGGAGCGGCCCCGGTTCAGTCCCCGCGTCGGTGCGGATCTGTGCTGGACGTGCACAAACCGCAGCCTTCGGCAGTGCCTGGGAGGCAGCGCTACTTGTTTACCCGTTTTGGCGGAATCCCTGACCCCTTACGTGCCATCTTACAGCCGTGCCCAAACTCTTCGATGACGATATTGGCGAGACCGAGTCTCCCCGAGAGACCTGCCCTCCCTCCGGGGCCGCATCTTCCTGGGAGAAGAGAGGTGGCAGGCTGGGAGGTGCCGGGTCGGGCTATGGCGTGGGCAAAGGTGAGAAAAAGAAAGCGGATAAATCCCCCAGGTTTGTAAGAAACGTCTCTCGAGTATCCGAGCTATTTATGTCTTAACCATGAATTTTGTCGCCAGAGTTAATGTGCTTTTTTTACGAGACTCATTTAAAAGGGGGATAAACCTGGATTTTAATCATGTGCGGGTTCAACCACGAAGTTGTGAAAAGGAATTCGGGATTACAGCGGCTCTCACCTTCTCTTCCCCACCCCCTGCACTCGGGCATGCCGCGCGTGGGGCCGCGACCGGGCCGGGGGAGGCAGAGCTCGCCCAGTGGCTCCGGGAAGCCTCCCCCGCTGCTCCGCCGCCGCCCACGGCCGCGCTCCCGCATCCTCCCCCGGCACTCAGTTCTCGCCGCCGACAGGCCAAAGGAGGAGGAGGAGGGTGACGGGACGCCCCTCCGTCCCCTTGGCAGGTTCGGTTTCAGAGGGCAGCAAAACAATGGGCTCGGATGTCTTCTGGGTATTTATAGATTTAACCTGAGCAGCGGAAAGGTCACGGGGGCCCCAGGCGCTGCCTCCCTGATGAATGTATTGTTTACCGTCGTTTTCGGCGGTGGCATTCGTCGGCCCGTCCCTTCGCCACCCCAAGGGCGCAGGGACAGACCGGGGCAGAGCCGAGCGCGCTCCTTTCCTTGTCGAAAGTTTAAGACTTTTCAATTTTTTTTTTGAGAGTGTGGGTGGGAACGTGTTTCCGTGGACGCGTTTGCCTTCACAAAAACAAGGCTGCTCCTTCAGGCGGTCAGGGTCTCTTCACGGCGGGACGAGCACAGGCGCTTCAGAGGCAGAACAAAACCGTGCGGCGGCTAAATAGATAGACGTTTTCGGCTTTGGGACCGTCCTTTTCCTCGCGAGGAAACACACAAGGGATTTTGTAAACGAATTTTAGTGCCAGTGCAGTCTTTGTATCACACGGCCAGCCCATCGGTATTTTTGGTTGCATATATTAAAAGTGCACCTACCGGTTAAAAAACCCCAAAACCACCCGAGAACAAACAAACAACCCCCAAACAACAAATTAAACAAAGGAAACCAAGGCATTTTTGAGAGATTAATTATTCGTTCCTTGTGTTTATCTGAATCTACGCTGGAGAACTACTGCGAGCCTCTGCAAAGAGAGAAAAAACACGGCACACATTTTTAAGACCCACAACGTGTTTATTACATGTGCTTATCCGTAAGATTAAGATCCGGGAGTTTGACAAAGCCTTCAGTGGCTGACAAGAGTAAAACCTTCAGCTCTTTTAGCGCGGCGTGCTGCTCTCCTGTGTCTCCCGGGAGGTTGCATCGA
This sequence comes from Ploceus nigricollis, assembly GCA_013399945.1. Lineage (NCBI taxonomy): Eukaryota > Metazoa > Chordata > Aves > Passeriformes > Ploceidae > Ploceus > Ploceus nigricollis. Next base: position 666,101 of record VXBC01001745.1, on the reverse strand, counting down.
TGTCCATCCCAACCCCGCTCCGCCGCAGGGCTCCTGCTCCTCCTTGCCCACGGGCAAACCCCCTCGGCTGGCGGGGGTGCGGGAGCCTCCGGAGAGGTAAAGAGATTTTAAGAGCAGGAGAAAATGCGATTGACCCTTCTACTTCCTTATTTTATTTTATTTTATTTTTTTTAATACCCTTGCTTCTGAATACTTATATTGATGAAGTCCGTTCTTCGAGCAGTGGCTGTTAAACCCGTGAAGCAGGAGGGTCTTAATTTGGTTTCTCACTTCAGCTTTTGTTTGAGTGCTCGGTGGATGGGGCTAGGATTTCAAGAGCTGGCAGAGCAATTTTTCTCGTCTCTTTCCCTAGGTAAAACAGATTGGTCTACATCCAATGCATGTTCCTTGAGGCTCGTAGACGAGCAATGCTCTGTGACAACGAGATGTTAGACAAGAGAGTGTCAGCTTTGCCTCTGTCTTGGGACTGGGTGTTATTGATGAGAAGTCTTTCTAACGAATTTGTGTGTGACTGGGATTGTATGAATTCATTCCACCTGTTGGATCACCAGTTTGCCTCTTTAAGACGGGATACAGAACTCAGATCCGTTGCTCCCTTGTGCACACGATGAAAGGAAATGCGAAAATCTGCCCCTCCTAATACCTCTGTTCCCCCATACCCCAGCAGCAGAGCTAATGCTCTCGTCTTTCCCAGAGGAGACAATTGCAGGAGGCAGATGGAGTTGTCCAGATGAGAGCCAGGAGAGCCGAGCCCTGTGGGGGCTCGGGAAAGGGTTGTCTTAGTCAAGTTCATACACCTCTGACCTTGGAGCCTGAGGAGACAGAGAGCAAGAAGGATTTGTTCCTGTGGTAATATGTGCCTTACTGAATAAGGGATCTCCTGCTGCTGGGTTTGTGAAACTCCTCCTGCAGAGAGGTGTATTACTCACACTGCATTAAGAGGGCAGGTAATAGAATAATAGAGGCAAACCTTAAAGAACAGCAGAGCGTTGGGAAAAGGCCAGTGTGTCGAGCAATTTCTTCCTTTTTTAAAATATATATTTTAAGCTGCAGCATTTTTTGCACAGGTTTATTCCGTCTGCTAGTAAGGGGGAAGCTGCTGTTTCAAAAGATGTTTCTTGTCCTCGACAAGAACTTTGGGAGAATCCAAAAAGCTTCTGTTACAAGCAAAAGTCAAGTAACTCCTTGCGAACCATCAATCACTTCTCCCTCCTCCCATTTGGGACTGAGCACTTATATCAAATATCAGCCCAGCTAGCCTCTCCTCAGGCAGAAGTGTCCTGCTTTATCCGTATCTGTCTTTAAGGAAAACTGATGCTTTTCTCAGATGGAAAAGCTGAAAGATACCTTCCAAGAGCACTGCATTCAGGAAAGAGCATTTACATTGTTTTACAACACAGTCGGTGCCATTCGAGTCACTTCTATTCACAGAGCTCACCGTTCCTTTTGTAATCCGTTGGATTCCTGAATGAATCTTTGCTTGCAGTCTTAGGTCTTCAAAGACCAAAATTTCTTTGTTTTTTCAACGTTTCTTTTTCCTGCCTTCTGATCTGGATTAATAAGGTTACAATAGTTTAAATAATGCACTAAAACCAGTCTGAGAGTATTGAAAAAATTCTTGAATATATTGAGACACAATCAGATGGCATTTACATTGTCCTTTTTGTAAAATTAGTATAATCTGTTCAGGTGTGATTTAAATCACCCCAAGTGTTCATATTGAGACCTGTAGTTTACACTGGTGACGTAAAATCAAATTCAGTGAAAGAAACTTAAATTTCCTAAACCTGACAACATTTCAGAGATTACAGAGTTTCCCAGAGAGGTGGAGCATGCTAGTGCCCATTGACGGAGTTCAGGATTTTGTGCTCTTAGCTTTCTGACACCCTCTTAAATAGTGCAATTACTTGGCAGTAATGGGATTGGATCTTCTGTTTAAATCCAGACAGAAAAGGCATCGTGGATATACACACGTGGGCAGTGTCTGTCAGCCTGGGAGCTGTGTGGCTCCTTTGGGAAGAGCAGCAGTGGGCACCTGGGTGTAGGGAAAACACGAGCAAGTGGGGTCTTCCCAGTTCTTCAGCTCCTAATCTTGTCCAGAGCAGCTCTGCATAGCAGCACATTGAAAGATTTTGCTTCTATAGCTTTTTATTCAAACGACAGTTTCCTCAGATAGAGAGTACCGTGCAGCAGTGCTGAGACATTTTATTTCAGAGGGAAAAAAACCCCAAAGGTGCAGCTTTCTGCTGCTTATTTCCAATGTTGTTGAAAATAGATTATGGTTGCAACCTTTACACCTGCAAAACATTTGCTGTCTCAAAATACAACCCCATTGCATTTCCTGTGTTAAAAGCTGTAGTGTGCTCTGGTGAGAAGCGCTAGGGAGAGATAACATAGTGGTATGGTAAAATTAAATTGAAATATCTTTGAAAGCACGTTGAGAATTTTTGAAACTGAGAAGAAATGTGTGCCAATTGAAATTCTAGTAGCAATTTGCATCCTGGGGGCATCTTTTAATTGTATAGTCTTCAAGGTCAGAAAACAATGAATCAGTAAATCAATCCCAGAAGTGATAAAAGCACTCGTTACAATAATATTTACAGTAATATTTTCATATACCCTTTGCTTAATTGAGCTATTGATCTGAGAGTATTGTGAAGATGGTGAAAGGATAGTCTGAGTCAGACCCCTGTGACAGTGGGCTGTCCACTGTTTGCTGTGTGTTTGCAAATGCAGCCTTGCAGCTGTCAGAGGGGAGGATTCACCTAGCGAGTGGCTTGGGCCAGCACACACTCATTCACAGCAAAGGAGGAAGTCTGAGGAGGATTTTCATTTTGGGACTCAGCAGAAAAAAAAGTGAAGATGGTGAGGATTCACTTAGATTTAGCTTAGTAAAAGATTTTTAAACAATTTTTATTTTATGGAGAATCAGGAAAACTTAGGGTTTGGCCAGTCTTTAAGTATTTATTTTTGTATCATCAAACTACCTAAAGCTTTTAAGTTGTGCATCCATTTTAGAAATAGATCCCAAGCCTCCTTACTTGGTTAAAAAGTAGTTTTAAAATAGATCATAGAACTAATTAGCAAATAAAGAATAAAGCATTTTTATTTATATAATACTCAGATCAAGCATTTGGACACTCAAAACTGCTCCCCATTTTTTCTTTTTCTAGAAGTCAAAGCTCTTTGGCAAATTCTGCAGGATTTAATGAAGTTTTCATTTCTTCTAAGCTGGATTTTCTTGGTTAATTATATATATAAAATTTAAAAAGAAGTTCAGCTATACTCTTGCATGGTAGAACTCAGTCCCTGTCATAGTGAATGGCTTCACTTCACTGCTACTACACCTGTTCGTTCTTCTCAAGGCTTTTGCTTTTTGGGAAAGAAATCTTCCAGTATTGTTAAATGGACATTTCCAACGATGTCCACATGTGTAGCTCTTGGAAAGGAACTTGGGAAGAAATTATTGCAAACCACCTTTGAAAGAACCAATTTAGAGTTTCTAAAGAGTACTTAACCAACTGGTTAAAAGCTGACACAAATCATATTAATAATCAGCACATTTATGTGAATGCAGCCACAGCAAAAATTGTTTTAAAATCAGTGGGCCAGGGCACACAGAATAGTTATGAATGACTTACGGTTCTTTGACTTCACTCAGGGGCTGGATGCACTCTTGGCTAACACTGACATTTTTCCATGACCAATGAATTAACAAACCCGAGCTTCAGCTTTTAGGAGCTTCAGGAAATAGAGAACTCCCTGATCAAAAATCTCCCCCAAAACCAAGGAGAAAACTGAAGACACTGAAGTGTCTTTGCTTTTAATAAGAGTGAAGAACTGTGCATCATAGGCTTCTTAAGAAGCTGCACTAGTAACAGCAATATCCCTAAGTAAGATATCAGAAGTGCTGCTTTCTTATGATACCAGCATCAGTGCGGATGCCGATGCAGAGAAAATATGAGAGCATGTTATAACATTTAGAAATGTATGGTGCCTATGATGTGTAGGTTAGGGAGGCTTTAAAAATAGGTTCTTCTTGGTTTACCCCTGAAATGCCTGTAGATCAGTTCTGTAAGTCTGAGTTTAGTGAGGAAGAAGGAAGCTTGGGAATAAATGGAGATTCACAGATAGATTTTTTTTATTTTTCACCTAATTGCCGCACTGGATTTTCCTCAATCCTGCTCTAAGGATCTTATTGAAAGGTCAATTATTAAATGTTCATAGGTGCTATTGTAAACACATTTAATGACTTTTACAAGAATCATTTTCTTTGATGAAGAAATTATCCCGGTTCTGCCCTGTCAGCACCCTCCTTCAGCTTTGCACTTTGCCCAGAAAAAATACAAACGAATTTTAATTGTGTTTTAAACAGCCTTTCTTACCAGGGTGAAAGAATACCGGAAGAAGACCTGTTGAGTATTCCCTTATACCCTCTCAGACTTAATGGAAACACTCGCACTGGCTTTTTTAAAAGCAAACTTCAGCCTTCAGGTTGTGCTGGACTCTGCTGCTGCCTTAACTTGTAATTAAATACCATGCAAGGATTGGGACTGGCAACACTAAATCTTTGGTTGACGTATCTTAGTGTGAAGGCTGTGTGGAAGCACTGCTAAAGGAGGGCCTGATTCTTTGACACGCCAAGTATCTGCACTTCAAAGGATTATATGGTGCTGATTTTCAAGGGTGCAACTCCTGTGACCTTATTTTCAGTGGTGATAAGAATGTGTAATCGCCACGGAGATCTTAACCTCTCCATTGATTTCTGCTCTGAGACACCCTAAACCGGCTGTGATAGCCAAAAATTAGGCTCCTCCTCAGGGCAACTGTTGGGATTGGAATAATTTTGGGAGATTCCTTTTTCTTCTGCTTCAATACTGTGTCAGTCTGTAGGAGTTAAATAGTCATGACAATGAGGTTAACACCTGGGTGATCAGTTTGTGCTATAGCTGGATCATGTTTGCTCTTCAGATTTAGTGCAAATGCCTGATAGCATGAAAACAATCAGGCTCGATCAGCTGCAGGTTTCTGGATTGCGCCTGTCTTTGCAATTTCGAAGTGCTCCTGCCATTTAATTGTGTAATACAATAATACAGTGCTCCATACAAGGCAACAAGGCTGTTATTTTTACACTGAGCAGTTATTTTTTTGCTTCATAAAGCTTAATCTTTTTATGCCAGAAGATTGCAGCAAGCTATGAAAATACAGAATTCAGCCCATGGCTGTGGGTGCTTAATGGTTTTTATTTTGCTCTGGAATTTAAAAGATAAATAGAAGATTTATTATCGTAGGATTTAGGGGTTTCCTGTGCCAAGCTCTTTGGAGCAAATAAAAAAAAAAGTCTTCATTTACCATCAAACAAGCCTAGCAAAGTCTCCATGTGCCTAGTGGCAAGGCAGTCACATTATTCACTCCAGTGCTCGGAGTGTGAGCCACATAAACCGTAACATCACAGCGCTGTTACGCAGGTCGCGCAACGCTGACGGAGCGGCAGAAAGCCCACACTGCCTCATTAGAGACTCCTTGGATTATTCTGTACAGTGCAATTCTGTTTACTCCATCACTCAGGAAATTGTGCCTGAGCTGGGGAAAGGGAGGGCAGCTGTGGAAGTGCCTAGCAGTGTGCTGTTACAGAAATGGGCAATAATTAATAGCTTTTGTGAAAATATAGCTGTATAATGCAACTTCAGGACAAAAAAAAAAAAAAAGCCACCTCAGTCTGCTTCTCAGAATGAAAGATTCAACAGTGAATTGGCTGGTTATTAAGAGTGTTTCAGGACTGTTTGCTCGAGTTACATTAAGGTGCTGAGCATTATTTATCCAGGGTAATGCTGGAATAATTGATTTAGAAAAAAATGAAAAGAGGTTGGATTGAGTACATACACGGTGCATAAGAAAGCAATCCAGTATGGTTACAGCCTTCCACAGAAAAGCAGTTCAGCCCCAAAAGGGGATGGAATATGTCTAGGGCATTTTTCGCCTCTGTTCTGTTGCAGTGCCAGATGCCCTGCTCCTGGTGCTCTCAGACACGTGCAGGACTGGAATGTCCACGGGTCGGTGCTGACTTGTCCTTGGGCTGAGAAACGACAGAAAAATAGCAAATCGAGAATAATAGTGCTGTAGCTTGGCTGGATGAGGACTGGGTGTCCTGAATCCTTCTGGGGGGCTCACTTGGCTGGGACAAAGGATGCAGTGCACCAGGGAATGAAGCGAGTCACCGTTGTGTTCACGTTGAGTCATAGGTGTACATTATCCTTCTGGGAATGAAATGATGGTAAAATCAGGAAGAGATGAGTTAATAGTGGCAAAGGAGTAGAAAACCAGAAAACTGATAGAAAACCAGAGAGAGGGATCACTGCTGGGAAGGAAGAGGAGAATGAGGTGGGAAAGGGAGCGGTTCAGGGCTTCATTTCCTACCCACCAGCTGCTCTCAGCATGAGAAGAAATTAGAAACTATTTTCAGAGTTTCCTCCTGCATCTGGGTACCTTCCTGTGTTGTTTTTATTTTTTTTCCAGAATAATGAATAGAATGGTTCCTATACATGAAATATGCTGTTCAAAATGGTTTCTGAAGACAGCTTAAGACATTATACAAGTAAATGTAATAATTAGATAGGTAAGAGAGAGGAAAGGGAAGACCTCTCAATTAAGTAGAAGCTTTCATGAAAAAGAGCAGGGTTTCTTCCCATGGTCTAGTTCCTCCATGGTTTAATGCTGAAAAATTAGGAATTTCAGGAAAAATTAAAAAGACTCTTCTAGAGGAAATATTTTCTCTTATAGTCATCTCCACAGAATTTCTTAGAATAATATTTAAAATCCTGTTTGCAACTTTTGCTACTTTACTCAGGTCTTTGGCCTTTTTATAATCAGTAGTTGTTACACATGGAGTTCAGTCTGTTTTATTGTGCAGTTGCCTTGGCTGAACATTATGGATTTTCACTGAATATAAACATCATATATTTCAGTGCTTTATAGTATTAATATTTAAATTATCAGTATACAGAGGTTTTTTATGTGCCATAGAGACTATGTTAGACATTATCACAGTGAGTGTAGTTATTTATTCCATAGGTATACCTAGAGGCAATTTCTAATTGCTAATTAAATTACACATAGCACATTTCTGATTGTTAAGGCCATAATTAAACTCAATTTTTAATAATCAAGTACTTCAGATAATTTAGTCTTCTCTCTCTACTCAAAATTTGTACTTGTTATATTGTTTATTCATGTGTTTTCCTGGGGGCATGGCTAGAAGGAAGAGGGACCAGCTTTTCTGCACAGCAACAGAAATTTTTTGAAATGCCATTCTGGCTAGGACCCCCGAATTTAAATGAAGAATTATGAATAGTAGCAAAGGTTTCTTGTTGCAATTATTTGCAGTTGAATGAGAATATGTGTTTGTGAACTGACCCTCAATCATTTTATTTGTGAATATTCAAAGAATTACTGAGTATTCATGAGGATGCTTGACAGTCATAAATTAAAATATAAATAATTACATCTCAGACAGTTGCTATTTGCTGTACCATTTGTGATGATGTTTGCTGTGCAGACAAATGGGAAGAAAAAGCTTATTATTATGGTCATCTAATGAAGTGTGTAATATTTATTTTGCATTTTTTCCTGAAAAATACGCATTTATTTTTCAGTCTTCTCCCCACCCCACGCCCCATTTCTGCTTCCTTTTTTTCTTTGTTCTAGATTCACAGTTGTATTATTTTTGACCTGTCTGAGTCGTGACTTTTCTCCCGTAAGTCAAGGTGTTTGTCCTGCTCTGTTCCTAAAGCAGGAGGTGATTCATTGTGAGCACTTGGCTCGTTGCACGTACTTTGACTGGTGGCTCCTGGGGACAGCCCAGTGCTGGCCTTTGCTCACATTTAACAGCACAGCAGAGCATCAATTCACTTCCAGGGCCTCAGGACACTGCAGCTGTACAAAGAGCAATATTTTGAAGGTGTTGCTGGTCAGTCACCCTCCTTTCATGGGACAACACTCACACCAACTCTTTACACTGTGGTTGGCTGAATTTTTTCCCATGTACACACTAAGATGTGATCTTTGTTGCATGTGCCAGAATTGCCTCTTTGAGCACAGCAGGTCAAATACTCCTAACTCTTCCCTGATATCTCCATCATAAGGAGACTTCAACCAGGATTTGTTTTTATTTTACTTGTGGTCTGAGTTTGATACAATTTAATAATAAATTTGAAAGAATGGTCAATGATATTTGAGTAAGAAATCAAGTCTCAGTACAGGAGAAACCCTAAATGAAGAATGAATAAATAATAAAAGTAGAGTTTTGTGAAATAGAACAGAGGTCATGAGGTTTTTTGGTTTTTTTCAGTGCACAATGAATTACAGGTGAGATATCCATTTATAAAGGGACATTTTGTGGAAAAAAAACCCCAGAAATTCCTGAACTATGTTTCTTCTTCGTCTAAGATATTGTGAAAAAACCCCTTTACTCTTATATATTTTAAAAACAAACAGGGAAATAGAAAGCAGTAATTACTCACATTTGTGAGAGCAGAGGAATCTGAAGCTGGAGGCGTAGTTTGCAGAGTTTGTAGAGTAATTAAACATACCAGGATTCCCAGTTCAAATTGTTGGCTCAAAGTGCATCCTGATTTAATAAGGAAAGAACAGGAATAAGTCAGTGACTGAGTTCCTTGAAAAAGGGATTTGCCAAACTGGAGATATAACATTTTCCTTTTCTTCAATTACATTTTAATTACCCTGACACAGATAAAAAAGTTTGGTTTTTTATGAGGACATGACTTTCAAAAGTTATTATAAAATATTTATTTGTTTGTTTTTCTTCAGAAGAGTCTTTAGATGCTTATTTGGGGCCAAATTCAGCAAGCATCTGAGAACTCTAGCTCATCCATTTTCTGCATTTAAACAAAAGCATAAGAGTGACGGTGACTTATATTTCCCATTTTTTAATGAATGTAGTTCTCCCTCTCTTTTTTAGCTTTTGTTCTACGATTTTTTTTAAGAACTGAGAATTTTTTTTTCAGTGAAGACATTCCTGCTACCTTACTAACACAGAAAAAGTGACTGTTTAATATTGGACAGAGTTTGAATCCTATTTTACTTGCTATATACTTTCTCCACATCATGTGCATGTATAAGTCTCTCCCTCTCCAGACAGATCTATAATACCTACATGTATATATTATATATAATTTAAAGTATTGTTTTATATATGTAATATATATTCCATATAATACTAGTATTTTTGGTATGGTTTTTGTATAAGAATGTAATATAATCTTTTTCTAGGGACATTAAAACATTGTATTTAAACATCTAACATATGTTAGGCATTTTAGAAATACCATTCTTCTCCATTCCCATTTTGCACTTACTTTTTTCTATGGCGACAATTTCTAGATACTAGTGTTACATTTGATGGCTAAAAATAAGAGAATTGTGCTTTGCAAGAGAGGTTTTATGCATTTGGTGGTGAAAGCTACTTTCATTTTACAATGGAATTTTCAAGCATACTTTTGTATAGAGCAGCAAAAAAAGGCCTTGCTTTTTAATGGAAGAAACATTGTTTTATGTATAGATTTGTTCAATTAGTTTGCAGCAAGCAGGTAATGTTCAGGACTTGAAGGTAGAACTGCCTGCTGTCTTCTGTGAGAATCACTCAACAAGAGCATCCCCCTTTTTCCAGCAGATATATTTGTGGCAGCACAGGTTTCCCTCCAGGCAAAAGTGGATGTGAAATCTTCTTTTAAGGGGCAATTCAAAAAATGCACAATGTTAAACAGAAGTGCAAAAAACTCTTTTAATGAAAGACAGATTGCAAGCGTTTGCCTAAGATTATCACTCTGCTAAACTGAAGCAGAGCAGCCGAAATTCCTGCATCATTTACGTCCTGTGAGCAAGGCAAGAGCAAAAGCTGGAGGGAAAAGATTTGATAATGTGCGAGCAAACAGCTGTGAGGAAGAAAAAGCTGCACTTTCAGTCACTGAATCTCTTGGCAAAAGAAAACATTAGTTTAGTCAATGCCAAAGGAAGCGAGCCCTGGGCTGTGCCATGCCATAAATCCTTAAAGGGACCCTCTCTTATTGGATTTAAAAAAAACATCAGTTCTGATGTCCTCCAGTTTCTTCTCCTTTTAAATACTCTGTCTGTCTATGCACTTAAAAGTGTATAAAACTTTAATTTCTGTTCATGAGATCTTTCCCTTTCTTATGTTTGCAAAGGTGGTTTCTGTTAGCCTGTTTCCTCCTTGCTGTCTGAGGCCCTGATCCTGCCAAAATGTATTCATGTCCTTTATTGCAGTGGGTCTCCCATCCAAATCCCTCCCAGCAGGAAAGGTGAGCTCGCATTTATGTGTTTGTAGGAGCAGCGCCTAATTGTAGGGGAATGGAAACTGCACAGAGTTTTGTCTGTGGCACAAAATAAGCAATAGAGACTATGGAGTAAAGTATATTTCTTTAATACTTCAATTATAGATGTGCTAGATGTGATGTGTAACTTCAGTAAGGGACAGTCCCTTCAGAGAGGAATGTAATATTTCACCTTATAAGCGTATAGTTTTAAGCAGAAATATCTATTAAAATGGTACATATTGAAATTATTTCAGTTGTGAGGTGAGGAATCAGGTTCTTTATTTTCATCCTATGTTTTTATTTCAATGTGAAACTGTCAAGTCCTTTTGTTGCTTGCCATGGAACTCCAGCGGGACTTTGATTTTATTTCCCTCATGCATGATCTTGTTTTGCACATTTAGCAGTTCTGATCAGGGAATTTTAGGTAAGTCCATTCAGAAATTGCAGTATTTATTAAACCACCTTGTATGGTGTCAACAGAAGACAGAATGTTGAACAAAATTAAATTGTGACCCCTTATATGGCCTTATTCAGAAAAATAGTCTCACTGAAGTCCCTGGGAGCTGCAAAATACATCAGATGCTGCAATCCAGGCATTTACTTGAACCTAAGAGCTTAAACTGCATTTGAAAATGCATGGTGGGGGGAAAAAAAGTGTGCTTAAATTATTTACATGCCTTCAGAGGTATATCAAGTTTTAAAGTATGGCAATGTCATGTATGAGCATAATTGAAAAATGCAGCCTAGCCATCACAGGCTACCTTTACCTTGTGCTAGACATGGCTGAGGTAGCCTGCAAAGCTGCTGGCATCTTACACAGCTTGGTAAAGTCGCTGCACAAGCAGCTGTTAGACCCAACATGAAGAATGGGAATGATAGAGCACTGAGTTGTGAGGTGAGAAATTATCTTACTTTCTTTCTTTTTTTCTGGCTAACAACCTGTGGTAAAATATGAGCAAAGGTGTTTTGCTATTGCTCAGTTTTTGGACTTCAGTTGCAGGAAAGTTATGTAGAAGAGAGGTAATCTTTATTTCTTGTTCTCTGTTCTTGCACTCTGGTGCAGGTATTTCACTGAAAGTTGTTTGCAGAGCGCAGGTGAGATGACATTATTTAGATCTTGTAAAATGAAATATGCACAAGCACATATCAGCACTTCAGGAAGATTTTATAAGCATTTTCCACCCCAAAAGCCTAGTTTTGCTCTTCCCCTGGGCCCCAAACTCTTGAAGACTTCTAAAGGGTGTTTTTGTGAAAGAAACAAGCCTCTTGCAAGCAGCTGGACAAACGATTTGCACCGTGTTCTGATGTCACCAGAAATGTTAGTTCTTCCTGTCCCTTCCCCAATGACTGTATCTTGTTGCTTACCAACATTTTCAGCTCCCCATACATTTCCCTGAACATCTCACAGCATCCCAGGTGCAGGTGAAGCTTTTCTCCATCTGGCTTCTGTCTGAGGATGCTCTCCTGGGCTCAGCACATAGAGCAAGTAGTCAAGAGGGCCTCATCAGTGAAGGTGCTAATTTGTTTTTGATTTTCACAAAATGTGTAGAATTGTAATTCATTTGATACCACTATCCTTCTGTCAAAGTTGTTAGAACCTGACCAGTGAGTCAGTTTGGACCAGTGGGTGAGAATATTAAGGGGAAAAGGAAAATTGACCAACTGATGGCCTTCTGTGAGCCTAAATTCCTAAGAAATACAGCTAAAATGTTTGCTATGTGTGCAGGCAATCTGTCTGCTTATTTTACAACCCAGTGTTCAAAAGAGGTGCTTTAGGCTAGAGTTATTTTATGTGCTTATGAAAAGATGATGAAAAAATAATTTTCCACACTTTCACACATTTTTTGTCATTTGTATAGCTTCATTCTTCAACTTTCAGATCTGAGTGCCACTTCAGGAAACAAACCCAACTGCATAAAGCTTATGCACATGTTGTTAAGTGGTGCTGATTGTCTGTACCCCTTTGCTCCTGACATAGGTCTTTTAAACAACATTTCCTCTCCTTTCCCAAAATACATACAAGGAGGTAGCTAACAAATATCAGTATATCACCATTAGCAAACAAATTACTACCTGCAGGTATAAGCAGAACATTAAACTTCAAAACTTCTGGTTTAGAGACTGCAGATTCACAGAGATGGCCATAGGGTGACTTGCAGTGTTTGGCACCTTGGTTTAAAGGATGTTGCACTTCCTTTTGCCAGGAGGAGATTTAAGTTGCTGCACATTCAACTCATGTACTGAAACATTACTTTAATTCTGAATATGGCAAACTATCCAGGAGCATTTCATTGCCGTGCCTCAGCTGCTGCCCCTTTTCTTGGTCTCTTTTAGAAGCCCTGACAACTCAGAATGAAATGTTACCCCTTATTTGGTAAATGGTAAGATTTTAAAATGATAATTAATACACAATTAACCTTGCATGTTTTTTTTCAGTGGTTTGACATAAATAGTTACACTCTCTGAGTAAAGATCTGCCTGTTAGGGAACCCAGATTAAGAACCCATTTACCGCGTAAGACTAATTAAAACCCCATATTAAGAGTTCGGTATAGTTGGTTGGCTCTTGTGTGGAACACTGGATATGAATTTCATCAGAATATTTATAGATACAGCATTCCTCCTTTGTATCACCATCTGCTCACCACCTCTGATACTCTAGCTGAGCTTCAGAGTCTGTACCAATGTCAGCGGAAGCTTTAAAATTTGCCATTAAAATAGAAACAACAGCAGAGATCTGCTATTAAAATAATAGCAACAACATCCCTCTGTGGGATGCTGAGGAACACACAACTATGGACAGCCCTGATCCAGCATTTCTTTTCTGCCCTGGGAGCTCTTTTAGGGGGTAAAAATAAGAAAAGAAAGAATGCACAGGCTGAGCCCGTTTGTGTACAGATAGATGGAAATGTGGAACTACTTTCTCCCATTGTCCTTCGAGCTGAACACTGGGGAGAGATTGGAACAATGCATGGAAATGCCATGGAGGGAATGTAAAGAGATGCTCAGCAGATGAATTCAATATAAACAGAGCTAAAACCACTGATAAAGTTAATTTATACTTTTTCCAAGTGACTCTCCATGCAGTAGTGACTTGGCCAGCTTCTATGCATATTACAGTTAATGGCAGCAGGATTACAATTAATAGGAGCAGTGCTTATACTGGATTGTAGTGGGACTGAACTTAGGGGTCATGTATGAAACACTCTGAAAACACACACAAGTAGAGCTGTGAGCAGGAAAATAATATGTGAAAATGAAAGTAGTGAATAAACGTTAGCTTCGCTGTCTGGCAAATTTTTTAGCTGATAGTAAGGGAAAACCACCCAGCAGCGTCATCTGGTTTGGTCCATTAGTTGTTCTTTTCTTTCAAAAAGCCTAAGTGGCCATGGTGTGGTTGAGACATATTCCTGGAGAGCATCTCAGAAGACACACACGTGTAATGAATTCACATTACGTTCATCAGCACAACTTCTCAGCACATCTTCATGCGCTGTACTAGCAGAACTTCAGACACAATGTAATTCCTGACAAGAAAATAACATTGTGGTGGCTAGAATGAAAGAAAAAGATGATCACAGTGATATGTAGTATATCTTGAGAGGCTTTACTTTTCATATTTTGATGCTGCTTTGATAACAAAAGTAGTCTGAGATGTAACATAATGAGCTTTTTCTAACAGAGGGAAACTAAGGGCTTTAAAAAGAAGCATAATTTAGGACTAATAAATAAAGCTAACCATAACAAAAGGATAAAAAAGGACAAATCCCCAAGAAAGAAAGTGCCTTTGGATGATTTCTTATCCATAAAAAAGTATGTGAGTACCATTTGCAGTGGATGTTCAGAGTGTAAAATCAGTGTGGTGTTTTAGGTGCTTGGAGTGGGATAGGACAAAGTGCACCTCTAGAGCAACAAAAGCTGTGAATTCTCATCCTTCACTAAACAAAATTACTGTAGTTAGCTTACATATAGAAGGAGGTTTGCTGATTTTGATGCAATTACCTGCTGAAGAGCTAGACAGAAAAATGATTCTGTGTTTGGAGGTGCAATCACGGGGAAGTGTATCACTCACTGGAGGAAGCATGAGGAATGCAGTCTGGACTGTTATTAAGTGTCAGCAGTACATCAGTGAAGTGACTGTGCTGAATATATTAGTGAAAATTGATAACTCATCAGCAACATTGTTAAAAGTAAAGTGTTCCATCTCTAAAATACTCGAGGTCCTGGTCAGCTATTGCAGGGCACACAATAGACACTTGCAGTTTCTTGGCACAGGAAAAATCCACTCAGAATTAATTCACAAAGACTAACACAAAATGGCAGCACGATAAACAATCAAAGAATGATTCAACAATGTTGAAGTGTAGTGGGAATACAATCTTTATACACAAACTAATTTCCTCTGATACTGTGTAGGATTTTTTGTCTTACTTCCCTTGTGCACTCAGAGAGTGCTCTTGGTTAAGTGGAACATCAGATGAAGGTGTGAACTTCCTGTGTCTCTTCTGTCAGGGGGGAGAAGGCTGCTGCATTTTGTTTTAATCTAAACTGTGTGAGTCTGTCGGCAAGATTGTGTGGAAATGAACAGGAGACCAAAACAGGAGGGCAAAATAAGAGATCTCCATGAGATAAGGGAACCCAATTTATTATTTTTAATGACAGGCATATGGAAGAGACAAGTATACCACAGTAGTAACAAGAAACAGCCTACCATTTAATAACGGGAGAAGATAGCATTTATTTTTATGGCAGGTCAAGAGCCCAATCCACAAAACAGATGAAACTTTGCTTTCATGAGCTCAGCAGGCCAAACCCGTTCCGTGCAAGCCATGACTGCAGTTGGACTGGCCTTTGAAGTCAGTTGTACCTGCCTTTGCAGTATCAGGCACATGAAGCCCTGGAACGTTACAGGAAAAAACATTTAAAAATTACTGTAAAGGGGAAGTAGCATAAAGGGGAAAAAAAAGTCAAAATCCACATTCTTGTGGGTATAAATCAGTTCCAGTGGCCTGAGTGAGTTTTCCTTTGTTAATACTGTGTGAGGCTGACCTAGCAAAACAGAAGTATGACTACAGTAGCCAACTGGGCAGAACTCCAGTGAGATAAGTATTATCTGTGTAATCTGAGATAAATTCCTTTTACTTTTTTCAATAAAGGTAAGAATTGCACAGTGCAAACCATACAGAGGTCAGACTGGTCTGCACCTTTGCTGTGTGGCAGTGATTGCCTGTCAGTAATCTACAAGAGCTTGAGGCATTGGCTCAGGGCTTGAATTTGATCTCACACATCTATAGCCTTTTACTTCCTTGGTCTGTTAAGACACTGTATGATTTCTCCTGGTCACTCTGGGTTTTGCAGAGAAGCAAGCTAGGATGAAAAGTATAGAGAAAAGTCTCTGTCTAGAGATACCTTTTCTGTCAGGTATGTATCTGCCTGAGTAGGAAGAAATAACAATTTGGTTGGGTACATCAACCCTACTCCTTCTTGCTTATTCCTGGATGCTTTCAGCTACTTTCCATTCAGTTGATTTTTTACTAACTCTTCTCCAAGTATCCAGCTTCTCCCTTTTGTTTCAGAATCCTGTTTCTTTGCTTTTCCCTAGAAAACTCATCATGCTCATTCTCTTAGACTATCTTGTCTGCAGGAACATTACTGCTGATAATTCTCCCCAGATGCTGTCTGGCACATGATCATGAGGGCAGGCCCTTCCTAAGCTATTTACCTTCCATTAAATAAATAAAATAAACCCAAACCAAAATGAAAGATGATTTTCTGTTTAGACAGCTAAAAACCCCAGTCCAAACAAAGCTAGAACATGCAGAAAGTACAAAACAAGATATTCAAGATTCACAAGAGCATTAACATGATACATTTCACTTAATGGAAATATTATGCCTGTTAACAAATTTAAAGAAAAGTAGTATGTGAATAGTATATGTGCAAGATGTAAATAATCGATATTACTGATAAAAAATATCATGACTAGGAATTTAGGCTTAGTCCCTGCTGGATTTCTGCCTTCTGTGTGACTAAAGAATAGGACTTGGATTTAAAGTCACTTTTTCATCTTCTGACTAATTTCTAGAAATGTGGACTGATGGGCTTGTCCATCTGGTGCCAAGGTGTCCCAGAATTAGCAAGCTTTAAGGAGGAAAGGAGAGGGTGGTTCAAGGATGAGACTTGATATCTTCCAGGTTTGATCATTCCACACGTAGGGTCTCACAGCAAGAGGCATATCCTCTCTTCCTTCTGCCTCAAGTGAGCTCCACAGGAGGGGCAGGCAGTGGGCAGCCCAGCAGATCCAAGAGGATGCTACGAGGACCAGGGCTATTGTCAAGTCCACTCAGAACATTTCTGTCATCCCAGGTCCCTGGCACAACCAGGCTGACAGGAAAGCAGCTTGCATCTCAAGAGGTTCTCCAGGAGGAAAAGTCACCACACAGAATACACACTGGATTGCTACAGAGTCAGATACATAGGTAGAAATATTATTTTATTAAAGTTGGTTTTGACCAAATCACACCTGGAAGATGAGTAACATATGTATTCTCTCTCTTATTCCCTATGCTGAGGTATCTATTTCTCTTTAAAATGACATATGTTTTAGAAATTATTCCATTTTCCCTTGAGCTCATCGACATCAGTTGCTCCAAAGTGCAAAAAGGTCAGAGGAGAGCTTGTATATGATTACTGCTGATTGCTATTGCTGATAGAAGAGAGGACTTCTTGATATATTATCACAAATTTTTAAATAGTGTTTGATATCCACCTCCAAAAGTGTTAATCTAAATGGATGACAGCTGTCATAATGCAAAGAGAAATATTAATTGCATTGAGTGAAGAATTCTTTATTTTCAACCCAGATGGTAAAGAGAGAAAGATTAAGGGAAAAGAGTATTTTCCTATATACTCAAGGAAGGCCAAGTAAAGAAGTGGCTTTAATTTTAATTTTTTTTCCTTTCTTAATCCCTTTCTTATGCAGAACTCATCTCAGAAATTTTCTCACACCATTTTCATTCTGTATTAGTCTACAAATATGGTTTTGTCCTCAAGTATAAAGCATCCTTCAGCTGAGTTTCTTATTTCAGCTGAGCTCTGTAAAAATGTGCTACCCTTTCAGCCCTGTAAGATTTCCCATTGTGGGAGGCCTTAATAGTATGGAACTGTTTGTCTTTGGCTTTGTCTATTGCCAGATGAAATTAATGACAACAGCTTTTCAAGTCTTTAAAGTGCTGTCTGGTACACACACAAGTATGCGGTGAAATGGGAAAAGAATGTGGGAGTGTATATTCTTTTTCACAATTTTTTTTTTTAGCCCATCTGAGAAATCTCTGCTCTTACTTCATTTCTTAAAGTTTCTGAGGACTTGAGACATGCAGGTATTTCACTGAATCTTTAATCCACAGTAGTTTCTGGGCTTTTTTTTTTTTAATTTGAAAATGCAGAAATCTAACACCTTCCTTTTCTCTCATCTAACAATTTTTAGTGTGGAAGCTGAGCAGTATGAGGCATCCTGTGCTGAGTATTGCATGTCCTGCCTCTGATCTGTCCCTCACTTGCTCAATTTTGAGAATTCTCCATAATTTCTTAGGCCAAAATGAACAGCTGTCAGCTGTCAGCAGGGCCTCATCAACTGTCTTCCCTTTGAAGACATTCAATCCAACAATCCACAAACAGATGAGATGTAGGACCTTTATGGAGCATAAGTGCTAGTCCTTGATGTTTCTTCAAAATTATACTGTTTCTGCCACGACTATAAAGTCCTGTTGCTTAATTATTTCTACATTGAGAGACAAAAAGTCCAACCCACACAATTTTCAAGCTTTGAAATTTCCTGGGTTTTAATATTTTACTTATTTTACCTCTCAAACAGAATATACTGTTTTATTGAGCATGATATAGATAAATGTCTAAGGACACCATATTTGGTCATAGACCCATCTGTTCCTGCTGCCTTATTTACATTCAGACTTTCTATGATAGTATTCACTTCCTCCTTTGAAGTGTGTTATCCAAGAATTCTCAGTGTATACATATATATATATATGCATGTATATGTATTTATTTTTATTTTTATTTCGTGGTTCTGTGAGAAAGAAGTTCCTAAAGAAGTTTAAAAGTTGTTGGCTTTTGGAGAGTTGAGCAATAAATAAAATCTTTTGGTCTCAAATCACCCAACATCTCTTCTCAGCATGTTACCATATGTCCTTTGCTGTCTCTTTTGAAGAAACTGCCATATTATCTGCCTTTTCAAAAGCCTGCCCACCATCTTTCCCTTACATAGTGCTTTGGTTTATGCATTTTTGGGTTGGTTCTGTTTAACAGACTTGCAGGAAATCCAGTTCTCCAGTCCCTGTGGGTTTATGCGTATTTTAACAAAACCTTCAAGTAACTTTCTGTTTATCTCAGACCAAAAGGGATTCACCAGGACTTTTCTTCACCGATTCTTGATTTTTTAAGACGGAAATCTTTACCAGTACCTTTGCCATTTATCTTCACCTTTCAAGCAACCTCCAGAGGTTTCTTATCCCAATGAGTTTACTGTGGTTTTTTTAGATAACTCTGGTAGCAGACACATCAGTGCTTGAATTTGCATCACATGGTTGACAACAATAAGAGCATCCCCCAAGTTAAGACCTTACCACCTCTTGAACATTACCAGCATCTAATAAGGTGATTAGCTTTAAATTACCTACTCATCTGCAAATCCCGATCACTTTCCTCTACCAAGGGCTGGATTCATGAACTGACTACAATTTTCTCTTCTGTCCTGAACTTTATGGAAAATTCTTTAAAAAAAGGGAAGTAATAAGAAAGAAGCTTGTTCCTGTGTGGAACAGTATGGAGTATGTACTCTTTCAAGTTATCATTTCAGAAGTCTTTGATGAGAATATATTTGCCATCTTCAAACACCAAGCTTTTAGGATGAAAAGGTGGTATTGGACTAATAAAACTGCCACCTCTTCTCCTGGTGGCCTGGCAAGCATTACAGTGTATATTCTCAAATTGCAGCTCAAGAAGCTTTCATTGTTGGTCCACAAAGGACCTTCGTGTAATTGCAAGATGTGTTATTAATTTAAAATTTTTTTAATTGCTTATAAAACTTGTTGATCTAAGCCAGTCAATCATTTAACAGTTAAAGACATCATTTGAATTGGTTTTTCTGCTCTGTTGCCTTTTTAGCTGTTGCTTTTCCAACAGTAAAACTTACAAGATTTTATTCTAGTCCTTTTAGCTGATACTTTCATAAACAGCTCGGTGCTGCCTGTTGCAATAGCCAGTATCTCCTTTTATTAATAGAGGAGATGACAAAATTTCAGATAACTTTTCAGGCTTCATGATACCCTCACTTTACTTTCTTGCTATGTACTTTATACTCTACCACTGCCCTAACATTCATTAACTTTAGCCATTCTGAATTTCTCCTGTCTTAAATAACTTACTGCCAGCCTTCTGGGTCTCCAAGGACTGCTGTGTCCTGTGCCCTTTGGAGCACAAATGCAACTTCCAGTGACCAGAAATTACTCGTTAATAGAAGGTACTGATCACTAAAGTGAGAGGCATTTGCATCAGAGAGATGCTAGGAGAGCAGGGAAGGGAGGACATCATTATCTTAAAAACTCTGCTGGCCTGGCCAGGGGGGTTAATTACTATCATCCCTGAGAGCCTACACAAAAAGCAGCTGTTTGCCTGCCAATCTGTGCAAGTCACTCAAATCAAAAGAAGGATAAGGTTTAAAACACTGCCTGGACCCGAGCAGCGATGTTCAAGATGGTTCTGTTCAAGACGGTGCCGTGCATGTCGTGCACCCACTGCCAAGACAATGGTGTCCACCAGGAGTTTTATTTCTTACATATGGAGGGGGCCTCACCAGCCAGGGTAACTTGGCAGCACAGAAGTCTTTGGGTGTCCCCAAAGCTTTTGCTCTCTTTGAAAGTCAAGGCAAGGAAGGCACCCTGCCTCGCTGGAGAGATTTCTGCTGCCCAGACGGGGGAAGTGCTTCTTGTTATTAAGTCTCTTGAAACTGGGAGCAGTTGTGAAAGCATGTTTGAAAGCAGGATATGCTCTACAATGATATCCAGGGCTCATAAGAGATTTTAAAGGGCTTTAAAGAGGAAATCAGACCTGATCAAGAGAGCTTGAAGACGGTAATTTAACAGGGGAACTCTGTATAGTCTGAGGGTGTTGCTTTCCTGTGTATTGATTTTTCTGTGATTCTGAACTGAAAAAATGCATTAGGATATTAAAACCAGAACTTCTGGAGTAAGTTTGGTTGAAGTCATGAAGTGGGAGAATGTGGCAAATTTGCCCCCACAAAGCCCAGTATAAGCTTTTTCTTAAAAAGTCACATCAAAGCCATAAACATTGCAAGATGTAAAGCATGACAAATGTGCAAACAGAAATACATCTCCCTGTTCTTTCTTTTTGAGCCTACAGAGGAGTGTGTAGGATAGGCTAGAACAGTTAACAATCCAGGATGCAAAAGGAAATAGCAAAGAAACCTAATTCAGAACCTAATGCAAACATTAGATTACTCTTACATGCTTTGCTGTAGATTTACTGTCATATTCATCTGTTGGAGAACTGTTTAGTGTGGAAGTGGGTGCAGATGGTATTCCTGACAATACCTCTCCTGTCAACAGAGATCCTCTGGATTCCTGCCACTGGCAGGGAAAGTGAAGGGAATTATGGAATTTGGCATTATGGAATTTGGCCCACCTGCACTGGAGAAAAAGGAAGTTGCTTTACTCTTTCTTTTCTTTTTTTTTTTTTTTTTTCCCCAGCTTTACTTCTGATTCAAATTGCTTCTGTTTTTGAAGCTCAGAGGAGCCAAGTAGGGCAACTAACTGATCCCTCCTGTGATGTCTGCATCCTCTTTGTAGTGAAGCTTAGTGAGTGCTTTTGGCTTTCTAGCTTTGATAACATTTTTTTCTCACTAGTGACTTTTTCTATAAATATAAGTATTTGTACTTTAACGCTGCAGATTACCTTTTCCACTAGCAGTAGGGATATGCTGTAAACAACAAGGAGCATAGACTGAATATCCTACTGCTGGGTCCTAGTAGCCTTTGCAGGATTTTCTTCATGTTACACTGATTCGCTATAGTGTTTTACAGTTTTCTACCAATGAATAACATTAGCAGCTTGTATTTTGTTTTACAATGTAAAGTGGTATTCGCTGTTTTTATATTTGCTATCATATGATAGGGAAAAGACACATATTGAGCTTCTATTTATTTATTTAAATATTAAGAGGATTACACAGAAAAGGGGCTGTGAAACCCCTTTGAAATCATCAGCAGCATCATCATTATCCAAAGATAAAGACTTCTCCTTTTGAACGCTTTAACACAAAAGCCTTGAAGTTCAATCAACACAAGGACTAAAAGAGTTACCTCTTAGCGAGATCACCTGAGATGCCTGTAGATTTATGTATGCTGGTGTGGGGTAAGGAATAGTCTTTGGCATGACAACATTTTTGCTTACTTTGATGAAAATCGATGGAGACCTGCTAACCTTCTAATTGTGATAAGGAACCACAGTTTAGATACATGGAGTTTAAGGACCAAAGAGACTCTTAGATTGCCTCATTACCTTTCTGTCTACTAGAGATTGCAGCATCTTATTCAGTCAACTTATTATTTGGCTAAAGAATATATTCTAGAAAAACACATAGGCTTCCTCTGAAAGATTCAGAAGCAGAATTCAGCTCCACCTGCAGCAGGAGATATCCTGCTGCTAGGAACATGTGTCTTCTTTCCCTCAGAAAGCAGCTTCAGCTTCCTGTATTGGTTCTTGTCAAGCCTTCCTTCAGGAAATGAAAGAATTGTCTTATATTTCATGTTTTGTACTGTAAGCATATTCCTGCATTGTAATAAACTCATCCTATCTTCCTTTGGTATATGAAGCAGGCACAGCTCCTTGCATCTTCCTCTGAAACACATTTTTCTCAAAATCAGAAGTAATTTTGCTGTTTCTTATCTCTATCCCATTGAACTCTTAACCATCCTTTAGAAAATATATGCACAGGACTATACAGAGTAGTCCAGTAGTAGTACCTCTTCCTTAAAAGCTTTGAAAACCTAGATTTAAACTACCTCAAGACCCGCTCAATACTCCCCAGTTTAAACACAATTACTTGTTTTTTCCAGAGCATTACAGTGGAAGTTCACATGGTATTCTTGTCACCGTGGCACCTTATCCCTTTTCAGGCACACCGCTGTTCAAAACACAAGCCTCAGTTTGTTGGTTTGCCTCCCAGCCTTTGTTCCTGAATACACAACTTTACATTTGCCTGCTCTAGCATGCCCTGTTTAACAAGATTTATGTTCCATTGAAATATATGGTATGGCTTTATTTATATCTTTATTCTTTGGCTTTTTTATGAATGGGATCCCTTCCCAACTTCTGTGTTTTTCTTGCCCAGAAGAAGTATCAAGACTTGTCAGCAGAGCTCCTCTGCTGATCCCATCCACTTAACACTGACACTGTTCTAGCCTTTCAGTGTTCCCCTGCATTTCCAGCAAACATTCAAGACCATCACAGCAGGTCAGAGATCTCTTCAGCCAAGTCTCTCAGAATTGTTATGCACAAGTGGCCTTGGCCTGCCAAGTTGAATATGCTTACTCCTAGGGGGCTGATCTGAATTTATGTAGCTTCTTCCTCTGTTACTAATAAATATAAATGTTCTTCAGCTTTCTTACATGTTGCTGTCTTACTTCTGAGACCTAGACATGAGTAATTGTTATTTTGTATTTATATTAATGTATCTGAATGCATTGATCTTAATAATTCAGCATTCTTAGTTTTATAGGCTACAAGCAAATATTTATTGCTGTTTTCTGATGAAGAGTGTTACGCCTATAAATCCCTGATACTTTTAGCACTTACTAATGCAGACTTTCTTGCTGGTTTTGGCTTGATTTATTCAGATAATTTAAAACTCGGTCAAAATTGTCTCCTTTGCCCATTGCTTCCTGCATATTTTGTGCTCCTATGGACCCTTACTCCAAAATTGTTTTGGGACACTGAAATGGATTGTTTCGAAATACAAATACCCGTGGACTTTTAATCAGCTTTCGGGTCAGGATTGAGAACACAATTTGACCCTTAAACTGTTAACCACAAAAAGTGTTAATCTTCTGCCCCCACCAAGCAAACTATTTTTATGAAAGTGATTATCTCGATGGAAGCACTCCCACCTGCTCTCAGGAAGCCTTGGTGCGTGCTAATAGTTTGCTGTAATATTAGAATTGCAGCTGCTTCGGGACGGGGCGTTCTCGGCCCTGCTGTCATTCATGCAGACACAGGGCTTTCACTATTTGCTCCTGTGACCTGGCTTGGTGGCTACCAGGCCACTGCTGTTTTGTTTCAGGGTGCTTCCTCCGTCTTCAGTCTCTGGAGGAGATCCTGATGTTTGCTCAGTTCACAGAACAAAACATCATTTCCATATGTTTGAGTTCTTCCTCGGCCTGCTCTTCCCACCCACAGCTGGGAATCAGGGTACTGGTACAATTGCATACACTTAAACTTTTGTGGGAGGAAAAAATTTTTCTTCAGATCAGTGTAAGAAGAAAATAAGAGGGGAAAGGAAGAAATAGGAAGAACATTCACTTACAACCAACAACCACCTGAGGGATGCATGTTAATTTCTGCTCAATCCCCCTCCAAAAAAAAAAAAAAATTGGTAATCCTAAATTATTTTTTACATACAAGGCTCCAGAGGCTGGGAGACTGAACAATTAAAACTACTCAGTATAGAGAGGAAAGATAAATACCAACAAATGAATAGGAGACCAAATGTGAATTTTTGGTTCTAGCAATACAAAACCAGGGAGACAAATTTAAGTGCAAAATGCCTGGTGCATGTAGCAGAGATCATGAGTGAAGTGAGGGTTTCCAGGTATGTCTGCTGTAAAAAGATCAAAACTGGCATATGCACAGAATAGCGTTATGGTTCAAAACGTTGGCATGTGACTGTGTGAAATATCATATTGTATAAATAAATAGGTAGCACCATTATCTCTAATCCTAAAACAGAAATCTCCTTCTTTTCCTGCAGACCTGTAGGTTAGAACAAGAACTGGACATTTTGCTGAGAGATATTTCCATTCCACTCAGACTTGGTACAAATTAACACCAACTCATATTCATTTAAGGTATCTCTAGGCTTGTCCCACAAACTCACTCCTTTGGTGGGCAGACTCCAGCCCTACAATTCCTTTACTTTGGCATAGGAAGATACTTGGGAAGATGCAGCAGCATTTCCCTTTTTCTAGGAGAAGGCAAGAACTAGAGAAGGAGAAAATGGGTGCTTGCATTCTTTAGTTTGAACTGGATATGTGTCAGGGCATATGAATATAGAGACATTTGCATTTGCACAGAACAGTGAAATGTAGGGAAACAAGTGGATTTTCTGAGATTTTTTTTCCTGAAAAAACATTAGCTAATTTACATGAAAATCCTGGGCATCTAATTTTTAGAAATGAAGTAAATGAAATCAGGTCAGTGTCATCTTAATTGTCAGTAGGGATTTCCTCCTAAGTACCTTTTAGCATTTTAGAAAATCTACTTTAAATTACCATCTTTGTTGGTTTAGTATAGTTTTCCTGAATATCTCTGTGTAGATAGTGCCTTGAAGAATTCCTGTAAAGGTAGCAATTTTAAAGCAGCATGGATATTTTTCCAGTTTTCTTAAGATTGTCTTAGAAAACAAGATTACTTTGGTTAAAGTGAAATAATTTACTCTTTACCTAGCTTGAGGAGGTCACAGCAAGATTTAGTGCTGGCTTGCTTAGTAACATTGCTTAAATAATTCTTACTAATAGACTCTTTCTAAAGCCAAAGAAGGAGTTCCTCAAACAGAGACAACACCCAGGCAAGCTTCTGGTGATAAAAGAGAGGCTAATATAAGCAAGATGGGAATCTACTCAGTCTGCATGGAGCTGGGTTAGGGAGAAGGTTAAATGAGACATTCTGCAGAGTGCACTTGGCAATTAACTGTACTTTTCATGCCTCCAATTAACAGGACGCATGAAAACCACTGTACAGAAGTTTTCACAATGAAAAAAAGGTCATCAGGGAAAGAAAAATGATATCATCATAAAAATAGTGGAAACCTGGGAGTTGGGAAGATTGAAGAGCAAAACTACTTCTGCATAAGGGAAACATCAGGAAGGCATAGCTCAGGTCACAGTGACTTTGTAGAAATGAATTACTGAGCAAACCCAAACCTGAACTGGAAACGTTTTCTGTACTAACTATAGCAGTGGATTCTGATGGCTCTAAATTGGAAGTCAGTTCTAGCTAATATGTTGCTAATTTTTTCCTCATCTGTTAAAATGTTTTTCATTTTCTGGTGTGCTGAAAATATCTCTGAATAGGACCTTACAAATATATGAACTTCTACCACAGACTGTGCAGGCAGTGGTACAAAGAATGTTGGAGAAAATTGTTTTTGGCCTGCGGGACACAGAAGACAATGAGAAGTTTCTTTAAAAAAAACCCAAACCAATCTAGTTTGCATTTTGTTGTGGAGCAGACCATAGGACCTGGTTATGGGAATCATCCCACACAGAAACCCAGCCAGCATCTCATGTTAACAGATTTGCATTGTGCAGCGAAAGATGAGCCCATATTTTCTGAGGCTTTGGTGGGAACAAGAAGTGTTCAGTGAATGGACTGTCTCACTGCTCTACAAGAGGAGGACAGCTTCACTCCTTCAGCTTTCCAAGACAAAGTAAAACACTGGAATCCTTCTGTCCTCTAGAAGAGGCAAAAAAATCAAAGGAGAGCCTGTCTACCGCATTAGAGCTAGGGAAAACACTGTGACACTGGAAAAAATAGGAAACTAGGAATTAGTAGCCAGGCTATGCAGTATATTGCCCACACAGGTTTTCAGAACACAACATATTTTGCCAGTGTTCACAGAAAATCTATAATTGGCATTTAACGGGAGCAAAAGCTCTCTGGAATAACTACTGTAAAGTAACTAAATATGCAGCTAAACCCAGACTGCAGCTCCTGGTCTGAGCAGCCAGGTCAAGCAGTAGGCAGGGAAGTGGGCTGGGAGGAGTGGAAGGAAGGAAACCCTGGGAACTACTTTGAACCTTCTCCACACAGGCCCCACAGTCTCTTTTGTACCAAACAGCATCTGAGCAGGCCCTGTGAGCAGCAATGTCTCTTTTATCCTCCTTGCCACCTCTATCTGCATTTCCACAGGGCCCTGTGCAGTTCTGGGTCATCTCCCTTTGTCTCCTTTGCACTGAGCAAGACCAGTGATGATACTGGGTGGGGATCTTTGGCCACCAGTAATGAAACATGACATTTATAATTCACCAAGTCCCTTTGCAATCAAATTTCTCTTTCTGAATATTTCTCATAGCATTGTTTCTTTTTGCTCATTTTCCACTCTAATTTGCTCTTTCTATTTGGTAACATACCTCAAGCAGTGTTTTGTCAGCCTGGCTAACAGTTGCTTTCTCTGTCTTCTGTATGTCCAAGGACTTAATCCAACACTTTGTCTCTTTTGCTGGTTTTCATCCAGGTGTTCTCCAGCGTTTTATAAAGGCAAACTCCCCGCTTTGTATGCTCTGGCCCTCATGCATAGTCCTGAAGCTTCTCTTTGAAGGTTGAAAATCTAAAAATGAGGGAAAAAACCCCCTTCAAAACCAACTTCCTCAATGAATAAATCAAGGCATACATTTTCCAAATCTGCCTGTGGTATTTTTGGAGGAAAACCTGAATTGCTCTGTGTGTGTATTTGCTTTGCATGGTGTTTTTTAGATTTCTGAGTGTTTGCCTGAAAAAATGCAATCTCAAATGCTGTACAGACAGAACATTGGTTAGATATTAAATCCTATTTTATGTCTGACTGCTTTTGGATGCAGTCAGATGAACTGCAATTACAAATAATTGTATGGCCAGCACACTGTGCAGTGCTCAGAATCCAGACCACAATGTTTGCCTCTGAAATTCTCTCACTTCACTTCACCAAAAAAAAAAAAAA
>VXBC01001745.1:531147-638720 GCA_013399945.1 Ploceus nigricollis | reverse complement strand
AAAAAAAAAAAAAAGAAAGTAAAAGAAAATAAAAGATGAAGCTGTTGTTATGAATTGAACTGCTTGCTGTAAACTGCACCATGTTTCTGTTCTGTCCTGGAGTCCATAAGTGCAGCTTCTAACAGCACTGCTCCAGCTGCAGGAATCTGCTCAGTGAAAGAGGAGGAGGAGAAGGAGAATGGCTGCTGGCCATTTTTGTTTTCTAACGTGCATGGGTTGAAGAAAGAAGAATCCCTCATGGGATTTGATTTAGATGGTTTTGGCAGCTGTAAATTACTCACAGCATGCTGCAGAGTTTGTGCTACGAGATATTTTCAGTTCCGTTGAAATCTCATGCTAAAAAAAACCAGCCTTACAGAACTCGAACAAAAATAAGGCAGCAGGACAGAAAATTGCTGCAGATGACTTTCAGCTGGCTCATGCCTGCCTGCTCCATAGGAGGAGTTTTAAGGAGCTGGATTCAACACTTAGGGAATCTTGAAAAAACAACCATGAATGACACTGAAATGTTGTTTTTCACCCTTAATGGCAAAGAAAGGGTTTTTTTTAGACTTTGGATTACATTAGGGTATACTTACTCTCTGTCTTAAGATAATGCTGCAAAGGTTTTTAAAAGAATTGAGTTAGTGCTTTCTAAAATATTGTTTTCTTCTGTGGCTATGTCCTGACATTTAATAGTGAATCTTAGTCGGAGAGCACAACCGCTACTTACAAAATCCTCCTCCACAAATAAACAAACAAATAAACAAAAACCTGTGCTAAAATTAAAAATCTCTTGTAATCTTTGAAGCCCTGTGTGCAAATACCTCTATTTTATGGAGGGCTGCTCTCAGAGGGAAGTGAGATTACTTTTCATTAAGAAAGGTGTTACTGGAATTGAAAGAATAATGTCTTTTTCAGTGGAAGGGAATGTCTTGGAAGTATTCACCTTTGGTTTCACATCCCAGGCCAGCTTGCAAGGTTAGACTTCTCCCAGAAACATTTGAGAAATTGAATGGATTTGACCTAGACATGATTGAAGAGTGGGCAACACAAGGTGTCCTTGCTGACCCTTTAGTTTTTCAGAGCAGCTGTGCTTTGTCTGGACATTTCACACTGTAGCAGGTGTGGGGTTGTACAGTCTTCCCACACCACATGGGGCCTGCAGCAGTGCAGGGCACCTGCAGAACTGAGCTGTGGAAAGGGAACAAGAGCTGCTCACCTTTCCTCCCATCGGCTGGATCATTCCACCATCTGTTCTTACAGATGCCCAGTATCTATGTTATTTTTCTGTTCCCTGCATCACTGCACATAGTAGAGGGGGAAATATTTCAGTAAGTGGGAATATGCAAGACATTTCAGAAAATTATATATGGACATTTTAATATTTTTGACATTTTTGCAAGTGTCAATTTTTGGAAATGTATAAAGAGGATTCTAATCAAAATGAAACAGAATTAGACATAGTTTCAGATATGAAACAATATTAATACCTGTTGGATACACTTCTATTTTCACAAAACACCATTTTCTAAAGAAAAACTATTTCATCAGCAAGTTTTGACCAGCTTCACAGTTTCATTTCTCCATCATTTTCTCAGGTAGAGTAGAACAACAAAGAGTAAAAAAAATGCTGGTATCTTGTGTTACTTAATTAGTGTTTTACGAATGTCCAGCCTCCTTGCTACCCTCCTCCTCTTAGTGGGTCCTTAGGTGCAGATACAAATGCACACATGCCCACACACCCAACCCCGAGGCTAAAGCCAGTCTGTTTTAGATCTTGCTTGATGACCAGAGCTTGGTCCATGTGCTCTCACGTCCACCTTCCTCTCTGTGCCCTCCCAGGCAGGCGGAGGAGCGCTGCAGGAGGAGCGCCGCTTGGCCCCTGTGGAGTTCTTCCCCAGGCTGAGCAAAAAGCCAGAGAAGAAATTGCATGTCATGTATTCATCCCACGATTTCCCCCTGGGGCCAGAGCGGCACTTCCAAGGTTGCTTTGTTACTGTGGGTTATGGTGGCTGTGCAGGGTGAGCAGCGTCATCGTGGCCCTCAGGTCCATGGCTCAGCACCGTGCTGAAGGTGCACGGATATCTGAAGATCATTTTAGGCATCCTGATGCTTCGGTCACAATGTGTGTTTTACAAAGGCTCCTAAATATTTCTGCTGCTGAGAGCCCCTATATGGTGCAAGAAGAAGGCATTCTTTAAGGGGTCATGATTGCCCTGTATCCTGGTAAGACACCAAGATTATAAGCTCCTCCTCAAGAAACCGATGTTACAGGACCATGGGACCCAGCCAAGCCTTCTGTTGGCGACCACTCAACCTCCTTTGATCAAGAGGTATTGGTGGATGAGGAAATGGGAAAAACAACACAGATAAAAACGCAGCAAATTCTGTTGTTAATACTCATTTTATGCAAGGCAGCTGGACCTGCCCTCTCTCTACTATCAGGGGAATTTTGAAGGTTGTGCAAAATGTTTTCTCCTGTTCCTCTGCTGGATTAACAGCTGCAAAAACTGGACCAGCTCAGCAGTTTTAATCCCTGGGTTCCTGTGTGTACTTTCTGATTTCAGAGGCCTCTGTTGGTGGAGAAGAGAGAATTCATACCTCAATTTGGGGCCAAATGATATAATAGTGGTTATGGGATATCATCTGTTGTCTTGCACATAATCTTTGCACGTTTTCCCAATCGATCCATAATTGCTTCCACAGGGTGGTGTGGAAAGTCCTGACTTTGGCTGTCTGTAAGTCCATTCCAAGGTCCCTGGCAAGAGCACTCTAATTTGAGATGGAGATGCAGGAGGGTTTTCTCTAGTATATTACACTGCAGAGCTTGTTCTCCTTCACTTTGCTGTCTGAGCTATATCTGTCCAGAAAAAGAGCACAATAGGGAACAATTAAAAATCTCTAGTATCACTGGAAATGAGGTAAAATGCCATTGAAGTGGATAATGTAACTGTTGTGACTGAGGTGAGAGCTGGGATTTGTTTGTACTGAATTAAAAACACATAGAGAAATACAGTAGTGGGTTAAGATTCAGTAGTAGAGGAGTTTCATAGATTTCCTCTGTAATCCAGTTTATGTGGCTTTGTGCTCACCTTCATGTGGTTGTCTGTTTCATGCAATGTGGGCATCTCACAGAGGAATAAAAGTTATACCTGGGGAGAGCTGGTGAGGTGTTCAAACTCTTTAGTGTGTCAGAATAATTTCTGAATTTCAGCTTGACTTTCATTTTCCATAATCTCTTTCCTCCTTATATTTTTCTTTCAAGTTTTTATGCCTTTCTAATGTCCTTTTAATGTCTTTACATTTATTTTGCTTCATTACTTGCACTATGCTTTTTTAAAGCTGTGCTCCATATTTACTGTCTTTTCATCTCCTAATCTTGTTTCCCACTGATTTGTTTAGTTTTTTCCATTCTCCTTCTCCCGTGCTTTCTCCCCCTTCTCACTACTGTAATCTACAGAATTTCTACCTGTTTCCTCTGAAGACATTTGAACTCAGGATGATCTGAAGTGTTTCACGGGTGGATATGAGTCAAGAGATCTTGTAGGGAAACTTATGGTCAAAGCCTTAATTTTAGTAAATAAAAAGTATTCCCTGTGACTGGAGAGGTGGCTCCTGAATGTTTGCATTAGCTACCAAGCCACATAGGAAATTCTTGAGAATGTTTTCAGTGATTTAATTTCTTGGTTACTAAGTCTGCAGACGCTGAACTATTTTGAGTATGCGTGGGCAGATTTTATTTTTGGTTTATTTTTCCACTATTCCTTTATTTCATTAAGTCTTTGGCCTATTGTTTTTATTTTCTTTTCCTCTTTCATAAATTGTTTCTCTCCCCATAACCTCACCACATCATCTCTTTCCATGTCTGTGTCCTTCCAGGTCCTTTTCATCTTGCCTCTTGTACTCTTTTTCTCCTTGCATTCTTCTTGCTCTTATTGTCTCTAACAGATTTTATCTGCTTCATCTAAATCTGCTAAGGGCAGAGAGCATTATGCCTCTAAAGAAATCGAGATTTTTTTAAAATCATAAACTGACTTTTATGATTTTAAAAGTTAAAACTTGGAGTGTTTGGCTTAGGAGGTCAGAGGATTATCTTTCCCGAGACAGTAACTGAATTGAACCCAAAATTCACCTGTGTTTCACCTGTAATGTCCTCTGCTGGACACCCTGACTTTGGAAGCAGAGAAAGGAAACTGCCTGAGGTGTCTTTTCTTTCCTAAGCACTCAGGCAGAGTGCAGCCTTAGAGAGCACCAGTGGCTGCCACCTGCCATTGCCTATGGCAAGGGAAAATGGAAGGCTGTGAAGGGATACAGGCTGGGAGAAAGGATTTGCTGACCAGCTCCTCTTGTCTGTAGTTGCCAGTCCTCAGACACTGTCGGTGAGCCCAGCTTCTGGGTGAGGGTTTTGTGTTTGAGCAGGAAGGCAGCCTGCCCAGTGGTGCCTGTTAATACATTGCTGCTGCTTTGAGGTAGCAACCATGAATTAATCATGGCCTCTATGAGGGAATGGCTCAGGTTTGAGCAATTGTCATAAGTGTGATTCAGCTTGGTCCTCCCCAGGATGCTTTTAGCACAGCTGAGCACAGGCACAGGAAAATATTCCTGGCAGGAGCTTGAGGACATTGTATGTAAGCAGATCTGTGTGTCTTTGCTCTTGCACATGTGTAACCCTTATGCAAACCCCCATCAAAAACAACCTTGGTCTAAAATAAGTAAGAAATTGCTTGAGCTCATTGAAGAAGCTGGAATATAATAGTTTTCTGTCAGAAATTCTGCATAAAATTGCTTTAAATTGTATGTGTAAAACAAAGCATTTATTGGGATATTGGAATCTGTACTAAAACAGCCTCTGCTACCACAGAGGTTTTTGCTTTCTGGTTTGTACTGTCAAGGCAATCATGCTGCCTTATAAAGTTGAAAAGCTCTGCATTCTTAGACAGACTGTGCTGGCCTGTGTGAATGATTTGTATGAACTGTAATACACTTTTTACTCAAAAGCTGTACATTTCTGGCAGATTCTTTTGAGCGCTTTTCAAACATTTGAAATAAAAAGCTGAGGAGTAAATAAATGGGAGGAAATCACATGCAGTAAATCACCAGGAGCGCACAGACAGTTTCAGGACTGTGAAAGAAACAAGTGTGAAATATCAATGATTCTGTAAAAGAGATACAATAAAATCAGAAAAAAACCAGTCAGGTCAGGTGCTAAGCAGCTTGAAGGCTGCTTTGCTCTGCTCCAGCAGCTCAGTAAAGCAGTTAAGCAAATATTTTATAGCTGGAAGTTCATGCACTCTAGTTCCCCAAGCTGGGTGCTGTGCCCCTCACTCTGAGGGTGGAAGAGCAGCACACAGTCCTTACACCGACAGACAGAACTCATTTAGTGGGTCAGTGTGTGGGGATGGGACAAAAGCAGTTCTCACTGCATTTGGATTTTTGCAGTCAGAGGTCCTGCTTAGTTCTCTGCCAGCTCCCAAGCTGCTCTGCTCAGTCCTGCTTACAGCAAGAGTGGGGGAACCCCAAGTTTGTCCTTGCAAATGTTCACAAATGTAACTGTGGCAAGGTTGTGCTAGATTCCAGAAAAAAATGGTTTTGCAGTGAACAACATAGCAATATTGACAAATCTTATAATTACTGGTGGTGATGGATCTTACAGCTCTATCATAAAAGAAATAATAGGATTTGTTCACATTACGTGAAATTGTTTAATTATCTTCTTGTGTAATAGCCATCAGTACTGTGTGTGAGATATTTAAGAAGGGAAAAAATTATTGTGCAGTAGAAATTGTGGCCAGAGAAGAGTGAGAATATGTTAAAGAAACAATTATGCAGACACCAGGGTTGGTGAAGAAGAATGGGAAGAGGTGCTACAGGTGCCAGAGCTGAGATTCGGAGGTACATGGGGGAGCAGAGACCCACTTACAATAAATGGAGAACCCCATGTCAGAGCAAGTGGAAACCTGGAAGAAGGCTGTGACCCTGTAGGAAGTCCTGGCAGGACCGGTGGCCCATGGAGAGTGGAGCCTATGCAGGAGCAGGTTTACTGGCAGGACTTGTGACCCTGCAGGGGACCCATGCAGGAGCAGTCTGTTCCTGAAAGCCTGTGGGCAGGGACCCATGCTGCAGCAGTTCCTGAAGAACTGCAGCCTGTGGGAAGGACTCATGTTGGAGAAGTTTGTGGGGAACCGTCTTCCATGGGAGGGAGCCCATGTTAGAGCAGGGAAAGGGCTTCATCCTCGAGGAGGAATTAGAAACAACATGTGATGAACCGACCATAACCCCCATTCCCATCTCCCTGTGCCTCTGTATAGCAGAGAACTCTTGCTGTTCTGTGGGTTATGTGCAGGGCAGCAGGGCAGCAGGACATCAGCAACGATGCAGCAAAACCAGCTGGTTGCAGGAGGCATGCACTGGTGCATGTACCCTGTGCTACATGCAGGAGAGATCCGTGGTCTTTCCTGGGATGAGGGAAGCTCTTTGTCACAGCCTTGGCAGAAGGAGCCTGCTGCGGCTCAGGTTTCGGTGCGGGGGACAGCACGTGCCTCCTGGTTGTGCTGTGGAATGGGGCACCCTCTGCCACCTGTCCCTCCAGAGAGGAGGGACAAGCATGGCCTCTTGCTGCTTGAAACACAAGGGACCCGAGAAGAACAAGTTCTGGGGGAGTGTGGTGAAGGCAGTGGGACACTTAGGTTATCCCAGCTATATCTGGCCCAGGCCACTTGCCCTGTGCTCTGAGGGCTTCTCTGCACAAGAAGTTCTTAGGGAATATTTTTTTGATTGGCAATCGGTGTAAGGAATTCTTTATTCAAGAAAAAACACAAAATTGTTCTTGCTGAGTAACCCTATAAGCTGACACGGAGATGCCTTCCTGGATTTAGAAATGCCACGGTTATTACACAAAGCATGTCCCATGGATGTGACCTTCTCAGCTCCTCCCACTCAGTAAACAGAGTTATTCTGGTTATTAATTGGTTATTCTCTAACTGTGTCTTCCTTTCAAGAAAGGCACACTTTTTAGAGTAAAATTCACAAGTTAGTTGTTTTTCTATGAAATATTCAATATAATGAGCTTGTGAGGATCTTGCCCTGGTTGCAGAGAAAGATACAGAGAGGCAGGGGATGTAATAGGTGCAATGTTAGATTTGTTTTGCTGCCTTCTGGGGAAAAGCCATTGCTCCTATTTTCAAGTGAGGCCGACAAATTTCATTAGTTTACCTTTCTGTAAATATCCTGACTTGTTTTAGCAGCAGAAAGGTAACTGTGGCTGCAAAACTGACATTTTGCAAAGACATCTTGAAATTCAGCCAGGGAAATAGCCATTTAATTTCAGCCAGCCACTTCTATTTTCTTTTTACTTTATTTGGTTTTCCGTTATTTTTTAACATCTCTATTCCTCAGTGGAACTTGCCTGCAACTGCTCTGTGCAAACGTGTGAAAGCATTTCAGTACTAGCTTCTTTACCCCTAAAGGCCATAAAATTTATGTAAAAACCAGATTCTTAGGAGTCAAAAACAGAATGCCAGTCAGGATTTTGTCTGCTTTATTCAACAAAGAGTGTTCTGTTGAAGCAACCTCACATTTCCCTATTGCATTAGTGTTTTTCTCCATCACGAAATGAATGTGGGCAAGAAAGCTGCTGAGATGGGTTAAGAGGTCCCTCCCTAGCTGATGCACACAGGAGGAAATGAGGTGACCTGCTGGAGCAGATCAGACCTGCAGTCAGCAGTACAAAGCCAGACTGACATGAGCTGTGGAAAGGAGGGAAAGAATGGTGTGGCATCCAGGACATTACCCTGGCTCACTGGCATTCCTTCTGCTGGGGTGTTTTGAGAGAAGGTGTAACGCCCCCTGGACTGTCCTCTCTTTACAGCTTTTGCTGCCAAGAAGCCAATTCCACTCAATAAACTGTCCTAATCCCCAGCCTCTTCCTTCTCCTTTCTTACCCTGTACATTTGCTGTACTTCTGTTTTAGTCTTGTCCTTTCCCTCCCTCTCCCTCTCCACCTTCCATGGTGCATCTCACTGAAGAGCAGCCCAGCTGCATCTCAGACCCTGCTGGGCTCCAGGCTGGAAGGGGTGGGTCAGAGTTTCACTTTGAAGCATCTCTGTGGGGCTTCCAAACTGTACTGGGAGAGGAAATTGCTGCCTCCTCCCGTAGCCACATGGTCAAACTCAGCAGCATCAGAGACAAGCCCGGGCTGCTTTTCACATCAAATTTTACCACACAAGATGAAGGTGACAGAAGTAGAATTGAAGGGAAGATGGAGAGAGGGGGAGGAAAGTATGTTCTTCTGAGACTATCTTTTTCTCCTCTTCTTCCCGTTGAGAACTGGTGGATCCCTTACTAGTTCAGTGCTTCTCTCCAACTTCTTTATGCTGCAGTATGGGAAGGGCTGAAAGGAGGTTTTGAGCCACAGATGGCAGCATTTCAGCAATAAGGAGAGCATGGGAGGATGCACAAGAGCACGAGAGATAATACATTAAGTGATGAAATAAGATGTTTAGAAACCAAATAAGCAATGTGCTCTCTCTGCTTGTGCAATTATGCCCCACTACCAATGAAACCCCAATGACAAATTAAACTCTGCTTTTCTCTATGTTCTTCTTGAAGTGAGCAGTAAGAAAAATCTGCAGCAGTGTCTGGGAAGGGTGAGAAGAATCATCTTTATGTCAGAAAAGTCACGCACTTTTTTGTTAAGACCTTTTGTGGGGAATATGCTAAATGGCAACAAGTACCGGTAGGAACTGACAGGCACTGAATTCTTGGTCTGTTGGTGTCCATGGAGGTCTTTCAATCTCTGGGCTTTAGTTTGAGTGATTTTGACTTTCCATTCTGGGCATTTTCTGCAGTAGCACACCTTTAGTTTTCTCTGTGCCACAGTTGTTTGTGATAGAAACCCCTAAGTGAGAGAGGAGTGTCTCAGTGTGCAAGCTCTAGAGCTGGATGGCAGAGTGAGGTTGAACAGGGCTTTTTGGGATACATGTGGAGACTGCAAATTCAGTGTGCTATCTGTATATCTGTTGATGTTATTTTAAACTCAAATCATGAAGGCTAAAGTAGAAGTTAATGGTGATGTAAATTCTTGTTTTCTACTTTAAAAATATATGGGATATTTGCATTTTTAGTTGTAGTGGAGATTGAAAATTTTGAGAGTTTTATAGGTTTCCTTTTCACATGAAAATGTTCATCCTTGTTTTCCAAATGAATTAATTCATTAGAATCCTTTATATTTCTTTTTCTCATCTACAATAAGATACAGCAAGCCATTCTTTCCACTGCTAAAAGGCCAATCTTTTTAGAGAAAAGATGGTTGGAAAGAACCCTCAGCAAGTTCAAAATATGCTTATAATTTTCCAAGTGTAGTACATGCATTTAAAGGTTTTAAAAGAATGGGTTATGAAATAGTTTAGTTCTGCATGGTTGAAAGCGTGTGGGTATTCATACACAGAAAATTACTAGCCCTGTTTTTGACATCCCTAAAGGATGCTGTCTGAGGTCACGGAAACCAACTGCTTTCTGAGGACACCACTGATGCTTTGACATCATTGGTGGGGGAATCAGGCAAACCTGGGACCTTCGTGGCTTCAGTGCTTCCAGACCATGCACTTCCCAAAGGACATCACAGCGGGGCATCCTATTGTTTTTAGTCTGCTGAACTGAGAGTCAGGCAGGCACAAGCATTCTGAATTAAAGTATTTTTCATAAAATACCAAACTATCAGAAGGTTTTGCCAACATTCTCCTTGAATATATCTTTTATATTAGATGTGGATGAGAGAAACAAAGGCAAACAAACTGGAAATTTCCAACATTCAGAAATGCTGAATTATGCAATCATCAGTTTTAGTCTTAAGCAGTGGGATGTTTTTAATTTAATAGCTATCTGGAGATGACTCTCCATTTCCTTTTATCAGTTTTGTTCTGGCAGAGCTTCTAACCAGAAAGTGGAAAAGTGAGCCTCACAGTAGGTAAGGAGCATAAGGACAAGTACAGGTATGACTAAGAAATGGAAAGGTGTATATACAAAGTTATTGTGTGCAACACCTGTGAAGTGTTTATGTCAGAGCCATTCATGCCCTGTTTTCAGAAGGACTAAACAAGTGCTTTTAGAGTAAGTGCAAGTGATTGGTTGTGTTTCCCTTTGTGTGCCTGTAAATGCCACGTTAAAACCCATACTTCTTCCAGCGAAGTGAAAATGTCATGCACCTCTTCAGTTGTACAGATGAAGTGTTTGTGAGTTCTGTAAAGACGAATGAAGTCCATGGAGTTTTTGCAGTGAGCTTGTGATCACCAGATGTTGGAGGATGTGAGTGAACGCATGCTGGCGCATCTGTTGTTTGGATAATAGGATGTACGCGTGTGGGACGACCGTGCAGTGTAGGTGTTACCACACTTGGGACCACGGCTTGGGCAGGCGTAAATCAGGGTGGCTCAGTGGAAGGAACAAAGTCCAGCAGCGTGCACTTCCTGGAATCAGCGTGTGTGATGGCATGTAGGGACTCGGACATGTGGGATTGTGGTTGGCAGAGTGTGTCAGGATGTGACTGGGAGAGCTTCAGCTGAAGACAGTTGCTAAAAGAAAAGAGAAAAAGCCAAGCCACAAATGCACATCTAAGGAGCACGAATGTTAAGGCAAAAGGAGAGAATGCATTCACTGAGGCTGAACCCTCAGGCTAAGTCACCAGTTTTGTGCTGCTTTTCCTCCGTGGAAGTACATGGGAGCTGTGGGATTTTAGAAATATTCTGAGGGGAAATTCAATTTATGTCTTGGCATGCATATGTGATATTTCAGATTTCAAATTAAATTGTGTTTATATGACACAGTTGCTTTTCATAGCACAGGCTTGATTGAAGTTCCTAATGCATCTTTTCCAGGTCCATGCACCATACTGTTGTAATACAGCCCCGTAACCTATTCAGTCACTCATGGTTCTGTCCCCCATGAACTCATACCAACTGCATCCCCCATGTTGTTACTTTTAAGAATATTTTTTTTTTGTTCCTAGCTTGGTCTTGAAATGCTAGAAGCTAATAAAACCAGAACTGTGCTCAGGTTCTTCTGGAGAATCTTTTCTCTCAATCCTACCTGCATGGCTACATCATCAGAAAATTGGCTGATTTGGATGCAAGTCAGTCGTATGTGAAGGAAATAAAAGGAAGAATATGTTTATCAGTTGTGAAAATTCCCCAGAATCGTTGCTTAGGAAAACATCTGGTCACTCTGCAGAGGTGACCAAAACAGCAAACAGAACATTAGACTGCAAGAAACTTCCAATGGAAAGTACCATTGAAAAGACTGTAATTTCTACTGTGTGAGCCATAGGCAGATCACTGATTTAAACCCCAAATATGTTTTTAAGAACTCAATCCCATATATATATTTATGTGTCTCTGTGTGTTTGTGTGTGAACCCATGTATGTAATGAAAATAGGACAGATTGAGCCAGCAAGAAATTGCAGTGTTTAGAGTCAAGGAGAAGCTTTGTTATGAATGAAATCTGAAAGGATTTGGATTACAGTCAAGAAGTTTAGATAGAGGGCAATCTAAATTGTACAAGGGCAGATAATCTTCCAGAGTCTGGCTCAGAAAGGGATGTGGGAGGTCTGACAGACAGCTTGGCTAATGTAGCATGTAGATGAAAAAAAATGCACTTTAATGATTTGTTGAACTATTACAAACCCAAACAACAGTTCAACAGGACTAGCCTGATAATTACTGTTTTCCCAAAAGAAAATTGTAGATTGTGAATGAAACGAACAACTCAAACTTGAAACTTCAGCCTAATGGAACTGCATTTTTCTTGTGAAACTATTCCCGTGGAAACTTCCTAATGATTTCCTTTTGAAATAGTCTCATTTAGAAAGGAAATACATAGAGTGGCATATATCTTGTTACAACACTGCAGAAAATGGACAGTCATACTATAAAGGCAAAAAAAAAGTACTCTTTCTCTTCTTGTGTGCGCAGTTACACAGTGGGACTCACTGCTGTGTGACAGCAGGGCCAAGAGTTCAAAAGGACTAATGGAAATGTAGAACCTTTCTTGTTATTAAGATGCCATCTGGCTCCCTGATACTACTGCCATGATAACCACCAGGGTATAGGGAAACATATATAATGTCTCTTTCCCTGTGGCTTGTAGGCCACCAAATATCAGCTTGCAAATACTTAAAATGTTAAACTTCTTCTGTTGGAGCTGTGTTTATGCCTACAAAAAACTTTGATATTTTCTGGACTTCACAGTCATTTTAAATTTCCCAGCAATTTCACATTGGTCTCAGGGAGAATGGATACCTCTGCAGCCTTAATCTTGTGTCATGTTTTCCTTTTTTTTTTATGAAGGATTTTTCCTTTCCTGTCTGGCAGAGAGTAGTCCAAGCCGCAGAATCCAGAAACAGACTGTCCCAGAGCTGGTGCCCCTTTCCACCATGGAAGGGCCTGCCACAGAGCTGGGATCTAGTTTCAAAACTCCTGCACACTTTGTGGTTATTTAGAGCCAACATTTTGGTTGGAATCGGTCTCTAAATATTTGTTGTATGGTTTTATTTATAAGAATAATGACTCTGTGTTTACAGGCTACAGCATATAATGTATTTAATGCCTGGTCTTTTATTTTTTTTTAGCTTGCTCTAACTTTCAAGTGCATTTCCACTCTTTAACTTTACACAAACTCTTGGACATTGGCCAGATAAATTCTTTGTAGTCTGTACAGTTCAGGATCTTGGCCAGATTAAAGTTGTCATCAATTTCACCTCCCTCTTCTTTTAATAACATCCTACTTTTCTCTCTTGTACCTCTCATGTTTTTAAAGGTTGCCATTCTCTGCATTCTTCTGTATTTTCTTCAAAATTATTGTCTTTTATTTTTTCTTCTGATTTAACAGAATCTTATTTTTCTGGATGCTCATTTTAAAGCCCTGTATTATTTTAAATATGGTCTTTATAAATATTCACTACTCAGCAGCCTTTTTGTGAGGCTGTACTAGTGATTCCTTGTCCTAAGCCCAATCTGAATGACAGCTGCAGAGAGTCTCCTCAGGGAATTTTAGGAATCTCTTGGTTTCTTCTATACTGAAATTTCAAATTGCATGTTCCTCAAAGCTAGTCTGACATACTGAAAGCCCAAGCTATTCTTGCTTTCCAGAAGACAATAATAAAATATAAACCTTGAGTCCAACTTTTGCTACTTCAGAGGATTTTGTTCCCCTGAAATAAGATTGCCAGAAGCCTCTGCTGGGAAAGCTATGCTTATAAAATTCTTTTAAACAAACAAGATACCACCATCCACAGATGGGAGAGTTTATAGAACAGATTTCTGGTTGACATCTATTTGATGAGATATTTTTAGTTGTGATAGATAGTCTAAAGCATGGATTGATGAATTGCAGGCAGTTTTACTCAAAGAATACAATGGGATTTGGTATGAAGTTTACAAAAAAAGCCTACACTGTGATACTACTCAGAACAATCTTGGTCACCTAGCTTATGCTTCTGTGATGAGAATTTGTACTTGCCAAGGATGAGTTCAGAGCCCAGCAGTCGGCATCTCCACCTTCAGCTGATGCATTTCAAAACTGGAGCTGGTGTCTTGGATGTCTGGTCCTAAACCGAATGTTGGCACAGCACATGAGTTTTGTTTTTCTCAGCATTCTTTGAAAAATTACAATAGATTGTGAGATAAAAACTCACTTTAAAGTTTAACTGTGGCTTATATTCTTTCTTCTCGCTGGAGCAAAAGTTATCTTTTAAGGGCAAACCCCCAGGGCTGAATATACTAGTAAACTCCAGCTGCTTTGTACTTCTTTGCCAATACTGAGAAGTCATAAACCCAATTTAACTTTCTGGTTAAACCAGGCTTACAGCTGTTTTGCATTGCTGGAGTGCAGCAGAGCAGCTGGAGTATACCCCTGAATCAGGGTGATTTTTTCTTTGCTGAGTTTTGTGTCTCTTTTTTCAGTCTTACATGGAATAAGACAAGGCAGAGGCAGTCAGCTCTTGGCAGTGCACAGTCAAATTGATGCAAGACTCGCATTTAGAGCCAAAGCCACCATGGGTTTTTTGGTGTCTTTCTGTTTGTTTTTATATTCTCCTACTAGCTGTGTTTGCCATGGGGATATAGTTGTGTTTTAACTGTACTGGCCTTAAACTCAGTTTTGGTTAAGTGCAGCATTTTTTGAGTGGGTTTTGCATGTTTTGTTGGCTCAAGTCAACTTACAAAAACACCTTATAGCACTATATATCAGGAGGATGAATAAGATTTTGAGGTTAAAGTGCCAGAGGAATTCTTCACTTCAGAATCAGCTTGTCTCTATTGGTACCACTTGTGACGGTATCAGGTCATTCCATTTTTTTATGCCACATTTCTCCCTCTCTACAATATCTTCCAGTTTTGTCTTTTTGAGTCTTGCTGATATGAATGCCATTTTGTCCTGCCGTGGTTTCATGGTCTTAGGCTAGAAATTAATTACTTGAATGCTTCTTTTGGCTGTCTGAGATTGCAATGCAGCATGAGTATAGATGAAGTTTTTGTTTTGGAGAGGCTTGTACTGTCTCCAGATCAGTAAATCCTGATGCTGGTTGCAACTTGCAGTCATGAATGCAATAATAGTAAGTATTACTGAGGGATACATGAGATAAACTCAAAAAGGTATCTTTGAGCAAAAAAAATCATTCTATGACTCTATTATCAGTAACAAACAGGTTATAAATTCTAGCTGTATGTAGTCAATAATGGGCTAATGCTGGAAGAAGGGGTGATTAATGTAGTAGGGCCTGTGAGTGAATGGAAAAGTTCAGGGGGATAAAATAATCTATAAGAACACCTGCAGAACTATCTTTGTGTTATTTGTTGTGTGCAGTATGCCCATATGGTTACAATCACCAAGTGTTTAGAAACCTTTGCCTACAGCAAGAGCAATTGCCGGATCAGCTGTGCAAAATACACCGTGCTAATTTGAACGGCTCTCTTGAACTCCAGACTGCTTCACCTCTGCTGCTCCTGCTGCCTTTGCCACAGCCAGACTTCTTGTGTGTTTTTGACATTACTGAGGTCTTTGTTTTAGCTTCTCCCCAAATATTTGTTATCAGGAAAAATGGTTGTGTACCTGAAGTTGTTGCACCAGCAGCCACCACCCCATGGCCAGATAAGTTTCCACTCTCACAAACTGTTTGGACTTAGTGAGTTTCTGTTCTTTCACTTTTATGGGACTGTGACATTTTGTTTCTAAATTCCAGTAATGTCACACTGCTTTATGCATGGTTCTTAGGCTGCTGATCTTGTGGGGTGACAGTAGCCAGTTTGAAAATCATAAATCTAAAAAGAACCATGAGATCTGCCTGCAACCAGCAGCAAAAGCAAGGTGTCCACTCTGCTAATTTCAGCTGAGTTCATAGGAAAAAAATAAAACCAAAAAAAAAAGGTTCCCCAAATTTTCTTTGTCCATACATTCCCAGATTTTGTACCTTCTTTGTAGTCTGCAGGTCCTAATGGCCAGCAAATCAACTGCAGGGGAGAGGGAAAGACCACCTGTTGCACTAAATATTCACAAACCCTGCAAACAAAAATAAACAGTAAAAGACCAAACCCTTAACAGCTTGTAACAGCTGCCACATTCCACTCAAGAGAAATCTTTATGCTAATGGAATCTGACAGGATCTACATTAGATATCTACACATATGGAGAAAAAAAACCTAAAAAAAAAAAAAGAAAAAATCATAAGAGAAAGAGAATAAATCTGTTGGGCTCCTCTGAGTAGGTGATGTTTTATGTATGTAAGTCTTTTGTCATTGTTCCCACTCCTGTAGTTTACATTTTTGATAGTTTGAAGTAAAACATTTGTTGAGTGCATGAGCTGTATGATGTGGCCAAGGACTAAACTGAGCTCTATTTCTTTTATTGGTTAAGTAAGGGGAGCAGTATCCCTGCTGTGCTCCAGCTGCAGCAAAAAATTCTGCTGAAGATCCATCTATGAAGATGCGTAGAAAATAGTCTTTTAATATCTCACGTACCAGTTTGCATCTGGTCCCAAACTGATGAAAACCCAGAAAATTTACATGAGGAATACTAGCCAGCTGAGTCACAGAAACAGGTCAGGCAGTAGCACCTTGCTGATTTGTGTGGGATGGCTCTGATCCCAGGACACTGGTGCTGGAAACTGGTTGGGGTTATTGTCTATCATCTTGGGGCACTCAGTGCAGATGCTGACCTCAGAGTTACCAGGCTTGTCAG
This sequence comes from Ploceus nigricollis, assembly GCA_013399945.1. Lineage (NCBI taxonomy): Eukaryota > Metazoa > Chordata > Aves > Passeriformes > Ploceidae > Ploceus > Ploceus nigricollis. The sequence continues at coordinate 622,513 of VXBC01001745.1, read as the reverse complement.
AACGGTGTTTTCTTTCCTCTCTGCCAACAAGAAGCCTGGGCATTTGTGGATCAAAAAAAAATTGTAAGTTGAGGATTTCAAGGGTGATACAGAAGTAGTAGAAATATGAAAGGGACTAAGAAAGAAAAAATCTGAACTACTTTAATTTTCTTCTATAAGCTCAGAAATGGCCAAAGGTATCCTTGGAAGTTTTGAAAGTGACTCACTAATCTGGTAAGACTCAATGGTTGCTAAAAGTGCTGAGAAATTTCCTGTCCTCCAATTCTGTTAAACTGCAGTAAGCAGCTGGATGCACGGTCAGTGTGGCAAGAAGGGATGGTTGGAAGCCATCCAGCAAGGCAGTAGAAAAGGGAACTGTCTGTTTGCACAGTGACAGTGAATGAGAGTTATGCTTCAGGCCTTAGAGAGTTTTTTTGCACATTGAACCCAGGGGTGAAATTCACAGTATTTTCCCATTAGACAGTTTCAGCCTCCTTGAAATGCAGTTCTTGCAATAGCCTGTCTGGCTTTGACAGATCAGTTCAGGTCCCACGGTCAAAATCACTTGGTCAGTTTGTTTGTCCTGCAAGTTGCCTGTAACAAGGGATAGTGATTTAGTATTTCTTCTGTATTATCTGTAGGGAAAAACCTATTAGTCTGGAAGAGTTAAGCATTGGCATTTCCCTGTGGTCACCATGTCTGTCTCCACAAAGACCGAAATGTTTGTGTTTTCTTCTGGCTACACATCACACCATAGAGCAGCAGAAATAATTGGTGGAAACATCAGAAAAAAAGAACATAAAGGATGAGCAAGAGTGGAAATGGATAGTTTTAGAAAAGATTTGAAAGAATGGGGAAATGAAGGAGGCAGATTGATACTAACTGTGCAGTCAGCAGTAGCTTAGGAGATGTCCACCTCCATAGCAGCAGGAAGGGCCCTGCTTCAATCAGACAGCTGAGAGGAATGACCTTGTGAAGAAAAACAGTTAAGATCAGAAAGTGCAAGTCCGTGGGTTCCTGTAAAAGAAATAGGGAACATTTTGACCTGAGACAGTCCCAACTGAAAGTCCAGTGAAATACTGTAGATTTAGAAATCTCAGCTGCATCTACTCCCACTTTTGTTAGTGGTCAGTGATGGATGAACAGATTGTGAAGTATTATTTCTGAAGGACTGTAACCTAGAAAGAGAAAATCATAAAACTACTTTAATTGCTGCTTGTTCAACTTATGCCTGAAGTGGCACAAATTACAGATTCATGAGGGTTGAAAGAGACCTCCAAAATCACCTACAACAGTCAAACTAGCACCACCATAATCCTCTCTGAACCATATCCCTAAGTGCCACATCCAGACAAAGTAGGATTGCAGCCTAACATAGTGCAGGAGAGTCAGCATTCCTGGGGCAGTATTCTGAGGTCATCCAACTCTGAAAGGAAGATGTATCATGGGGGATCTGCATTTCCCTCTGGTGGGACCTTGAGTTCAGAATGTGGGCTTTTGTATAAGGCACCTCTTAAAGGAGAACCAAATACTCTTATCTTGTCACTTCGGAGCTAGAAGAAACTACAGGTAGCTTATCTTCCTGAGAAATCCTTCTGTTTGTCCTTCAGTCATACACAATATGTAATATCAGCCCCAGGCTGCATCTCTGGGTGCTCACAGTTTTATATTGCTTCAGGAGCTATTGCCTGCTTTCCCTCTCCTTACACCAATGTAAAGTAAAAATAATTTCTCTGAGTTTAGCAAAGTTTCACCCCACTGAAGCTGGTGTGTGAAGAAATCAAGTGTCACTAGGGTTGAATTTCATATGTCAGACGCACTTAACCTCCCCTGAATCCCTGGGTCTGGACTAAGTGTCTCCAACTGGATGACAGCATTCAGGAGAGCTTAGCTCAGGAAAGGCTGAAGAAAATACAAAACATGTCTCAGTGCCTATTGAGTCTGAACTAAGAGCAACAACACTAGTGACTCTCCATTTCCAAAATTAGAAGAAGGAGAGGTAGTTACTGTTCTGTGCACTAACTTGGGGGTAATGATAGTTCATAACTCAGGGCACAAAGTAGTATCCCTGGGGAAAAAAGAGTTCTCCTTTGTATGGTACCACATGTTTGTGTAGATACTGGCTTATCAGTAATTAGTAAACTCCTTTTGCAATTTTTGATTTGTGCCAGGATGGAAAATTATGTCCAAGGTTATGGCTCTCCTTTGACTTCCATAATTAAAGAGAGGCCCCTCCAGAAGTCTGTAAAGTCAGTGGGATGATATCAGTATGAATCAGTGAGAGGGGCCTTAAGCCTCTGATACTTAATTTTTTGCAGCATGTTATTCCAGTTAATTCCCAGGGATTCTCAAAGCTCCAGCCACATGCCCAGTTTGAAAGGCTGTCCAGGAAATGCTGGAATGAAGTGGGACAGCACCTAGCCAAGTGCCATCTGTTGGCCATTTACCATACTGCCTCAGAGGACAGTTTCTGAGCGCCTGAACCAAGCACAGATGATGTGATCTAAACCCATCTCTTCAGATTCAGACCTACAGTTTAGTATCTCCTTTCAGAGGGAGGGCTCCACTTTTCCCTAGATCCAGTCCCTTCAGACTCCCAGTGTAGTTTTTCTTCAAGTTGGACATTAGGAAGAATTTCTTCACAGAAAAGGTGATTAGACATTGGAATGGGCTGCCCAGGGAGGTGATGGAGTCACTGTCCCTGCTAAAGGAAAGACTGAATGTGGCACTTAGTGCCATGGTCTGGTTGACATGGTGGTGTTCAGTCATAGATTGGACTTGAGGATCTCAGAGGTCTTTTCCAGCATAATTGATTCTGTATTCTGTGATCTCAGAGAAGATGTAAGACTTCTGGTTAATGGTTTAGGACATGAGCAGGTATACAAACAGATCTTACTGTGATTTGTGAAGTATCCTCTCTCATTTTGTTGAAGGACAAATTGATTAACCATTCCTAGGGAGACCTAAGCATAGTGACCCCTACTCATGCTTACTTCTCCAATGCTTTGAGGTGGAATAGTTTGAGCTAGAGGAAGAAGATAAGATTTGCTCCTGTGTCACTGGGGTAGTGAAGCAGGGAGCAAATGTCTCAGCCCCTCTGTACTGTCAGGTTGATTATCTGTCCTCTGGCCACAGAACCCCAGAAGATTATCCCATATTGTCTTGAATCACCTTGTGTGTAGGATACTCGTTTTGGATGTAGGACTGGTCTCCATGTAACAATCCTCTATGCATAAGTTTGTGCTACTTCTTTAGAGGGATAGACCTATTATTGCTTCAGCCTAACTTGGAATTCCATGGGAGACATAAAGAACTCCCTTTTCAAAATGGATTGGGAGCAACAAGTACTGAACCTTTCTCGTGTCCTGCAGAACTTTTACATTGTACTGGCAGATTGTCTAAATAACTGACAAAGCTTACTGAAAATACTCCTCAAACAAAATGACCACAGTCCAGTGACATCACCTAGGGCTCTCATGAAAGAGAAATTCTTCTGATGACACTTGGGGCTGGAAGTTTCTCATAAACTATCAGCCAAACAGTTTATGTCCACACCACAGCAAAATGGATTTTCCAGAAATGTTTCCATGTGGCAGGAGGTGAGGATGGTGCTTCTGTGGGTGGTATCTTCACTGCCTCCTTCTTCTTAACCATGGCCTCTTCTTGACCTGCAGGCTGATGTGCAGGCTGCTCCAGGAGATGTCTCTCAGAAATACTGCAAACCTCAGACTCAGCCCCCATGACCTCAGGGTTGTTAAAGAGTTTCTGGCATTTTCTTGGTATGGAAGGAATTTTACATGCCATGATTTGATCACATTTTTAGCACAGATTGTTACTTTTTGTCTCCTTAGGTTTCCTTTGCAGACAGAGATACCTCTTTCTTTCTTCACGTGCAGAGAACACGTGTAAATAGCTGTCTTGTTCTTTCCCTGGGATGCTTTTACTGGTGTGATCAATGAGGACACTCTAAAATATTGTTTCTATATGTTCTTTGAAATACACAGAACTCATCCTGAGTCATTTGAGATAGAGTGTTTCATGTAATTTTATTCTTTTCCTAAATATTATCTATATAAAACTAGTGCAAATCTATTAAAAATGAGGTGGAAACAGAAGCACATTGCTTTGCAGAATGTATTGTGAATTATTTTGATGCAACGTGGGTGTGCAACACTGCTATTTGCAAAGTTTCATCTTAGCTCTCTGTATGAAAGTGAGGACTGAACATATACAGCATATCTACCTGATAAATACATGGAACATTTCTGCAAAGAAATGGCCACCTGACTCAACATGCCAGCCTGGACTTTTAAACTAGTTGAACCTCACTTTTTTGCTTGTTTGTTTATTTTCTGAGCAAACTTTCTTCTTCTCCCCCAAACAAGTGGTTGTGTCATGGGATCTTTTCTGCAGTTTGCTTCAGTTGTTTTCTTGGAAGCCTATTCCATATGTTTACTATCACCTTTTTTTTGTCCTTTAGTAGCCTAGAGCATTTTCCTCACCAAAAGCTTCATGATTATCTTTCCAGGAAATACCCTGTTCAAAAAAACTTTTATAGGAGCAAATAAAACACATTTCCAGAATAGTGCTGCCAAACAGCAAAATAAAAAAAAAAGTTCATTGTTTTTGATGATGAAGATACAAAAGGGAATAAAAAACTGTGTTATTTAAAAATAACCAACTCTTTAATAGTGCTGTAGGATAATATTCAACTAAATTAAATGTAGTTTTCCAGTAAGCCCATCTTATCTTAGCTTGAAACGACGGGTTGAATTAATTTCTTTTTCGTTTCTGTTTTTCATCTATATTTTGTACTCCTGCCATTGCTTGCTACTATTTATATTTTATGTTAAGGGTCTTTTTTTCAAGCTGTTTCTAAAATTTTATAAAAGAGGCCAGATATCATGTTGGAAACCCAAACCCCCAAATCAGGCTACAAGTCACAAAACCCCATACATATATATGCCATATACAAGGCCACTGTACTATTCTTCAGCATTTCCTGTGTTGACTTTCCTTCTCTTCCTCCTCTTACCCCTCACAGCAGGTAGAACTGAAGGGTCTCACCTGGCTTCTTTACTTTGCAGACTCAGAACAGAGCACTGGGTCAGACACAGAGGTGCTGGCAGAAAGGACATCCTGCTCATTTGGCTCCCATTCTGACCTTACATCTGGTGGCTCAGGCCCTCAGCCTCCTCCACCTTCATCCATGGAAGAGATCCAGGTAGAGCTGCAGTGCGCGGACCTCTGGAAAAGATTTCATGACATTGGGACAGAGATGATCATCACGAAAGCAGGCAGGTAAGACACCTCTGGCTTTCTGTCTAGTTAAAAAAGAAATCATAACCAAATAAACCAATTTTTATTTCATTGTTTTTTAAAGAAAGAAACATTTTTTATTCCTTCTTGATAATCCAAAGGGATAAACATGCATGAAAAATTAAATGGCTCTCTGAGTTTCTCAGCTGTGTTTCCTATTAGCTTTCTTAAGACAAGTGAAGTTGTTTCATATGACTACTTGAATAAGTGGCTCCAAAGGAGAACTGGCAGCTGCAGGAAACCATTGAGGATAGTTGTTCCTTTGAGCAAATAAATCAGGAAACAATCATTGTACTGTTGGCTGTACTGAATTTAAGATGAGCTATAAATGTGGGGGTGAGCCATTTGAGTCTCCTTTCAAGTTTCCATAGCACTTCATGAGCTTACTGATTTAATCTCAAATACAGTGAAATTCAAACTCACCTTTGCACCAAACGAGTGTCTTCCTGCAGCTCTAAATAGATGCAGAGTTAATCACTTCCTATATAAAACATGTGCAAGCCTAATGTTTTCCTTTGCTATTGCAGTGATACCACGACAGCTGAGGTTAGAAAGAGCCACTAATTAGCCAGATATTTTAAAAAGGAAAACCTCGCCATGACAGGTTAGCCGAGGGGAAGATCTTCACTGCTGACTACTGTTTAAAAATGGCTAGGAGTCTGTCTGTACAACAACCTAGAGGTAGTTGTACATTTCTAGATGTCCCAAACGAGGATTTTTAGGCACGTTTGCATTATCAGGCCGTTTCCTACCTTCATCTAATGAAGTTTAAATTCCGATTGACGCGGAGAAGGAGAACGTCAGCACCACGGACAGAGCCCGCCAAGGCGAGCAAACACCGGGAGTGACCCGGGAGCTGTCCCGGCTGTGCCGCAGAGACGCAGCAGGGAAATTTTACCCAAGTTTTGGGGAAAACCCACGGTGCTCTATTGTTTACAGCGTTGTTTCATATGTGTGTTCTCAAAATCTGCCAGAACAGATCGAATTGTTGTTTTACGTTCTTGTGAAGTGAGTGCTATTGCTCTCTAGCCCCAGAAAGTCCAGATAATTCAAGGAAAGTTACACTGGACAAATAACCCAGATGATCCCTGAAAAAGATTATCAGAGCCAGATAATCTCCCAGTTTTAGATTTCAGTGGCAAAGGAAGCATTTTTCATCAGTACAGTGTGGGCTGCTGGTTTTGACATTTTACCTCAAATGGAAGAGGCAAAGTAACAGGAATGATATCACCTGCTATTGTGCAACACCTCCTCTCTGGAGATGTTAAAGCAGACACAGAAAAAATAATTATTATCCTCTTTTCATAGGTGGTGACATTGAGACCCAAACATATTAAGTGATCTGTCCAGAATCATTAAATATGGCGCTGGAAGAACCAACTTCCTTCTGTCCAGATTTATTGTCCTGGTGCCTGGACCATGCTGTTTCAGAAACTTAAAATAAAACATTATTACCTGTTAGATTAACTCTAATTAATTCTCTGATGATACATGGAGTAGATAGACCTAAAAGCAGCACAAATAAATCTTTGCCCACCATTTCAAATGAAAATGGCCGGAACTCAGTGGTGTGAAGAGGGTCTTGGCAGCTCACACATTTCTGAACAAAGTAGCTGACCTTTCTGACAGCTTACAAGCTCCAGTGTGGATAGTTCTTTCACTTACAGAAGATCATGTATCACAATAGAGTCATAACTTCCTGTACAAATCATATATTTGTTATAATCCTAAATAATATTCTTCCTCCTTGAAAGGAGATATTTGTAATTGCTTGAGTCCTGATGGCCAACTGTCACATTACCGCCCACAGAAAATCTATGTAACTACTAAATAGATGTGTTTTTTTCTACTTGATGATGCTCTTCTCCAGAAGTGATGTCAACAATATTGGAGGGCTGCTGTCTTTTTCTGTTGGCTACATTTGTAGGTTAATCACTGCAAACCACAATGAAGAGCTGGGCAGTTTCTTTAGGTAATACACCTGTTTACTGAGGATGGTCCTAACAGGTGTGATAGAATTGGCAAATTAAATGGTTAACAGTTCAACAGGTTAAACAGTTTTCTCTCAGAGAAGATGTGTCTGTGATGGGTGAGAGCTGGATCTAGCAGTCCTGTTTCTCCATATGGGATGCATGATACATGATATGTCCCAGAGATTAGATTTTATTATTTCTGGCACAAATAGCAGAACTGGTGTTATTTCCTGAAGATTTCCTACTACTTATTCAAATTGTTAGAGACACACAGAGTAATTTACATCTGCTTCCTTCCCCACAGAAGATTTTACTCTTGTTGCTTTCTCTTTGGAAACCCTGAGTCCCATAAGGCCTTCTTGTTTTGAAAGCCATTATAATTACAGACTCAGTTGCCTATAACTATAGCTGCTCCTTAATTTTCTATGACTTGTAGAGCACTGCCTGGTTCCTGCCTGTCCCCACAATGTCTCTCTGCTCTTGCTGTGTAATGCTAATTTCTAACCTACGTTCTCATTTCAAACATATTTCTGGGGCTATATCCTGCCTATGTCAGGCACACTGCATTTTTTTACTTTCAGACTCCTACTCTCACTCACTTCTAATTCTGCTTTGTTGTTTTTCTTTTCTTGATGCTGTATTTATAGATGGCTTTTTTTTCTGGTCTGTTTCCGTAAACCTATCCAGTCCTCTTATAACTCTTCCTTTTTCCTTTCCATCAAAACATTGTTATTTAGATTATAATCAGATGCTTATAAAAAGACACCTTTGTTCCTTGTGTAAAAGATGCAAATGGCTGTCAGCTGCAGTCATTCAAATCTGCAGTTACCTTTATCTCCTTTTTGTTTGAAAGGCAACCTTGCACTCTGTACAAAATAAAATAAGTTCATCTTAAGCCTCAGGTCATACTGATTTGAACAACAACTAGTCCTAAGATAATTTTTAACTCTTTTTCTCTACTCTCCTTTTCTAACAGTGATCATAGTGGTATCATCAGTGGAGGAATTTGAAACCTTTCCCATATCCCTACAGTCCCTATCTAATGTCCATGGTCACCTGAGCTGCAGGGGTAACTGTTCATTTACTGATGCATAGAAGTGCTGCCCAAAGTGGGGAAAAATGTGCACTTATTCCTGGGGGAATACACTATAGGGGGTATTTGGAGTCCTCCTCTGGAAGGGAATGGCTGCCTTCTGTTTATGGATGTGGTTTTTTATGAGTGCTACCATGCATCCCAGCACATCCAAGAGGTATCACTCTGGGAACACACGTTCTACCTGTAACAGAGCTGGGATCTCACCTCAGCAATGGGGGGAATGATCTCATCTGTCATATCACAGTTGTCATATCTGTGCTGCAGGATGGCTCAAACCAAAATGCTGATGGCCAGGATCAGTAGTAAGATTGGAAGAAGCCATCAGTGAGTGAAACAGGTGACCTTGTCCTCTCCTGACTTCTCTGTGCTTCTTGATAGGTTAAGTGGTACTTTTCCTGCAGACTCTTTGCCTCCCTGAAATCATGAGTGTGAGTTGTTTGTACTCGGAGCTGTTTACATTACCAGGTGTTATTTTTGTTTTCCAGTGGAAAGAAAGGTGGCTCCCAAAGTGCTCCTCAGTTAGAGAGAGCAGCAGAGATTTTGTAATCAAGCTCTGTTGATGCTGAAGGGGCCCATGGAGAGGACTTCTCAGAGCAAGGGCTGGCAGGTCACAGATACCAAACTGATTTTTAGAGTTCCTGGCACTGTATGCCAGATAAGCTCGCTCCAGCTTCCAGAAGAATGTCCCCTTTGGGAGCAACTGAGAAGATCTGTTGCTCTCCCCTTCCTTCATAAACAATAAATCCATTTGCTACCAAGCCATGCCCTCAGCTTTTCCTCTCAAAACACACATCTCTCCATGATCCCATGCTGCAGAGGGAATCAGAAGGGCATTCCTCCACTGCCTTTCCTTGCCTTGCCTTCCTTACCTCTCCTTCACTCCTTACACATTTGTTTCTCTAAAGAAATATACATTTGGCATCAGTCTTAAATGCAAGGAAATATGAGATATGAAATAACAAGGATAACTTCAGGCTGCCCTGTAAACTCACACACTTTGTAAACACTGTGCATACTTAATCTGCAGACTTAGATTATTTTGTGGAGTTTCTCAATTGGATTATTTTTATGCCTGGGAAATGACTATTCTATTTATTTTGCTGCAGTTGAAGAGCACATCCCTTCATTTTAGGGTTTGCATTTAATAGATGTCACCCTTATACAAATCTACTCTTATCTAAGTTCCTAACTTAAGGGTAAGAAACTGAAGCTTTATTCTATTGGGAAAAAAAAATCCAGTTCTGGGATGTACCTGTGATCCTCCTCTTATGACCAGTTTTCACAAAGTAAAATTGAACTATATTTTAAAAGAAAATTTTAAATACCACCAACAAAAGATATACTGCTAGCTGCCACAACCCAACCAATTTTTTTTCTGTTGAAAGTTCCCAAACATGGTTTTTAATACAAGTACACTCCTGTGCTGGCAAATACTTTTAAACTAAGTTCTAGAGATATTTATCTATCATTAGTTTTCTTCACATTTAATGTTCATAAACTTCAATCTCATTATGGAGAAAACCAGAAATTGAGTAGACTGAGGCACATGGTTGTTGCTAAAACGCTTTTTGAAATACTTCTAAGTGGTCCCAAAGCAGTTGAAATAACATTTCATATCACACTATATTTCCCCTACAAGGGTACTGTGTGTAAGTTCACAGTCTAAGCTTTGGAAGACTGTTTTCCTGCTGAGTGGTAAAGCTAACATATAAATAGCTTGATCATCCCAAACTGCTGCTGATATAAAACCTCCTCCTAAAATATATCAGATGTCATCACATGTTCCCTATGCAAACAGGCAGCCTTCGTGTCTGTAGCTGTTGACTATGAAGCTGATACCTTTCTAGATGAAAGATTCTTAACTCTTTATTAATACAGCCATAGCCAAATGGCCTGAATTCCTTCCAAACCTTTGAGCCTCTTGTTTTCCATAAGGCTGGTGCCTCTGGGCAACCAAGAGCCAGCCAAGAGGAAATGCAGAGAACAGGGACTTTTCCAGGATTATACACGAGCACATCCCTAGGTCTCCACTGTTAGCCTCTGCCTTTTCCATTTCCCTCTTTCCACGTAGCAGTGCCGCCGTAGACCTGCTGTGATAGCTCCAGGCCACATCTTTATGGCAAAGAAACCTAAGTTACTTTTATACCCACAGAAAAAGAAAAACAGTAATAATTTCAAAACTTTAAAAGTACACTTAAACCTTAGAGAAAGTAGTGGGATCAGCCGAGCTCTCTCCGATCATTTTAGAGATTAGCCTCTAAGCCTGCTGAATGGTCTGTGGTAATCTTTTACAAGGCACTTCATAAGCAAACAACCCCACAGGCTATACTGCAACTTTACGCGGGGCTGCAGATTTGGAGAGAACTTTTTGGGACACACAGCTCATTCAATTTTCCCAACACAGTGTGTAGACTTAGACCCAAAGAGACTCTGATTTAATCCTGGGTTTCTCATCAACCCTCTGAAACATGACCTACCTCTTTAGCTGCTCCCAAGCCACCTCTCTCTAATTAAAGAGAGCTGGACTGTAAAATGCCACATCCTGTACCCATTTGGCTTGGCAGATTTAATGAGCCATTGTGGCAGAAACAAGGTAATGCCCTCAAGCCACTGAAGACTAATCCATTATTCCTTCCCCACCTCCCCCCCAGTCATTCTACTAGCAAACTCACACCATCAGTTGCACAAATTGCTCTCTCCTTGAAGGGTTTCTGCAGACGATTGTTCTGACAGTTTTACGTCTCTCATAACTCGGGTTAGCTGTGCTGTGGCAGCTGTGGGGTGGTGCTCTCCCCACCCCCCACGGTAAATGCCCTTTTCCAAAGCAGATGCAGTTACTAATAGGTCAGCTCTTATCTTCTCAGTGTGGCCTGAAATGAAAGAGCTGTGGGTAAGGCAAAGGTTGAGCATCAACCTCCTCCTCCTTCCCACCCTCTTCTGCATGGGGCTATCTGGGGCTTGGCTGGGAAAGAATGAAATAGATCCTCACAATCACATCCCTGTCATGCAAAGTTTGAGAGACGTGCCTGGAGATGTTGACACAAGCTTTCCTGTTTTCTTCCTCCTCCAGGCTGTGTTCACTAGCAATACTTTGAGAAACAGAAATGTTGAAAGGAGAACTAAATCTTCTCTGACATTTCACTGCTTCTCACTAAATAGAAGGGAAAGTGTCATGATGATTTGTAGGGATGACTCCTAGAAACATTTCTTTTACACTTTCCTACTATTTTGGCATTGTGATTTTAAATTGTCCTTTGATATTCTCCCTCCATCCACATACTTCCATCCCTCAAGGGTATGTCTACTTATCAGAGAAGCAGAATATGATTTTGTATAAGCATTCAGTACTTTCGGGGTTTCTCCTACCAAAGCTCTGTGTTTTATAGGCAGAAGTCATTCAATTGAGTAACACCATCCTATAGGACCTCAGCTTAAGTTTTTCTCAGATAAAGGCTGAAAAGCCACTCAGGCAGAGCTCAGGTTTGGGTTAACAGTCAGTGAAACAATGCAGGAATTCTTTCTGCTCTGCTCTGTTTGAATGTTGCTCAATTCCTTCTGCACCTCATTCAGTTCAGCTCCTCAGATTTTATGAAGGTGTAAAAATACCACATTAGTTGGAAATATAATATGGCATAAGTAATTCCCTCAGCATGCTCTTTGAGGGACGTGTAGAATAGAAATTGGTCTACTGGCCACCATAAAACTTTTAAGAAGGAGAAATTTTATCATAACCACACTAACACTAACATGCTTTAAGGTTAAAATTGTTCTGATCTCTTCTGAAATAATTGCCTAGCTAAAATCGCTTCCACAACAGTGACTGTGTTTAGCAGAGCTTAACTTGTGCTCAGACAAGAAGAAAAAGGCTGGGAATTGTTTCTTCTTGGTGTAGAGTTCCGTACCTTGTCTATCAGGAGAAAATACTTAACATAGATCTGGATCATATGGCATAGAAAAGACAACACCTATTAAAAAGGTTGCACAAAACACTACCAGGACCTCAAGGAAGCCATGACATAATGCCAGTGTTCCTGTTGAATGTGAAGTACATTCCTTATAAGCAGATTAATTTGAGGGATGTTTTTCTTAAATAACTGTAAACATGTGAGTGAGAGGATCTTTCAGGATGATGTATTTGCTTTAAATGTTACCTCAGTACTGTCAAACTCTATACTGAAATGTGATATTCCCAAAAAAAGAGAACTAAAGTGATCCTGCATTTAATGGTATATGAGAGAAGAATTACAGGTGAATGGCCAGTGGGAAAAACACAAGGTAAAAGGCACACTGCCCACCCTAGAAATGCCTTAGAGAGGATGATTTGTGTGAAGCATAGCAGAACTGTCTGCTAGGAACTGGGAACAGAGTGCTTGACTGTGAGTATTTTATCTTACAGATTGTTATCCTGTTACCCCTTTTTCTAAGTGGGAAAAAATTGAAGATGCACAGCACTGCCAGCACAGTCTTTTCTACCCACACGAAGCCCAGAGGAGTCATGCCAAGGAGTGGGCTGTACAAAGTAGCATGCTTCTGGTGCCAGAGAGAGGTACAGGGAGCCTCTTCAGTTTCCTTATTCACCACTTTCTTCCTTATTTTTACTCTTATTTTCCTAGGAGAATGTTTCCAGCCATGAGGGTGAAAATTACAGGATTGGATCCCCACCAGCAGTATTATATTGCCATGGACATTGTCCCTGTGGATAACAAGAGATACAGGTAAGCTTTTCAGGGGCAGAGGTAGGAATCTTGTACCAGCTTTACTGTCCATGACAGCCTAGGGAAGACACCTCCATTAAACACCATTGCAAAGGTGTGCTGGAGGAGATCCTTTTGATTTACACCCACATAGTTGATTTGACCAGAAGCTTTAGACACAAACTCAGAGTTTTAATACAGTCTCTTGCACTTTTGGAGTGAAATCTTTCTTTTTCCAAGTAGCAGTTTTTAATCAAGGAGATCTCTGTCATGCGTTTCCTGATTGACACGATTAGCAATGACTGTCCGAGGGAACTGGAGTTTTCAATGAGGGGTCTGCAGCCCCTAAATCTACTTCCTCAAGAAAGGAATGGGCAAGGAGCAGCTTGGAACTAAGCCAGGCCCCTCAGGTCTGGCCTGAACTGGATTGGGTGATTTCTATTTCAAAACAGTGCACAGCAGCCTCAGTGAATATTGGTCCCTGACCTACAGTATGGAGTCACTGAGAAACTTCCCACTGCTGAGCTAAAAACAGGAGGAGAAGATTTCTCTGATATTAATGGGCTTCAGATCTTAAAAAATACTCTGGAAAACTCATGATCCTCTGCATCCCAGAAAACTCTCTGGACTGATGTGATTTATGTATTCTTATTAAAAGACCCCTGAGAGCAAGTCTCTTCTCCAAACAGCCTTGACTGAACCACATTTCAAGGATACAGAATTGAACCTCTGCTTTAAATGCTAAATACTGTATTTTTGCTCCCAAATTGCACAGAGTTTTTTCTCAGGAAAAATGCTTTTCCTAGGAAGCAGAAAGATAGTGTTTGATACGCAGCTGGATGTTTTTCCTCTTTCTAATAGTGTGGTTCTAACAACATTGACATTGAAAATACATTTATTTTCTTACCCTGCTTGGCTTGTGCAGCCACATAGAGCAAACTAACGGGAAAAGAAAAGACTCCTCTTTTTCTTTTTCTTTTTTCCCCCTAATATCTTGTGACAATACTGGAAATTAGTCACTGTTTGTAGGTAAAGACTGGAACATCTCAGCAGAGCTGAGTAGACACCCAACGATGGGGCAGCACAGGGCAGAACTCAGAGATGTCAGTGGAGCTGTTTGTGAAATGCCTTTGAGGGAAGGAGCTGCAGGGCAGGAGAAAAAAAACGTGTCTAGGCAAAGCTGTGGTAGAGAAATTTATGGCATGTATAGGATGGCTAGATCAGGAACACAAAAATAAATTTTTCCTCTAATCTCAATGTATGTCATGCTATATGGAATTTCCTTTTTTGCAACATTTCAAACCAGAAATTCTGTTTTATCCATTGTTTTACTGGTATCCATTGGATATTTCCCTTTCTGGGTGAAGCCACATGTGTTTTCTAAAGTCTGGTATGAGATACAGTGCAGATTTCCAGAAATTGCAGGGTATTTATTAATATTTTCAGAGAGGACTTTGTTTAACCGTATTTTCTAGCCTCATGCTCTGGCTCAGAGAGGGTTAAGGAGTTGAGAAGGCACATGTGGCAGAGTTTTACAGGGAAAATAACTGCAAGGTGGTTTTAATAAGGAGTCAAGTCTGAACAAGTGGCTCAGGGGTAATCTGGCTTTCATTTAGAAAGTAGGAGGTTGCAATAAAGCACATTCTGCCCTGACTGCAAATGAGAGCTTGGGGTGCATGAGGGTGGCAGGGGAGGGGGGAGCCCTGGACATGTTCCTACAGTGGGTCTGTGAGTGACAACCTCCCTTAGCCACCTACCCTTCCTCTTTCAGGTATGTGTACCACAGCTCCAAGTGGATGGTGGCTGGCAATGCTGACTCCCCAGTGCCCCCGAGGGTTTACATCCACCCTGACTCCCTGGCTTCTGGAGACACCTGGATGAGGCAGGTGGTCAGTTTTGACAAGCTCAAGCTGACCAACAACGAGCTTGATGATCAAGGCCATGTAAGTTAGAAGTTAATCCTGGTGCCTGCTGTCCTAGCCTTGCTCCTCTCAGACTTGAAAGGGTGCTGCTGCTGCTTTGATGCTCCTGTGTCCTGTTGGGCACACGTGTCTGTGGTTGCTTCCAGATTTATGGAGGGTTTCTTTTGCTATTTCAGTGCTTTTCCTCAAAATGTTGCCTGAGCCTATAAAGCACCTTTCTCTTTGCTCACAGCACAAACTTTGTCTCATACATGCTTGTAAAAAAAGGATCATTTTCTCTATATTAGCTCTTACTCCATTCCTACTTTCTTGTACATCTGGATGTTGTGTAAAATATTTTTTGGGAAAAAAAGTCCTTTTCCTTTTGTTTTCTCTTCAGATAATCTTACATTCAATGCACAAGTATCAGCCTCGTGTTCATGTCATCCGCAAGGATTTCAGCAGTGATCTTTCTCCTACAAAGCCAGTTCCTTCAGGAGATGGGGTGAAAACCTTCAACTTCCCTGAGACTGTTTTCACCACAGTGACAGCCTACCAAAATCAACAGGTAAATCCTTCATGCTCCTTTTATGTTGTGTCTTCACAAAAATATCAGTGTGCTCTTTGTGACTGAGACACTAACTTCTCTGAGGAGTATACATAGAAAAGTTACACTTTACAAAAAAAGAAAAAAAAAAGAAAATTAAAAGAAAATACTTGCTCTGGGGTATTGTGCAGACTTGAAGTATCTAGCCAGGAAACCACCTTGAAGATAAGATGGCTGTAGCTTTTACTGTAAAGGAAGTAACTGAGATCAACTGTAAAGAGGTGTGTTGTGTTCAAATTTCCTTGCTACCTCATGGTACAAAACTAGAGTATCCTGTCCTCACTATAATTTTAAGGCAGTACAGCTAGTACAGCTATGACTCCAGATCAGTTATCTCAGAGAAAAAGCAGCTGGGTTTTTTATAGCAGTAAAAGAAGAAGTTTTGAAGACACTCAATCTCATCAGTTTGTTGACAAAATAAGCCTTGGAATGCATGTATTGCATATAAGCTGAAATTCTCATGCGTGCATGTCCTGAGGGATAGGAGTCAAGTAAGGGGGCAAGTTATGCACCTGAAATCTAGGAAAGTAAACTTCCAGTTCTGCAAGGAGATGGTCAATAGGATCTTCTGGGAGCCTGCCCTTAGGAACAAGGCATGGAACAGAGCTGGCAGATCTCTAAGGAAGTATTCCATACAGGCCAAGAGCCAGCAACCCCCAGGAGCCAGAAATCAGACAAGGAAGTCAAGAGAGCAGCATGGCTGAGCAGGGACCTGCTGGGAAAACCAAATGGAAAGAAACAAATGCACAGGCAGTGGAAACAAAGACAGGTACCCTGTGTAGGGACTGGGTGAGGAAGGCCATGGCAAAACTAGAGCTAGAAGTAAACCTGGTAAGGGATGCAAAGAATAACAACAAGAGCTTCTACAGGTAAGTTAACCAGGAAAGGAAGGTTAAAGAAGGTGTATCTCCCCCTGACAACCAGTGCTGGAAAGCTGGTAACAACTGATGAGAAGTCTGAGGTACTTAACACCTTTTTTGCCTTAGTCTCCTAATGAATGAATCCTCACTTCTCATATATCTTGAGAGGATGGACAGCAGGATGGAGACTGGGTAAGCAAAATGCTTCCCACTGTAAGTAAGGATCAGAAAAGAAGGCTTTGGGGTGACATAATTGCAGCCTTCCAGTACCAGAAGGGAGCCTACAAGAAAGATGGAGAGACTTTTTACAAGGGTATATGGTGAAAGGATAAGAGGAATGGTTTCAAAGTGGAAGAAAGTAGGTTTAGACTAGATATTGCGAAGGAATTCTTTACTGTGACGATGGTGGCACGTCTCAGGTTGCCCAGAGAATCTGTGGGTGCCCCATCCCTGGAAATGTTCAAGGCCAGGTTGGATGAGACTTTGAGCAACCTGGTCTAGTGGAAGGTGTCCCTGCCCATAGCAGGTGGGTTTGAACAAGATGATCTTTATGGTCCCTTCCAGCCCAAACCATTATGATAATTTGTGTTTGATTTTGGTCTTGCATCTCGTCACAGCTCCCAGTGATGAGACTTAGTATTGACTTTAGATACCATAAGGAAAAGAATCCGCAGCAGGATTCTTTCTCTAGGGACCTTGACTTTATTAGTGATCTACACTTTTCTTAAACTTGACTTCAGTCTTCTGGGACTGAAGGACAGACCCATATTAAATCAGCTTAAGGCAGATTGCAATATTTAACCAATTTTTAACAACTGTGAATTCTAACTATTTAGTGAAATATTGTGGAGTTTTTTATTTTGCAACGTATAAGAGAGCACAGGTGCAGACAGTGCTCCCATGACTGCTTCTTTTTCTTCCCATGCTTTTTTTCCCAGTCTGGTCCCCTTGAACTGACTTAAATCAGGATTCACAATGGATCAAAAATATTGCAACACACTGGTGGGTTTGCTATCATTGCAGTATGGGAAACTTCCTGCCCCCCTTGTTCAAATGCAGATACTCCACAAATCTTGACTGTAGATCAGACAAGGAAAGAGGACAGGGAAAGGAGAAGAAATGACAGGAAATAAGCTGTCATTCTTCCTTAATGACCAGACTTGTAAGACATACTTACACAGGGAGGTAGGTGCTAAGGGAGGGATCCCTGTCAGGGATTGGCACCATAAGCTGCCTCACCATAAAGAAACGCTGGCATTTCTGTCTCTCTGAATTCCAAATGTTTGGGGATTTTGTACAAAAAGATCTGGGGGACACAATCACATTTTTATAAAACCAGTAAGGAGATTCTGGTGGGCTGGAGAAACATTTTCATTTAAACCAAATCTAAATCCCCTGAATCTGCCTGCATGCCCTCCAGTGGCTGCAGAGTGTTGCCTTACTGGGGGAAGCGTCTCTGGAAACAATTGTAAAATGTTAGCAAATCCACCACAGGGATTCCCTCTGCTGTAATTCCATCCTCCACAGAACATATCTGTCTCTGTACACACAAGTCCCAGGACAGCTGCAAAGTCAGGCTAGCGGAAATTAAGTTCACAAATTAAGCTTCTGCAAAAATAGGAGCTGCATTCCAGATCTGAGGTTAATATCCAGAGTAAGGCCTTGGTTCTGACAGAAGCAAAACACCTGCAAATCCCCTTCAGATCAGACTGTATTAAACTAGTCCCTTTTGAGCAGTTTCAGCAAAACCACCTCAAATTTGGTAGGTTCTGGAGATCTCACTCTCCTTTCATTCCAAACATAGAATGTCTAGGACAAGCTGTGGCTGGCAGAGGGAAGCTCTTGTGCTACACCAGGTTGTGGAATAGCCAACAGGGAGTATAATACCACAGGCTGCAAGGTCAGAATCCCAGTGTTATAGTCCATATTTACCAACATGGAATTCATGCTTAAAAATAAAGCAGGAAGGAAGATTCCCCCAAAGCACTCAGTCTGGCTGCTACCTCCTTTATTTCTATGAGGGGGAAAAAAAAAAATTACACACCAGAAAACTCTTGAGGGCTGCCTAGATGCTGACCAGAACAACAGCAACTTGTAAGTTTGACTGGGTGAGCACCTGACATCTCTGGGAGCTGTAGCCTGTGCTTTTCTCTTCAGCATTGTTTGAAGGTCCATGAGTTGCATCCAGCTGCTGCATATCTGGAGTGTTGAGGCTGAGCTAACTCAGACAGCAGCCAAACTTGAGCAGTGTGTCTGCTTCCCAAACCACGTGGCCATTGATAAATAACAGCTCCTGGGGGTTTGCACCTGGTGTACTTCTACTTCAGGAGCAGCACTGTGCCAGGTTTCCTAATGCTACTGTGATTTCTGTCTCTGGTGACATTTTTTGATAAGCAGATTATCTGTTCATGGATAATGGAAGGGCAAATTTAACAGAGGTCTGGGGAAATAAGTGTGAAAGATTATTGTAGAGGTGGCTTGGGCAAGAATGGAAATCATCCACAACTTTCATTTGTTGAAAGAAAAAAAATTGAAGATATCAACTAATTCTCTTTTTCTTCCTTTTAGATCACCAGATTAAAAATTGACAGAAACCCCTTTGCCAAAGGTTTCAGAGATTCTGGGAGAAACAGGTAACAGAAGCTTGTTTGTGTTTCCTCACTGATCTCTTCTCTCCTTTCCCTGATGGGTGCACAGGGCATATGTCTATGGTTGAGAAAGGCAATTTTAATTTTTTTTATTAAAATGAAAAACAGAGATAGAAAGATAGGGGATTGCATACTGTAAAACAGACAAATAGGTCACAGCTTAACACTGTGCAAAATAATTATTCTTTATTACATGTAAGGTTGGCTGAAGGACATTTTTCAATTTTAATTTTCACAGGAAATGCCAAAACTTGGAGTGCAAATGCTTACTTTATGTCAGAAGAAAAAATGAGTTTCTCATAGGTGTACAGGATAAAAGTGCAAAAATGTTCTAGTTTCAAATAATTTTAACTTTTATCCAGCAGTGTCCAATGGTTTCACTTTGACTGTGTTGCTTAATTTTGTCATGATTTTTATGGAAAAATTAAGTAGAATGCCTTAAATATTATTTAGAAGAGATTTTATTTTAACAGCACAGTAGTTAGAATGGAGCTTTAATCAATCCCCCCCCCATTGTATTAGTAAAAGACATTACAGAGTTATCAAAAAAGAGTAAGAAAATAAAAAAAAAGTTTCAACTTTTTCTGCTGTTCATGAATCGTGCAGCAGAATGTGCAGCAGATCTCAATATTTCAGATCTAAATGATGTAGGTATCCTTTAAATCAGTGTAACAAAGGCTTTAAACCTTAATTATACAATTAGACATATATGACTACATTACAAGAAGCCTAGGGCTGTACAACGAAGCTCTGAGTGTGCAGACCAGAGTAAAAGTTGTGTGCACAGCCCTCATTTGCTGCCCCCATGGGCACTGTAACTCAGTTTTACTTGCATGCTCCTGTTGTGTGTGTTTACCAGGACTGCTGTCTCCTCTGTAAGGAGGTTTGGTGAGGTCAGTGTTCATGAATGGGCAACTGCCCTGTGTGTTCCACCACTCACTTTAGTGCTACACTCTCCATCATCCCAAAGAAGACATTTAACTGACCTAGACACTTCCTAGCTCACCTCCTCTGCTCTCAGCTTACTGAATTTCTGCATGAAGATGTGGCCACTCTCATTTCATCCCTGCTGTGATCGTCAGTTCTCCTTGAGGCATATGTGACTTTTATTCTGCTCTCCTCTCCTGTGTGGGAAAAGCAAAGTGTGTCCTGGGTACGAGATCTTCCCCGTGTGCACAGATACAGCTGCACTGGGGGCTGGGTTTGGGAGAGGGATTGATGCAGTTCCAGGTACATGGTGGGCTGTATTAATGTGGAAGGCATTAATAAGGTCCTAGCTCAGTGAATTTGGACAGTTTCCTGAAAAGGTTGGGAATTGCTGATCTCTGTAGCTCATTGATTTAAGAAAGGGCAGGAAATTGCTACACGGCTGCAGCTGTGGGGAGGGCTCAGTAAGGCTCTCTGCTGATGTAAAGAGGAATTAAAATCTTTAAGGTATTACACATCAAAGGGAGCAGCCTGAGGCTTTAGGAAGAAAAAAACAGGCGAAGGTATTTGCAAGCATATATAGCAGTCAGGCGCCTGCCTCACAAGCAGGGGTCTGGCTGCAGTTGCACTGCTGTTGTCAGCTAGGGGAGAACACGAATGCTCAGCTGCCTCCTTCCCAGAGGACACATACACAGATAGTCCCATAGGAGGGAGGAAAGCATTGAAGTCCAAGCTGTGTGTGGAAAGGACTTTCCAAATGGGATGTTTCTTAACTGTGCTGGATGGCTTTTCTCTCCCTTGTGAATCTGTAATCTCATTAGGATCGCTGGTCAAAAAAGAATTGTGATACTCTGCAACTTCCCACGTCCTTCCCACAGCTTGTCAACTGCAGTGCCTCACACTGTGGCTGGAGAAGGTCCTGCTGAAAATGAAAATTTCTCCTTTGCAAAAGAAATTGGGTAATTTGAAGAAGGGCCATTTGTGAATCAGGCAAGTGAGTAGTACATGTTCAAGAGGTTTTAAGTATAAGGACTTAAAAGAAAAAATCAAGGTGTGGCAGCAGCAAGAGACACAGAATTCTGAGGCAGCTCCAGGACATCCTAGTCCAGAGACATTGGACACTGAGTCAGGGTCATGGTTAGCGTTTGCCAGCAAATGATGGAGGAAAGAACTCCCAGGGGAAAAGCAGTGAATGGTGGAAGAAGAGGAACTCTTAAGCCGCTTCTTTCCTAGGACATTTCCTTTCTGCTTTATGTTGAGGCTCTTCCGTTAAATGGAGATGGATATTTTTCCTCCACTTATTTATTGTTATTGTTTCACTGCTGTCTCCTGCTGCAGAAATTGTGGAGGTGACTGTTGTTTTTAAAACTAGCTTCCATTTTAGATCTTTCACTTCCACCAGCTTGCAGCCTGCCCCTTTATTTCCTTATGACTGTTGTCTCCCTTCATCAGTGCAAGAGGCTGCTAAAATCCTGCTGCTCTGGGGATGACCCATCATGGTGTGACTGACTGTATCCATATGGGGGAGTAATCTTTTCCCAGACCCTTTCTTGGATCTCTTTGTTATTTTCATGAGTGTGTCTCTCCAGACCTCAATGCCTCAGTCTTTGAGCTGGGAGGAGGAGCACTGAGGTATTTCAGAGGGAAGGATGGAAACAGCTCAGCAGCTTGCTGATGTTTGGCAGTCTTTGAGCACTCAAACCATGTTAAGTAATGGGGTTCAGGAATCTAACCATGAGCCTTGTTGGACTGCAGAGGTAGGCTGTGTTGGAAGGTCAATCCTAGTTTCTGTTTGTTAGAGATTCCCTCTAACTGATTTTTGGGCCTTCTTCACTTTTTGCAAAAGCACATAAAGTATCTGTAGAAATGCAGCAAGAGAAGTTCCTGATGTTGAAAGAGAAATTTCCTAGTGGTTAAAGGATACCCACATAATGTATGAATAAGGCAGGTTATTACTTGGTTGCTTTCCTGAACTTCAAGAGATTAAGAAACCAGTTTTTGACATATGGAGCTCAGCTAGCCAAATGTTTGGGTAGTGAGGGTGCAGGTTTAATGCCACAGAGGTTATTTTTAGAGACTGGGTAAAGTTCATCTGACAGTGGGATGCTTGCAGGAGCTCCTTATCCAGGAGGAAGCCAGAAGGGAAAACAGTCAGGAAACTCAACAGGGTGATGGAAGAAAAAACCCCTAGGCTGAAGGAAAAACCAGCACTTTCCTTTCAGATGTGGGCAGCTGAGGTGAATAAAAGTTGTTTGTGTTGGAAATGCTCTTTGAGCTTTGTCTAGGATAAGAGAACCAGGAGGGCACTTGGAGCCAATAGTTTGGCTTCCCCAGCAAACAATGAAATGATGGCTTGAATCCTGTGTGCAGTGGGAATGGCAAGATCAGCCATATGGGATGGATTATGGAGGTGCACAGATAGCTCGTTTCATTTTTCAGACAATGGAACTGTTTCATTTATTGCGTATTATTAAAACTTTATAGCACTAAAAATAAAAGAATGAATGAAAAAGAGAGAGCAAATTTTGGATACCTTTTAAAGGACTGACCTTATTAAAAAAATGCTGGCAGTGAGACCTCTTCTGATACTTTTATTTTTTTTACTTCCTTCATAAAGATGGTGTGAGAGGGAAGGGTTTATGGCCTGATAGATATTTTGAAGTTAATTTTTCAGTGCAGTTCCCTGGAAGAGAAAGTAGATGCCACATGGATAATGTTCAGCACACTTGGTATCAGCAGCCCTCAGCAAAGGCCCTCCAAATTTCCTGACATTTCAGAAATGCTGAAAACAATTTTTTTTGGTCAACATTTATTATTGTCCCAAAATGTCTCCTCATTGGCCAGGTGGGGATTCTTTTCCTTGTTAGGGTGTGGAACACACACACAGAATGGCACTCCAGTATTTCTGCTGACTAGGGGAGCACACCAATGTCACGGACTGCTACGGGACAGACAGTTATTAGAGTTGACAGGGATTAAATTTCTTGATTCCCACCTCATCACCTCAACATTTTCTTTCAAAAATAGGAATACATTGCAGACAGAAGAAAGGTGGGGCTGGGGTTGTAAAATCAGTATACAAAGGTGGTGTGCCTTCTCACCAAGAGCTGTTTTCAGCATGACTGCATGGTTTTCCTCTGCAAGGCTCCATACATAGTGCGATAGGTGCCTAGCAGGTTAGCACACGAAGCTGCTGTCTCATGGATCTTGTCTGACACCTGGAAGGATGTGAAAATTCAGTAAGGAGGTGTTCTGCTTAGAAGTTATTTCAAAAATACCCACAACATTTTTTTCTGCATGAAGAAATAGAGCCCCAAAACCCAGAAACCAAAGATTAAAAAAAAAAAAAAAAGAAACCCACAAACTAATGGGGGAAAAAAAGGTTGGTCTAGTATACGGAGGCTTAAATCTGTGCGTAGGAGAAGTGGACATAAGTTTGAGCTCTGTCATCCACACGCTCAGAGAGGATGTTTTATACACATGTTCAACACATGCAAACTTGTGGGGAGTAAAGGATTCACATTTGGGGCAGGAAGAGCCAACTGTGGAGTTTGACATTCATTCTTTGGGTGACACCACACTGCCCTCAGCACTGCAGGGCAAGGCCACACTGTTGCTGCCAGCAGTCAGTGTGGAAAGGGAAGGGTGACAGGAGCTGTGTTCACAGCAAGGGGGCTGTTGTAGAGCTGCTCTCCTGGAGCAGGAGGAGGTATTGGTGTTGGCATCTTTCCTTCCTCTGACATACAGGGCAGGAATAGAGCAGCTTTACAAGCTGCTCTGACACTCTCAGTGCTGCCATTTACCCTCTATCAGCTCACAGACACAGTCAAGTCCAACCTTTGAAAGAATATATTATTCCCAATTTACTGTTTTATTTCTTCTTTTTATTATGTCCTGGATATTGTCTTTTTTTCCTTTTAGAAATTATACTGTGCCTTTGAGAATTGTATTGATATAGGGGAAAGTGTTAGATGGAGGGCTAGAAACTTTGAATCACAAGTCAATTGCTGAGCTGATAATGGTATAGACTCCAGGGTGAGGCAGGGGTAATAGTTTTAATCTGCTTTTAGTGTCTCCATGAGCCACCTTCCATTAGGGACTGGATTTCACTGGAAGGGAGCTGTGAGATCTAGCAGCCCAGTGCTGGTGCAGAGTGGGGTTGTGTGCCTGGGGATCTAACGACTGAGCCAGCCAGTGTGTCCACTGCTCTCAGTAAGTTGGCCTCCCTGCTTCCCCACACGATCCTGTGGCAGACACAGAGCAGCTGGAGTAGCACAGCTGGAATTTTCAGTCTGCATTTCTGATACATTATGTGGTTCTAATCATCAAGGCAGGTCCTTTCAACAACAGGTCTGGCTGCATTGCAGCTTGCTTGGGGCATTTTATGCCCCCTGGATATACAGTACCAGAAAGTCTTCCCTGAGTGTCTGGGCTGGGGATCATTTCGTGAGGCTGCAAAAAAGGTACTGTTCTCTTCCTGGCTGTGTGTGTCAAGGAGTAGATGGAGTCTGAACATGTGTGACTTTCACACACAGGGAGCAGAGGAAATCCTGGGGGTGGTACTGGTAGTCAAAGAGCAGCTTTTGCACACAGAGCCCAGCTTAGCTGATGGGTTCAAATTCTACCCTGCCTTGCTGCCTCTGAGCTCCATGAGCTGGCAGAGGCCACTGTATTAACCAAATAGTTTTGTTGTAATGTGCTCAGCACTAGTGTGAGACTGCTATGCAGAGATGTCTTCTGTTTCTACTTCTAACAGCTTAGCAGCTAATAAACACCATGCAACAACCTCTCTTCTAAACCTCCTCTTAAAATACAGAGTTTGGTTTGCCAACTCCAATGTATTTAAAGCATCCAAGCTTCCGGGGAGACTTTGGAAAGTTAACTGAGTGAGTGGAGGCATATGCAGAAAGGCATTTTCAGAAGGAAAAGGCAGCTCCAGTGTCAGCTCAACATCTGATGAGCGGCTCTGGGGATGTTGTGCCTTTTGCATTGAAAGGGGATATGTTCTCGCATTTGATGAAGAATCTCCGCTGGTATTCAGTCAGTGCAAGGGCTGTAACCTACTGTAGGAAAACAGGCTGGGGAAGGTGTGGAATGGGGAACAGCGGTGTACAGCTTCCACTGAGGAGAACTTTTCCTGGGAAGAAACTCCAGTGGGTTTGATAATACACCTTTGTCCTCACTGAGCCTGTGGCACTAAGAGACTTCCAGTAGAGCTAGGAGTTTGTGGTGACAACAAGAACAAATCTGAGAACCCAGCCCTTCAAGAGGAAAAACTCTCACTCAGTTTTTGGCTTTTCCTCTTTAATATGTCTTTGTGATGAGTTAGGGACCCAAAGCAGATATAGCACTGCCCTTATACAAAGAGTATCTTACGCATTTCTTGTTCAAAACCAAGAAGATTCCTTTTTTGATGGCTTCTCATAGCACTTTGGAACAGTGTTCAGAACAATGAAGTGGCAGGGAAAGGCAATTCACAAAATCTCTCTGATACCATAGTCTGAATCCCAGGCCTTCTTTATTTGCAGCTTATATCCAAAAAGTGTGGAGGGCCACTCAATGATAAATTGAGTATGCCTTAAGGAACTGACAGCTGTGTGTCCCCTGGACAGCAGACAGAAGGCTTGAGATTCTTGCTAGAAAGGAAAAAGGCATTGAGAGACTGTTAAGAACTTTTGAAATTCTGAGCTGGGGTCTTGTGGTCAGGACCTGTGAGGGAAGACTCACTTGAGGAATTCACAGATGCCAAGGTGACTTTTCAGTGGCCGCTGGCAGCCTGCCAAGCAAGGTCAGAGCCTTTCTTCCTCAGTGCCTGTTTGCCCAGCTGGTTGACATTCTTATTCACTCCTTCTTTTCTTCCTTTGCCCAGGACGGGGCTGGAGGCCATCATGGAGACCTACGCCTTTTGGAGGCCCCCCGTGCGCACTCTCACCTTTGAAGATTTCACTACCATGCAGAAGCAGCAAGGTGAGTGAACAAAGAGACGGCGAGAAAGAGATTGCTCTTTCTCCTGCAGAAAGAGCAGGAGAGGGCATAAAAACAGCAAAGCACTTTGCTGTGTGTCCAGAGACTGGAATGTTGCACACATTGTTGAGCTCTTGGCTGAAGTGAGAGGACGCAGAGCAGAGAGGGGGATGGAAACAGTGGACAGGCCATGCCTTATGAGGTGCGATGGAATCGCTTGGGTTCCCTGGTCTCCCAAGAACTAGAGTCTTAAGAGCTAGAAGGAGGAGCAGGAAGGATTGTAAGGTTGGGCAAACCAGCCCAAGTACACAGCATGAGTTAAATGTGAAGAGAACACAGAAAGACTGAGGAAATGCTCGACCATGTCAGACACCTTTTTCTCCATTTACAGTCTACATTTGCCATTTGTGTGCAAACACAAGGGGAAGCGGTGGGGTGGGGGCAGGATTTGCCCTCTGGAAGTTTTAGGAGACCAAGAAAGCGTCTCCCTTTGGGGGTCATGCTACCTTGATTTCAAAACACAGTGGCCTTGCTGGACACACTTTCTGCTAGTAAGAATCTGGGAGGAATTATTGGATAGGCCAAGTGTTCATGCTGTGTCTTTTCATAGCTTCTGCCCTTTACATATCTCATTAGTTAAGTAGGGCTTTCATCTCTAGTTTCAGGCCATGTTGCTATTTTGCTTTTTGCAGAGGTAGGTTTTTCCCATTCACTTTAGAGCATCTATTTCTAGTTAAAAACAGTGATCACTGGGAAGGAGATACCAAGGCAGCAGCCTGATACTTTTTTTTAAATTCCAATGTATATGCAAGAAAAGAAACAATTCAAAATGGTGTTCAAATGCGACACCAGCAAAGGTAAGCAATGAACAGCAAATACCTGCCCTGTGTAGCAGATTCTCCAGCCTCTCACATTCAAGCTTGACATCACCCCCAAAACCTCCCTCCAGATCTTGAATCTACCTAGGGATGGTGTGTTCTCCTCCAGATGCAGGGAAGCAGTGGTGGCTGTTGGGGTTGCACATCACCAAGGCAGAATCAGAAGAGTGTCCAGCAGAGGAATCTCTTCTTGCTTGTTGACTGTCCCCCATGCCAGCTCCACATGTAACACCCCAGGGCTCAGGTCACCTGCTAAATAATTTTTCTGATGGCACAGCACAGAAGTAGGACAGAGCACACTCCAGTCAGCTCTGTTAGACTCCCCATGCATGGTCTTCACCTGACCACCCAACTCTTCTTGAACAGCACAGCGTGAGGCAGGAGGGATTTTGCACAAGCTCAGGGGCTTGTGTCGAGGAGCACTTGTGGTGGGGCACGTGGTCAGAGATGGGTTAAAGCAAGGATTTAGAAATGTTTTCATCACCCACCTAAATAGAAACATAACAGCCTCTCCTCCTGGTCACAGTCACTGAAGCAGCCTCTCTCCAATGTCTCACCCCCTATTCGGGCTCGCCTGCCTCCCTCCCCTCAGTTATCAGATAACATCCTAATGGCAAGCCCAACTATTGCTTACGTGGTAAGGTAATATTAGGAAAGGAAAATATTTAATGTATTTTTAGCTTGTTATAATATAGTTTGGCAGCTGAAAAGCCAGAAAGCAAGCCAGTACCCTGTAACCAGCAGGCTCTGTGCAGACCACCACCACTGCACCAGAGACAAAAAAGCCTAGGGCAGCCCTTAACTGAAGATGCGTTCACAGGTTGATCTCAAAACCTAACAACTCATTACAAAAGGGTTTTTGAGCTATGCATTTAGCCATGTGAAATAATAAATTAGAAATATTCCAACCCTCATAGTGCTCATCTCTCCAGAAACTGCTGTAACAAGCTGTCCCCTTGTCTCAAAAATAGGTGCAAAGGTAAGGTACAAACATGCTCTATTTTAATTTCTGGCTGCTGGGACAGCCCCCTAAGTCAAGGACAAACATGCTGGTATGGAATCCTTAAAACTGCTGACAGAAAGAGCAAAAAATGCTGAGGTAGCTTTAAGCCACATGTGATTCCTCCCTCCAAATGTAAGACAACCAGGATATATCGTGCCCACACCTCTTCGTCTCCTTGCTTTCAAGCACATGAACTGGGTGACAGGTGAGTAAATCACTGCTGTTTAAGAGCTGACATCAGCACAAGCTATTGAACTTCAGATCCTCTGAGACTTTACATGAATGTGACTTGCCCCAGAGTTTTCTCCTCTCCCCCATCTGGAGCTTCAGTGCTCTGAGCTGCATGGTGTCATCTCACACCCTTATATATTCATGAATTAGAAACTTTCAGATTTTTTTTTTTTAATAAACTGATATTTTAATTCAAGATCCCACTGGCTTCATCAAAGCTGGGTGGATATGTGACATTTCTGAATAAACATTTAAGGAAATGCAAGCTTTCCTTTTATCCCCTGAAATGTTTGTTGGGAAATTGCATGGGGGCTACGGGAAACTTTTGGGAGAAGATGTGTGCACTGAAGCTAAAGAGGAGTGAGTTCTTACTGCAGAGAGACAAGATGAGGGCAGCAAGGGTGGCCACATACCTAGGACTGATGAGGAGCAAGCCATGATTGTCCAGCCTGTGAGAGGAGAGAGAATAGATAAAACTACTAGAATAAGATACTGTCTGTGGTGATAGGAAAAAATACAGTAGGTTCCAGTTACATGAAGTTTAAGGATGCGCTGTGACAGTTTTCCTGTAGGAACCATGGAATTCAGTTTTGATTTTCTAGAGAGGGATCTATCCTACTGTAATAGGAAAAATTGCACTTCCTGGGGCAAAAGCTTGGGGCAACAGCAGCATAAATATGGTGTATTCCTTGCTTTCAAGCTAAGTTTTCCTGTGCTACCTGACTTTTCCAAGATGGTTTTGCCTAACAAATCCAATTGAATTATCTGCCCAGGTTAGAGATTTGACTGATAAAAGTAACTGTATAGATGTGACATTTTTTTGGAGAGCATTTAATTTACTGCCACACGTGCCAGTTTTGAAAAGCTAGTGTGTATTCTGAGATGAGGAGCTGACTGATCTCAAAGCTGATAACTGCACATATGCCCTCCAGTAAGGACAATCCCAGTACTACCCTGCAGTCTGCTTCCAGCACTAACTTATCCAGAGCTAAAAAAAATTAGTGCAGTCCTTAGAGGTACAAACTGCAAAAATACTGCAAAATGGTCATTAGTGATGGGGACAGAGGTAGCAAGGGCAATAGAGATTGCTTGGCAACCTGCAAGCATGCAAACATGCTTCATTCAAGAGACTAAGTTTTCTGCTCTAACTAAACGTTTATCCCTTTTTGTGGGGTGTTAAGAGCTAAGGACAAATTTCCCCTCATCCATCTTCTTCATACATTTAACTGTTTTACAGGTTTTTATCTCCCCCTTCTGTGCCTCTCAAAGTGAATAGCACCAATCGCTTAATTTACCTTTTAGTGGGAACTTTTCCAGATTCTTAATAGTTTCTTTAAACACAAGTCTGCACAGAATATTCCAGACGCATCCATGTGATACAATTATCTAAAGATATTACAATTTTTTCCACATTATCCTTTCTGCCATTTGACTTACATCCTAGTGCTTTGCTCATTTGTTTGGCCCAGGCTTTATATGGAGCAAGGGACACACCAAAATCGATACTTGGTGTGCTGGATGCAGCTGTTTCATGCAGGGATTGAATAACTTTCTAATCTGCACAATGATGGGTTTCAGCTGCCACGCAAACTGGAGGATTTGATGTCACACCCAGTTGCAGTTGCCTGGTGCAGCTGAATCTCATGGTCCACGAGCTTTAGTTGCACGTGTTGCATTGAAGGACAGCACATCAGCAAGTCCCTGCAGGTCTGTGACCTGAGTGGTCACCATGTTGTCCTACCAAGGGGAAGAACATGCTGCTTCTCTTAGTGAAATCCCCTGGCTTGAGAACAAAACCTCTCATTTGGAGTGCATAATCCAAAAGTATCCACAGCTTCGCGAGAGTGAACCATGCTGGACACAATCACAGCAGATCTGCAGCCAGTTTTGAAAGAAAGAGGTCCCCCCTGAGAAAAACCTTTGCACGAAATGCTCCAAAAATGGCAATCCAGGAGCAGCTGACCTTCTGGGGAATGGTATCACCCACACTGCAGACTACTTACTGCTGGTGAGAAAGGGGGCTTGGGGTTATTGAATACATATGGCAGTGAGACGTGAGGAAAGCCAAGAATCTATTAAAGCCTTTAATTGGAATATATTTTCAAAATTTAGATTGAACCTCATCCAGATTCTCATCATTAAAAATTTGTGGCTCAGTTTCTTGATTTTAAAAGGGAACATAAAAAATAAAAATTAGGGAGAGGAAAAAAGAAAATCAGAGTTCCAGTAACTCTGCATTATGTCACTAAGAGTAAAAAGAGCTATTGCTGGCTCATTTGTGATATCCAGTTTCCCACAGGATATTGTGATGAGCAGATCACTATCAGTGACTCTAAATTTTGCAAGGACATAGAGACTAAAAAGGCACTGGGGCAATATTAGAAGAGTGATCAGTATCTAATCCTTCCTACAAAAGTTGGTGACTTATCAAGAAATGAAATCAAAGGTACCCTGGCAGTTGGTAGGAAGAAGTACCTCCTAAGCAGAATTTCAGGACCAATGTGAGAGTGACATGATGTGATCTATCACTAGGCTTGCAGCACATAAAAATTCATTTTGTCATTAAATTACTGTTTTGATGCATGAATAACAAATCTGCAAGAGTCAAACATCTTAAACTTGACTGGTCAGCTCCCAAGGCAGCTTTCTTTCCAAACAGGCTTTTTTCTTGAATAAGCGCTTTTGCCAGGACCTCCACCAAAGGGTAGATGCAGTAGACTCAACCCCTTCTCCATCAGCTTGAGTATCTGCATTGATCTTGGACTGGAGGTAGAGAGTAGAGAGTCCACCTCTTGGAGGGTCTGCAAAATTGGCAATAATGGTTCTTGAGATCAGCATTGGAAATTATCTGCAAGGGTACTGTAAGTAAAGAGGGGTGTGTTCCTTGCTGATGAGACAGCTGGTACTGTCTGCAGAGCAGCATGCATGTACAAACTGATCGAGTACAGGTCCCACTGTCTCCTTCCATGAGGGGAATATCTTAACCCTGCAGTCTTGTGTCAACAAGGATATGCACAAAAGGCTCCCTCTCCTCGGTGTGGAAGAGATTCAAACATCTCATTTACTGCTGGAAAGGAACAATGTTTTCTTGTAGTAACGATGTTTCCAGACAGACCCTAAGTCTGCACGGGCTATCAGCAGATGTGAGACAGATACCCCGAGCTGAGGTGTTGCTGCTTTTCCAGCTTCTCTGTCTGTAAACATTACCCTTTCTGGGCAGGCATCGCCTCTGTCTTGCCAAAATTTGTCTGTACTGCCTGTAACTTATTTAGTATAATACTCTTCCCCCATGGGGGTGGTGCTCAGAGAGCTGCCCCGATTGCACCCATATGAAAACAAAATCCTGAATACACAAATGTGTACTGGTGTCAAGTGGAAGGAAGATTGAGGCCTCCAGAACTTCATCTGAAGGCATCACAGACACCTGGAGGCAGAAAGAAGTAAATAACTGTTAGGATCCTTTTGGCTTTATCTGAGATTCTAGATCCCAAAAAGAGCGTCTCCCAAAAGAGAGGAGCTGCTTACGTCAAGGGAGGTTGAGCCACCTACAAATTCATGTGATTGGCCCCTTGCCTCCCAAAGGCAGCCATCAATTCTATCAGCAATGCCATCAGGATAATCTGGATTCTGCTTCTCTTTCGAAATCAATTGTCAACAGTCTAGGCTATTGGCAGAGGTCAGATAGCTGGGTGTGGACTCAATTATCTGCTTGATTCTTTTGACCTCGAAGAGGAGATTGGAAACAGAGCGGTTGTTGCCAGAGTTATTGGGATCAAGTGCTGGTTTCTGCTACGTACTTCAAATGGCTTGTAGATTGCCTCATTTAAACAAAGCACCAGGGAAAACACTGTCCCAGTTTCTTCTAGGTTGAGCTGCAGACAGTTTTCCTTTAGAGAAGGGGCATTTTTGGTACTTCACTGGAAAATTAAAATGCCCTCCCAGATGTGACACAAGAAGCTGGAAGTCAAAGTCTGTGCCACTTCCTGATGACCTGAAAGGAGCCTGAAGTGCTCTGTTACTCTAGAGAGGTGTTCACCCTGAGTTCCAGTGACCGAAGCCTAAGTCTCTGTTATCTGGTGAGTGGTGATCAGATTTCACATGAATGACTAGAGGTGGGCAATGATACTTTGAAGATTTGAACAGTTTCCTAAGAGTAGCACATAATTTTCTTATGAATAGAAAATTACGTGTTCCTTGAACTCGCCACAGTACTTCGATGTTTTTCCTCAGCTGTCTTGGTGCTCTGGATATGGATGAGAATGAAAATCACATCTCCTGAATCATACTCTTTGTCCACATTAGAAAAAAAGGTTGGTTTTTACCACTAGATCTTGAAAATATTTTGTCTTGGAGGATGACCAAGGCAAGTTTTATCTCTAATTTTCTGACTGCTCAGTTTGCCTTGAAGAAATTTGTAAGATGTAAAGGGAAGTAAAGTATTATTCTGAGTTGTTCTAGATCTACCATTAATTCCAATGATTCTTGTAATTTGAGGCAAACTTATTTAAAAAGTCCTTCTCTATAATTTGCTAGCCTTAACCAAAATTTCCTTTAATTCCTCACTTTTGTGCCATACAGTCCATACTTTCCCCCTTAAATCTATTGCTGTAATTATCTTCTTTTTTTATGTGCTCTGTGAGCTGTATCCCAAAGAACTACAAAGCACTCTTTATGTTTCCTCTAAAACCCAGCAACCTGGCACGCAATAGGTTTTGAGTCTCATTTGGGCCTTTTAAAGATTTTACCAGCGGATTCATAATTTGATAATTGGCCAAGGGCTCTAGAGAGAAAAAAGGCAGCTACGCTCTGTGAAGACAGAAATGGCTCTCACTCCCATGAAAGTGGGAAGTTTTCATTCCTAAAAATAGGGAAGGAATGAAGAGAGAGTCCAGCATGTCACAGACCAGGTGGTCCTGCCCTTTCTTGCTGAGAAGACAAGGGGAAGGCATCAAAGCCATTTAGTTTTCCAAGCTGGTGAAGAGGAACTCAGAGGGGTAGTAATGGTGATAAAGAATCTTTCAGTCCTTCTGAAGGTTTTAGGTTTGAATTTTGGAAAGCTAGGATTGGGAGCAGAGACCTTGGGCTGCCAGTTATACTTGCAAGGCAAAAATTGCCATGATAGGTGAGAGCAGGAGTGACACCTGATATTGTGGCATTTAGATGTCTGAAGGCATCAAGCAGGACTGAGGCATGTGCTGCTTGAAGCAGAAATGGATCCAGGTTTGTGCTACGCCTGACTCCAAAAGGACATGAGATCAGATAGTTACAGTGGCACATTCTGGCCTCATAATCTGTCAAACCACCTGGCAATCTGTACAAACTCTCCCTCCTGACCTCATTACTCCCTCTGATTCCCATCCTTGGGCAATTAACAAATTTAATTTTTGTTCTGCGACCAAAGGTGAAGCGACTTGGATGGCGGAGAGTAAATTTCATACGCCATACTTAGTGTGCCTGTGTGTGGAAGTGCACAGAATGGTAGTAGGATTTACCTTTTTGTTCAAATTTGTTCTCCTGCATGCATGCCATTACATTTATTTACTGTTGTGGTTGAGGATAAGACACTGCAAAACACTGGTAAGGGTTGCTCTTTCCTGTGCTTTAGGAAGACCCTGTACATATGTACCCAAGACTGCAGAGTCCTCACAAAAGCCAGACCTTTCAGAAACGACTTGGAGTACATCTGCATGGGCAGGCTCCTCTGTGCTCCTTGCTGGCCAGACACATGCCAGCTCCTGGCCAGCTCCATTTGGAAAGCTGGAGAGTTGCATTATCATGGCTCTGTGCCCAAGTGAATATAAACTACTCTCAGGAGGGCTTATTTATTCAAGCTAAGTGCCAGGAGGAGAGTTGTGAGCCAGGTGAATGACTAGTGGCCACAGTCCCTTTTTTCTGTGCCCCCAGGTGCATTGGATACATGCCTATCATATGATGAAGATGCCAGCATCTTGGGCAGGTGTCAGAAGAGGGACTGTGGCTCCTCCAGGAGATGGATAGGTGAGGTTGTGCACCTGTCAATCCAAGCATCAGGTCCTGTTCACATATGGAGGTGGAAGGAGATGGCCTGGCTGAGACTGTGGGCTGGACACTGTCCTGTAGGCTCTGCACAGCCTGCAGGCCGTGGGCTGACCGGCTGACCCCGTGATTCGTGTCTGGCCACAAGCTAAACTAGCTTGTAGGTGGGAGTGGGTTAAGCTCTTGCACTCAAAGAATAACTTTGTGCTGCCTGACCAATCAAAACTTAAAATCTAGACAAACCACCTTGCTGTTCCCATTCTTGTCAGAAAGTAAAGCACAAACTCTGAGGACATGCAGCCACATCTGTTTGCAATGTGACAGTGAATACCAGGTCAGCCCTGTGTGAGACCAGCCACGCTGAGAACTGCAGGCTGTGACCAAGTTGCCCAAGATTCTCTAAAGCTCTTGTCTGTCTGGTGAGACTCTGCCATTGCACAGGGTATGGCATTCATGTTCAGATATGTTGTGCTGATGGCAGCTCTGCACTGAGCAAGGACTTCAAGGACCAAGAGGTTTGTATGGAGGCACTGCAGGTGATGGTAGCATCCAATGCCTGGAAACATTAGCAAGGAAAATATGCTGCAGTGGAATCCAAAATTTGATTTATGTGCACCTTTCAGATAAAGGAGGTTGGGATAAGTTGAGGGTCAGGTGAATAGTATGGTGTCATTCGTAAGAGAGATCCCAGAAAATTTTCCATGCACAATTGCTTCAGACTCCCTTGGCACTGATGCTCTCCCCACTATCTTGCTGTTGCCAGAAAGCTCCTTTGGCAAATGCTGGCTGCTGGCAGATGCATTTTCCATCTACACTGCAGTGTTAGAAGTTCTCTACGTGACCTGCCTTCTGTGGAAGAGGTCCCTGTAGCATTTCAGATGCCCTGGCACGCTGAATGTTTCCAGAATATTCCAACCCCTCATTTTAAGGCACATCGTACCTATGGACTATGTATGTTTGGGCTGCACTTTGCCCTGAAATTGTCCTTAACACAAGCTCAGTCTAGGTAAAAGCAAAAGCAAGGGTTTATTAGGAACATACAGGGAGACAGCACCATTACTGTGGCGTAGATGGACACACGTGACAGGAAGGAAATACCAGTCATAAGCTATTTGAGATGGTATTTTAATGGCACTTCTTGTTGATACCCAAAGGAAAAGCTGTAATTTCTTCCCTAAGCCTCGTGGGCATGTATCTGACACTGTGCACAGACAGCATTTCTATTTGGTGCCACAAGAGTGACAAGAAGAGGAAGGTTTGCCTTTACATCCCACCCTTTCCACATGGTATCTATCCCTGTCTTCTACCAGGATTTCATTCTTCTTTTTCCTACTTCTCAGTCCCAGTTTGCAAATTTTGTCTTGCACTTGATCGTTCTCCAGTTCCCCTCATTGAAAATGCTTCTGTCCATTTGATAAGGTCAGCTTAGTTATCACTTGTATGCCCAGAGAACAACCTCCTTTCAGGATGACAGCATTGCTTGGCTAAGCCCTGGACAGAGCAGCAGGACACTGTGAGGACAGACACTTTCACCTGCTATGTGGGGCAGGGTTCAGATACAAAGGAGGGGCATTTGAAATTCTGAACCTTCTCTTTTATACAAATGTGACTCAATAACCACACATATGTGGAACCAATGCCTGTAGACCCAAAAAAATGATCTCCTGGGGCCTGCTCAAAATAGTAATTAATCACTCTGGAATCATGGTAAGTGTGGAGGTGAGAGATACTGTGACATCGCTGGTAAATGCTTTTGGTGTTGGCAACTATTTCCAGGGGAAATGGTGGGTAGAGAAAAGGAACAGAGGACAACTATCGAGGGATTCATTTTGTTCTTGCTTAAATGTGGTTTCAGTTGACTTAAACCAGACCTAACATAGTTTTGTGTATCAGTTTAACTAGATTGGTTTTTATCCATGCCTTCCATTGAAATGACACACACATCTGTTTTTCCAAGATTGTGGTATGGTGTGGATATATTTACTGGGCTTGCTGCCATCTCTAGGGGTATTTGGCTGACTTTGTAACAGCTACAGACCAAGTTATAATTTCACAAAAGTCCAGGTTGTGCATGGCCCATACTTAGGGCTGCTAGCAAAGATGGCTATGAAATGTCCTTCAGAGCAGAGTAGAGCTGGTCTGAAGAGAATCAGCTGAGACAGGCCTTGCTTTGTATTATTTCCTGTTCCACTTAAAGGTGTAAAGATTACTCTGCAAATGATCAGGAACTTCCTGCTTCTGCATTATGCTCTGTTGCAGCAGAAGTGTGGTGTGCCTTGTGCTTGTGGTTGGCATTGGTAGCAAAGCATTCTTGAAAGAGAGTTGTCAGGTTTGGTATTTGCTCCCGCTGATGGATCTCTTACCTCCTCATCATTTTGAAGTTACAGAGAAAAAAAAACCTTTTTTACTCTATTTCCTAACTGTTGTGTTGTCACTTCAGGGTTTTCTTGTTGGCCTGCAAATAGGGATTATTCAAAGCAGAATCACTCAGTCCTTCTTTGGAGGTGACCTGAAATGTGCAATTCTCTGTTTTGGAATCATTAAGCAACCCTTGAAACTGCTAACAAGCAAAACTTACTCTTACTCTGTGTAGCCAAAGCCTCAGTTATGTGTACGACTGGATTGTAGCTTCTCAGCAGATGAATAAAGTCTAATGCTTGAGGTCACTGATGTGTGCACTTTTCTCCTACTGAGTTGATAAAGTATAGCTCTGAGGCAAAGGAAGACTAAAGTTAAGACATTGTATTTAATAATTTATTCTATATATTTAATTTCAAACAGATCACTAAATACTTATATACATATGCATTTTAACTTTTTTCTCCAGACACTGTCAGCAAGGGAGTCACTTTCTGCAGTTTGTTCATGAAATTAATGGTGTAAAGAGTCAAAAGCAGGATTACTGTGGGTTAAATACATCTCACCTTGTGCTGTATTTGTTTTGTGATTGTTTGACCTCCGTGTTTTGGGCTTGGATAACTAGAGATGATACATTAATTCAGCTGTCTGCCTGTTCTCCCTGTTAGAGGTTGTGCTTTTTACAGCAGGGCTAACAAAAAATAGTGTCTGTAGTTGTGTTCAATCTCACCTTATCAGCAATTTCAACTAAAACAGGCTGCAATGGAACTACTTGTGTAGAGGCCAACCTTCCCTTCTGCTGACCCTACTGCAATATTGACAACCTGTAAAAGACAGACAGGAAGAAAGGCTGGAGGAGGTACCATCTTCACTTACCACAGCCAAAATAGCCTGAGACTGTCTGACAGAGACATTAAATGAACCAGGAAAGTGTAGCCTTTAAAATAAATGCTACATTAGAAACTTTCACAACAAGCCTTTGAACTCTGGAGCTAAACTACATGAGCAAGTTTGAGCATTTCTGCATTGTCAAGAAGTGAAAGCAGAGTCCATGGTGGCATTTGAAAATTCAATTTCTCTCATTTACTTTAATGGAGATTTGATGCAATGCTTCTCTTTTATGCTTTGGAATGAATAACAAAAGGAGTCAGTGGCTCAGTGATAACTGGTAAGCATTCCAGCATTCCTCCCCATGGCTGGTAATGGGCATGACTGCTTTGACCTGGCAACACAGAAATTTGCCTTTTGGTAGTGTTGCCTGGGTCAACAGCAATCACTCCAGGCCGTGCTTACCCAGTGCTGTTTTCCTTCTTTTTTTCTGAATCTAGGTTCAAAAAAAATTTAAATTAAAAGATCACAAATATTATTAGTGTCTCAAGGTTACATTTTCACTCCCCATTTTGTTTCACCCTAGATGTGTCAGAAAGAGTCAGATATAATCTCACTTTCATTCTCACCATCATATACTGACACAGAACACGTCTTTCTAGTGCATCTCTTAACCACTAGTATCACCTATTCTCTTTTCATCAAGCAACACTGCATTTATTTTTTTTTTTCAGCAGATCTAGACTGGTCTCAAAATCCAGGAATGTTGGATTTTTGGATCCAATTTTGAATGTTGGAACCAAAAATGTTGGATATTTTTTTCCATAAGGTGATACAAGAAAAAGTTGTCCCTTATTTTTGATCCTCAGTGTGCAATCTCTGCCTTAGTGAAATTTCATCTGCCCATTCAAACACCATCTTTTCAAGTCCCTTTGCCTCTCATCTGTAATCTTCTACCTTGTTGGAAATGCTGCCTCCCAGTTCCTCTGGATCTGTTTATTCTCTGGTCAAATTTTTTCACCAGCACTTCTTTGGTCCTTTTACAAGAGTCTCCAGTGTTCGTTGCCCTAATGCAAGGGAAATCTCGTGCAAAGAGAATAATCAAATGAAAATAAAAGGTTTCACACCAGAAAATTGAATTCTTTTATGCACAGAACTGATTTTCCTGGTTGTTCAAGGAAGCTTCCTCCAGTTCAGAATGTTGCCTATAAATAATCACTTCTTAAGCTCAAAATCATGCCATAATCTTTTTCCTAACACTTACTTTCAGTTTGCTACCGTTCTTGGTAGTATTACACAGTATTATTTTCCCAGGTCAGAACATGTGAGCATCCCTGCTGTGCAGCATGGTCAATTCCATCATTCATAGCATAAATATTGTAAAATGCGCTGATACTACTGACATGCATATATATCAATATTTTGTTAACATCAGTGGTACAACATATGGAATCCTTTTTAAGTTTTACGCACATGATTGAAAATCCTGACACATCCCCTTTCTGTGCTCTGTGGAGCAGGATATAGCTTGAAATTGTGTCCCTTCATTTTAGTGCTACTTCTGGCTTGAATCAGCGCTGCTGCACTGTGAGCCAGCTGACAAAAATGCTGAATAGTGCAGAAGTCCAACACGCATTCAGCCACTTCCCACCGCCAGCCCCCGAGCAGATGATAAAGCGCATTTGCAGTGGGACCATACAGTTCACTGACTGGTGGTCTTTCTGCAGACCAGGAGAGAGGAGAAATTACCAAATTACCTAATTTTTTTTCCCCTAAAAAGAACTAGATAACCATGCCTGGAAATGGCAGATCCCTTGACTGATGGAGCCATCTTTCCTCGCAGCTTTTCCCAATGCCTTGGGTTACTCTGTGGCAGGCTTCCTTCCCTTTCCCACTTAAAAGGAATAAAACGTCTGCTGAAAAACAAAGTTGTAACAAAAAAGCAGAAGGAAAGACCAAGGGATGCTATTAATAAAGTAAGGGCCCTTGCCAAGAAAGGCTGAGTTTTCCAGTGGCTATTTTACCACCCTTGCTTCTTTATTGAACTAAGCTGTTTTTCAATGAGGCCGTCTCATTTTGCAGATGTGGTTCTGGGTGCTGAACATCCTCCCATGTGTTTTGTTTTGCAGGAGGCAGCACAGGAACGTCCCCGACCACCTCCAGCACGGGGACCCCATCACCATCCGCTTCTTCTCACCTTCTCTCTCCATCCTGCTCTCCTCCAGCCTTCCATCTGGCCCCCAACACTTTCAATGTTGGCTGCCGGGAGAGTCAGCTTTGCAACCTCAACCTCTCTGATTATCCTCCTTGTGCCAGAAGCAACATGGCAGCACTGCAGAGCTACCCAGGGCTGAGTGATGGGGGCTACAACCGGCTGCAGAGCAGCAGCGCTTCTGCCTCGCAGCCCTCCGAAACCTTCATGCCTCAGAGGACTCCCTCCTTGATCTCAGGAATGCCGGCTCCTTCCTCCCTGCCCAGCAACAGCAAGATGGAGGCGTACAGTGGCCAGCTGGGATCTTTCCCCAGCTCCCAGTTTCAGTATGTCATGCAAGCAGGCAACCCTGCCTCCACCTCCTCCTCTTCACACATGTTTGGCGGTGGCCACATGCAGCAGAGCTCCTACAATGCTTTCTCCCTGCACAATCCCTACAACCTCTATGGATACAATTTCCCTGCTTCCCCCAGGCTGGCAGCAAGCCCAGAGAAACTCACCACCTCCCAAAGCACTTTACTCTGCTCTTCTCCCTCCAGTGGGGCCTTTGGAGAGAGGCAATACCTTTCCACAGGGATGGATCACGGGATGCACATGATCAGCCCTCCCTCCAGCAACCAGCAGATGGCGGCCGCCTGTGACAACAGGCAGTACGGAGCGGTTCAGGGCTCCTCCTCACAGATGTCTGTGCACATGGTCTAACAAGCCTTGCCTCTCCTTGGCATCGAAGGCAGCCGGACCTTCACCGTTCCCAGGGGTGATCCCATCCCAGTACTCTTTTGCCTTCAAACTTATAGTGGAACTAGTATTGTAACGATAAACAAGAACATAAGCCATCTAGGTGTGTGCCCCAGAACCTTCTGGAGAGCCTTGACTGACAGCCATTGCAGCTTGTTGTAGCCCAGGGCCTCCAGACTGGCATCTGACGGAGCATCTGCTCCAGACGGAGCATCTGCTTTTTCTGGACATTGCAGAGAAGAGGACATGACTTTAACAAGGAGCTGGAGAGAAGCAGCTGAATTTACTGTTTTATGCATTAACTTTAGGCAGTGTGAGCTTCCAGTGTGGAGGGATCCATTCCCTCTGCTGTCTCCTCCGAGTGTTGAAGAAGGGCAGTCTCCCAGGGCTTCATCCTCTGAAGCTGCACTGCCTGAAGGCTCTAAAGACCTCCCCCTTCCCAGACAGTTCCTCACTGCCAGAGTGGCTCAGCCCATTTCTGAACCAGCAAGGCCTGTGGGTCTTTCTTCCACTGTAGCACAAGAATGGCGCTGCTGGGCTGGAGCTTCTTCTGAAGAGGTTTCTCATTTTCACCGTGGCTCTGCCCAACCAGCTGTTTCTTTATGAAGGTCGAGCTCACCAGCACCCAACCTACAGATGGAGATGGGAGAGAGAGGAGAGAAAAGTTTTAGCTCACAAATGAGCCTCAGACAGAAGTGGGGATGGAACTTTGGAAAGGTGAATGGGGGGAGGGGGCTCAGCTCCTGTTGACTTGACTGGAAGTAATGCAGCGAATCCGAATGGATGACAGCCTTTGTGGGGAATGTGTGTCTCCCACAGCACTCATCCCAGTGGGAAGAAACTGTCCAGACTGAGCTCAAGGGGAAGAGTGATGAGAAAAGAGAGCTCTAAAGGAGTGCAGCCGACCTTGCATGCAAGAATTGCCATAGAAAACCATTAACATTTCAGAAACAGTGAGGTTGAGTATTTGCCAACCTTCCACCTGCCACATGGTCTCTGTTTAACCAAATAGATCATTGCCTTTTAACATCTTTCTTTTCTGGTTTTTTCCTTGTTCTTCTTTTTTTTTTTTTTCTCTTCAAATCCTTTAAAAATAAGAAAACAATTGTAGCTTGGTGCAAGCTATGCATTTAAGTTGTGTGAAAATGCAAATACCAAGTAACAGAATACAGATATTATTGAGAGTTGTTGTGAGGTGTTGTAGATAAATGTATTTATATGCCTAGTGGGGTATTCAATATTATGAATATAAAAGAGGGCAATAAAAATGGTATGTAAAATATGTATGAAGAAAAAGCTGTATAAAGATTTGCCCTATGCACGGAACTCTGTTTCTAAGTGCCAAGCACAGAAAGCGCTAAATAAATCTTTGCAATTGTTCCTTCTGTGTTCTTCTCTGTCTGTGAGGCTTCCTCAGTGGTTTTCTAGAGACAGACATTTTTAAAATACTGTCACATGTGTTTGCACAACAGAGGGGGTGAAGATATGGTGCCAGATTGTGAAGTCCAGGCAATATTGCAATAAAAATAAAAATTCTGTCTTCTCAAGAAATTTAAAAAATTGAGTCCTTGGAATTTGTAAGTTGTCTTCTTCACAGAAAGTGTATCTTAAAAACATCTTGAGTTGTTATTTTGATTATTGAAGAAGCTCTTCAGAACAATTTTTCACAGTCAGTACAGTCAATGATACTTTAAAATAGCAATATAGTTTATTTATCATTTAAAAATAGTTTTAAAATGTAATTTTGGGGTATGTGTCAGTTTTCTATTTGCACTATAATTCTAATATGAGATTGAGACATTAATACTGAAAGCTGTGGGAGGCTGAAGCCCCTTCAAACCTGGCTGTATGTTATGACTGCAGAGTTTACAGCTCTCCTTGTGTCAATAAACTTCTTTTCCCCTGAATTGAAAAAGCACCAGAAACGTAGAAAGACCTTTAAAGATCAATTCTGCAAGCATTTCTTTATTTTTGTTTTTACAAGGGAAGATAAATATACCAATGCCATTCCCAGTTCTGTGCCTAGTCTGTCTGACTGAATTCTGGCTTTTACTGTGTCTAGCCTGGGATGCTCCTGAAAGGGGTAGGGGAGATTATGGATGGGGACAACCTGTCCTTCACCTTGTTGTCTCTTGTTTACCCCTAAAAATGAATTATTGGTTTAATCT
Organism: Ploceus nigricollis; assembly: GCA_013399945.1. NCBI lineage: Eukaryota > Metazoa > Chordata > Aves > Passeriformes > Ploceidae > Ploceus > Ploceus nigricollis. The sequence continues at coordinate 580,114 of VXBC01001745.1, read as the reverse complement.
TGACCAGGAAGTCTTAGAGCCTTTCTAAAATCCTTTCAGAATCTTTCAGAAATGCCCTTCAACCTGTGCTTTGATGTTTGCTTTTGGGTTTAATTCCATTTTATGGCAACAATTTCTACAGGTTAATAGTACGTCGTGTGAACCAGTATTTCCTTCTGCTGGCCCTTTGCATTAGATTGCTTTTTCTTATTTAATCAATTTAATTCTTTGTGAGTCAGTCTGTATTTCAGCTACAAGAAGAGACTCAACAAAATCAAAATCATTGTCTGTATCAAAATACATGTGTCTAATCTGGATTAAACAAAAGAAAAAACAAAGAATAAAAAATTATCACTGGAAACAATAGCTCAAAAAAGCAAAACACAGATGCAGGGCACAACCTCAATATTAATGCGAAGAACTGGTGTCTAGGTTTCCATGCATTTTAGTAGGAATCCTTGGGTAAGAGCTTTGGAATGGTCACCCAGACTCTTCAGCAGTGTGATCTTTCATTATTGAGTTATTGAGAACTTTTTCCCTGATCCAATAATATTCTTTAGAAAATCTTACTGCATTAGTATGAATTGAACTTGCTTTTGGTATGAAGCATATTGACCCCAGGGTGAGCATTCATAGTCCATATTTATAGACATATTTATTTAACTCTTATGGGGCACATACATAAAATGAGAGAGCTTAGATAGCTAGATAGTAGTTATTCCTTAGTGTTTTGTTGCTGCAGGGTCAGAATAGTCAGCATCAAGACTGAAAAAAATAGGAAAAAATATAAGAGAGGCTTCCCTGTTCCAAGATGTAAAGTTGTAAGCACACAAATAGTACTTGGTGTGAAAGTTACACTGACAGTTTATGAGGATTAAAAACAAGCTAATACTGAAAATGGGAAAAAATATTACACTTTTTCCTTGGCAGTCACTGTGCAAAGGGAAACCAGAGCAGTGTTTGGAGGGCAGTATCAGAAATAATGGGACAAAGTTGTTAAAATTATTTATTTAGTGCTCGTTTAGGTGCACAAGGGTAACACTCCCCTGAGCAGATAACCTGCTTAAGGCCTTGACACCACCCCAGAAAGACGATGTGAGCATTGTATTTGAAGTGGACCCAGGTGTGACAGGAATCTCCTGTACAGCAGTGGCTCTTCTCCCCCTGCCACCCATGTAAGGGCACAAGGCCCTGAGCCATTTGCCACTTCTTACTGGGGCTTCCCAGAGAGAGGTGATAGTAGTGGAGAATGGGAGAGATGCACTGGGATCACTGTGAGGTCAACCAGGGTCCAGCTGGCCTGGTGGGCAGCCCCGGTTGTGGAACACACAGCAGCCAGCCCCAGCTCCTGCCCTAACCACAGGGCTTGAGAGCCCTCCTGGCATTGTCCCGCTCTGATCCAGGAGCCCTTTGATTGCTCATTTGCAAAGCATGTGTGCGTGGGTGGCAGAGGCAGCAGTGCTGTGGTTCCTGTCCCCTTCCTTCCTTCCCTACTTTACCACGAACATTTGAACGCTTTGGCCAGCTTTAAGCAGCTTTGGGATGGAAGTTCTCACATGTTTCTTTAGAAGAGACAGTGGAGGAGGGCAGGGACTTTATTAATTTTCCCAGTGCAGGGAAGGCCACTGTGTAACATGTCATTCAAAGAAGCCACACAAGGAACAGGTGTCCTGCATGCAAGCCCCCAGCCACAAGTTTCCTCTGGCATATGGATGTTATTAAACACCAGAGGATCTACCCAGAGCTGCAGAAGCCAGGGGATCTCAACTCCACCTCTCCTGGGCTGGCCCATTTGGCCTTAGCCTATGCAGGCTTCTGGTTTCCAGTCCAAGAGAAAAGAAGGCTCTGTATCTCCCAGTTCGATGCTGCAAATTCAAAAGGTCAAATATCATGTACCTCTCTGAAGAAGTATCCCTTTGTAAAAGCTGAATCCAAATCATAGAAGGAGTAATGGAAATCGCAGTGATAGGAGATCCCTCATCTTACAATACAGGCCGTTCCAAGTGCAAACCTGACAAGTTGTTACAGAAATGAAAAGAATGGCACAAAAATAATCAGGGTAGATTTGCAAGCTCTACAGAATTTATTTAGCTTCATTCCTTAGCACACTGACAGGCACAGGACATCAATATTACCACAGTCAGTGCAGCTCAGCAATGCCAGGACACTGCAAACCAGTGCAACACAGTGTTCCCGGAGGAAATGTAAGCACTGTGTGCTTAAGCAAAATGTTCAGGGCACAAACATAACTGCAAATTAAGTTGCACAGGCTGTGACACTCTCTGAAGTATGTGAGAGGCTGGAAGCATTGCTGGTTTGAACATTCTGTGTGCGTGTGTGAGGGGTAAGGGCAGGTCGGGCCTTGCCCTGGCGAGGGGATGGCCTGCCCTGCCCACCCTATTCCTGGAGCCTGTATCCCAGCCTGGCAGTGGCTGCCAATCCCTGGCACACCAGAGGCAATGCATTCATCTCTGGAGCCCCTAATCCAGCTCCAAAAATGACCAGAAGTCCCACATGGGGGAAGGGACCAGGAAAGCCAAAGGGTATTTAACCCAGGACACACAGCAAGGACATGTCTTGACCCTACATTCTCTTGTAATTTCTATCAGCTGAACACTGCAGGAACCAGAAGTGGTGGCTATATTTGTCCTTTTCTATGTCTTTTCTATCTTTCTTTCTTTCTTCTTCTAATGCCCTCTTTTGGGAATTTTGAGTAACTTTAAATTGAATGGGCTTAGAGTTTGCTGAGTTGAATGGGCCAAGTTAATGCTTTGGCAAGTGTTTTACGTTTTTTGGGGCCTTACAATGCACTACAGCAAAAATTGCAGAAGATGATCTGCTAGAGTGCCTCATTTCTTGCATTCTGATTGAAGCTTTACTGAGGTGGGTGAGGGCTGACAGATAACAGCTGCCATTAAAAAGCCTTCAGATTGTTTTTTCCCCCAACTCGAATAGCTGCATTGACCTAGAGCACACATCCCATGTGAGATCAGCACTAGCAGATCAGTTTTGCTGGATGTTGCTTGTTGGGCATCACTCTAAATGAAACAACAACATGAAAATGCAGCCAAGGGCTGGGCAGGGGAATGCCTGAGCATGCCCACTGCATGCCACAGATGTCGTAGAAATGCAGCCATAAAAGCAATAACAGGACTTCATGAGGAGGGTGCTGGTGTGGCCAAGGGACAGTTTGCTATAAATAAGCCAGCTCCTGTCCAGGGAACATCTGACTCTTTCAGCACTTTTTCTTCTACAGAAGAGGCAGACGGCCGGAGCAAACTTTTTGGCCAAGTCTGTAGCCCAGCATTTTGAATCCACAGATGGGATCATTTCTGAGACCTTCTCTGTGGGTCAGTTGGGAAGGGCTTCTGTAGCCTGATGCTGACCCACCAAATTTCTGCTGGAAAAGTGGCTCACTCAGTTTTCTCACTGCTTCTTATAGTTTGTGTGCAATTGCTATCTAGGAAACTGCATAGAATATAACAAAAATCCATATAACTCCTTTCAAGGGTTACTTCTCCATGTCAGTCACTGTTGCTTATCACCCCAGAGGGGTGACATGGCCACAGGAACAGTGTACAGCTCTTCAAATATCAGCTCCTTTCTACTATAAAGCCCTCCAACAGTTCCAGCCTGTTTGAACAGAGGATGAGGCTGGAAAAGAGTAGTTCCCATGGGCACTGCACACTGCTGTGTTCCGACAGCACGTTGGTGAGCGTGGCTTCTGTGCTGGATAGTGATCAGCACCAGCTGATTTTGGGAGGAGTGATAAACCTCCACAGTGGGGATATTGTGCAATAGCCCATCTCTGGAGCACTGAGCTCGTTTCTTTTCTGACTCAATGTGGAACTCATTGCGTGCTGTGGGGGAGAAGGATTAGGAACATGTAATTTTACACTGGTTGATGTTCCTACAGATGCTGTTCTTATTCCAGTAATGTTCTGAATTTGTTGAGCATTTTGGAAGCTCTGACATTGAGCTGGATAGAGTGACTTCTGTGGACTAACCTCAGATGCTTCCAGGAGCAGTCCTAGACTCTGTTTAGCTGGGCTGGCCTTTGAGCATTCAGCACTGTGTGCAGCTCAGGGCGCTGTTTTCCATCTGACTGGGTGCAGCTCTACTGCAGAGACACAGAGCTGGCCCAAGTGGCACTGCCAGCAGAGACCATTGCCCTTAGGATGATGGAGAGGGTGGTGCTGCTTCAGCCAAGAAGCTGGTTCAGCTGTTAATAAACCTGGAGCTTTACTCACATATTTATTGTCAGTGAAGGGGCCTGTGGCTGGCACTTTTCCCTGCAGACTACACTGATGGCAGCCCTGGGGACATTCTGCAGCACCCACAGTATTCCCAGTGCTTCCTTTGTAAGAATTAGGGGAGCCCAGTGACTTGCAGGGAGGTTGACATGGTCTTGGGTTCTTTTCCTACCTGAGCTGATTTATAACATTTCCCTTAATGTGCAGTCAGGTAATTGCAGGTGAATACAGTTGTATTAAGCTGGTGTAATCAGCCCAGGAACAAGCACAAAGGAAAACTGCAGTTGCTGAGCTATATTAAATAGGTGATGTGGTTTAGTGATTGGAGACGTGATGTAATCACCTGCATCTGTCTCTCTCAGTAAAGCTGGAATGAGTTGCAGTACAATTAACCCTGCATAAAATGGATTTGTCCTGCCAGCCATCCAAGCCAGGGCCAGCACTGTACTCTGTGGTTTATATTACGTTGCCATGCAAAAATCTGTATACAGAAATATAAAGATTAGTTAGAAAGCAGCATGAATGCAGAGGGGTGTGGAAAAGCAGTAGAGGAACAAGTGAGCAAGGGTGCAAAGAATGGCCTGTGCTGATAGCCAGGGACATGATCAGTGGCAGTGAAACTGCTAAGCTCTGAGGAATGTCTTGCTTTCACCCAAATCACAGCACGGGTGACTCACCAGCAGAAACCCTGCAAGCAGCAACGGGAGAGTGGCAGTGAGACTGCAGTGCACTGCTGTGGCATTTCTCTTACTGTAACCCCAACAAGAAGTCTAGATTTGCCAGCAAGCTACCCAAAATGGGGAAGGAGAAGACAAGTGCAGCAATATCACCCAAGATTTACAGTGGATAATTAACCAAAATTCAAATGTTAAAGTTCAATACCTGTGACTCCTGAAATAGATGCAAGATCTGTCCAAATGCCAATACATTATCATCAGTGAAAAGAAAGCCAGAAGATGAAGAAATTTCAATGGCAATCACTCCAGAATACTTGGAGACATACATTTTGGAGCTTGTGAGTTCCATGTGTGAGTTGGCAGTGTAATATTTTTTTAGAAAACAAAATAAAAATCACTTTAAAAAACTAAATAAAAATCACTCTCACTTCTATACAGTATTGTACTTTTTTACATGAGTTCCTGCAGCTGTAGTACTATCCATAAAATACTGCAACTCCTAACTCTGTAAACATTACAAAGTCAAGTTTTATAGGAGACCAGAGGAAACCAACACAAACATTTGATGATCTGAGGCAAGGAAAAAAAGCTAAAGATTATGTAAAAGAAGGTTGACCTAACATAAAGAAACTGGTATAAAAAAAAAAGAAATAAAAAGTGCAGGCATCCAAAACAAGAGAGGCTTGACTATGGTCACATAGCAAAAGGAACAGCATAGTCTGAAAAGATATTTTGTGGATAGCTCAGTTACTTTTGGATTATGAGTAATGAGCTGCTTTCCTTCTTGGATGGATAATTTGAACTTATCCAAAGGAGCTTGAGATGCTCTAGCTTCTGAGCACACAGACAAAAGTCATATTAACAGAAGAAATGAAACTTAGAAAGGAAACACATTCACTTCTTCAATGTGAAATGTGCTGTATTAAATTTGTTGTTTACACTGTATACACTATTTTAGGCACTGTTTATCACAACTAATCATTAAACACGATTGAAAGCACATTAAACTGCTTACATTGCCTATACACCAACATAAATGGTTTTAGGCAAAGCCTAATTGTTCTTTCTTTATTTAGGGTGACAAAAACACCATGAAATGTTAGGAGTCATCTCAGTTGTCTGCCCCTGTAACTTGGAAAGATTTTTCCATCACTGCCATGATCTGGGAAGGAAACAATCTGATCCAAAGAACTTGTGGAGATAAAAATCTGTTTTGTAGTCATTCTTGATTTATCATGCTTGGTTTCTGTCAAAAAAAAATGAAGACACTGACTCCTGTCGCAGGTCTACTCATGCAAAAATCCAAACTGGGCAACTAAATAATTCTGGAACCTGTGTTTTCCACCCCAAAGAACATGATGGGGAGGTCCTGTAATGCCATAAGAGAAATATAAGGCTGGAAATATCTGTCTAACATGACCATAGATCAAGCTGTCAAGTCAGGCTTATAAATAGTACAAAGTGACAGAGGCAGAGAGGTGGAGCAAGGCTTAGCTGTCATATGGCCTTAGTTCTTTGGCTTCTCCTTCCTAATATCCAGGCCATATTCACCCTGTGAATGTCTGAGTGTGCCATGATGCCTGATGTGAAAGGACCCCTTGATGTCCATCTCTTTCAGGCCTAAGCTGGTAGACTATTCCACATTCATTGTATTGGCACCAATGAGATATTGATAAGAAATGCAGTCACAGCCTCATACAAATCCATGTGACCCACGTTCAAGGCAGCCTTTGACACTCTATTTCAGCAGTGATTTACTTTTCATCTTATACAAGCTGTGAAGAGAAGATAGAACAATAGAAGGGAAATGCAAGGGGAGTTTGCACATTAAATAAATTGGCTTTTCAAGCTGAATTTAGCTGTGGAACAGAGTTGCAGCTGTAAACCTTGGGGAAGTCTATGGGGTCAGTCAATCCTCGGTGGGCTGTGGACCTGGGTGGACTGGATGCCCAGTGTTAATGCCCAACACTTCTACAGCAGAAGGAGTGACAGCATCCATGAGTTGCCCTTACAAGGCAAGCAGGCATGCTTAATTTCAATTGAGCTTGAATCTAAACCTAAAAAATTCTCTGTGTTCGTCCATCCATAATATCTATGTTTTTTCTCCCTTCATCTCTTGCCACAATTGTGCCACCAGGGGGTTCCTTAAACTCAGCTCTCCTCTACTTTTACCCATGTTCCCCAGAATGCTGGCAGCTGCAATATAATGAGGTTATTTATGATTTTTAAATATCCTCTTCTGATGTATCTCCCAGGCCAGCAAAGCAACAACCCAGCAAATCTCACTGAACCAGAGCTGCCTGTAGCAATCCCAAAGTGTCCAGCCATCCATTTCCATTTCCTGGTTTCACTGGTTTCTCACTGCACTTTTTCAGATTTCCTTCTGGACATTTCTTAAAAATTATTTTCACAGCAATAATGGAAAGAAAAATGTTGTTGGCTGCCAGTATTCAATCCCATAGAATCATTGCAGACAAAGCCTTTTTCCCATGAATATTTTGGTAGTGTACAGAGTAAAATGAAAGCTCTGTCCTCGACATTGTCCTGAGACATGGATGAGGTGTCCTTGACCCAGCCACTCTTGAGAGAGAGTCTGCAGTGACATGAGTGGATGTGCTCCCAAAGGTGTCAGGTCTCAGCAGCTGGAATATCTTCTATTCCTGCATTTCCTTCACCTACCTGGGGCTTTGCCTTTTCACATGTAGACATACTTTAGAGGGAACACATTTCTAATGCAGCAAGTGGAAACTCATCTCCTTCAGTGTGAGAATAAAGTTGGTTGCTTTTCAGCAAATTAGTTGGGCAGTTATATCTAAATACAGACTTGCATAGAACAACAGAAAAAAATCTCAAAATTTTTATTAAATTTCATTTTATATTGATAAATTTTTAAACACCTTTTTTTTTGCTCTATAGTCAGGGGAAAAAACCCTGTAACCTCCTCTTTGTCATAGTACTTCAAAATTTATCTTCAGCTTTCCATGGCCAAAGCAGTTAGAGAATAACTGAAATCCCTGTAGCTCCCTTGCTGGTCAAAGCATTGTATCCCCATTTTACAGAGAATAAACCGAAAAAAGGACTTGCCCTTGGCCATGTGTGCCAATCTCTGCTGCATTATTGCAAAACTGTTATCACTGCCAGAAGAAATGACAAAGTCCCCATCTTAGCCAATTTGGCACTGTATAAAGGTAATGTAGCTCAATTTATACTTTAATATTTAATTCAGATGGAGGGAAGAGCTGATGGTGATTTAATTCAGATGGTGTGATGGCTGACACCACCAAGCACAGGTGTCAAGTCTGAGCTGTATTTTTCCCGTCATTGTTGCAACACAACCCAGACATGCAGGCTTAGTGGGACCAAGCTTAGTATTTTATCACCGACCCATGGCAAGGTGGTGGTGGAAGAATTTCCAGCTGAGGCTGCAGTGCACAGGCAGGAAAACTTCATCATCGCGTGCTGCTCCAGAGCAGTCATGCTGCTGGCCAGCAGAAATCTCCTGGATGCAACTCCTGGCTCCTTACGAGACCGTGGAGCTGAGAAGTGCACCCTGGAAACACAACCCTTGTGCCGATGGTGCTCTGCAGTTTGGGTTGATTCTCCCTCTGTGTGCAGGTAAACACAGCCCTGTGCCAGCAGCCACATGTAGGTGCACAGAGAAAAAGAGGCAGTTGCTCAAACAATATGGAATGGAGGACTGGATAAAGGCACATTGAAAATGTAAAGGACATTTATGTTAAAGGAAGGTGTGAGAACTGCAGGAAGAGCCAAATTACAAAAACAAAGTGAGTACTTCAAGCAGCCAAATTAAACAAGACACAATGGGGGCCAACTTTGCCTCCCAGGCATTTCACAAGCCCACACCCCAGAGTTCAGGGGGTGCTGGGGGGAGAACCATGTGTCCCTCTAGGTCTTATTTAACTTGGCCACATGTAAAGAATTTTAACTCTTTTGTGCCTTGCTGATTTCTACAGCACTTGATTATTACTCTTTTTTTCTTCTTTATTTCTGGGTACTTTTTATTGGATAAGATTTAAATCCTTCAGAAAACAAATAATTTCTTTTGGTTTAAAAAAGAATCATTGGAGGCAAAGCATAAAGTCATTTCAGTCATAGTATCTTGGAAGAAAATAGATACAGTATTTTGGAAAGAATTTGAAATGAAAACACAAAGCCTGATGGGATTTAAATGTAGAAAACCAAAAATTGAGTCTTGCCTCCTCTTTTCCCTTCCCCTATCCATGAGGTCACCATTTCTCATCTAACAGACTATGGCATCTTGCCGGGATCCTGAGGCAGCCACCAGAAAAAATACTCTTGCTCCTGTAAGCACAACGCAGGATCAAACTGGCCGAGTGAAAATAATCAGAATGGCTTATTTGAAGCTACAAAGAGAGAAACTTCTTAGAACTAACAAGGAAAAGACATCCAGAAAAGGCAGGAAAAAACCTCTTTTGTCGCTCAAAAATTTGTTGCCTGAGCATTTGAGATTAGGTGAAAATGTGTGAAATAGTGTACATGCACTGAAATTCAGCACTGCAAACAACTCGATTGTAAAGGAACTGTGAGTGTCCATGTGTGCAGGGGGCATACAAAGGATGAGTGTGCATGTCCCTGAGATGTGGCAGACCTCAGGCCAACAAGTTTAATCCTGCTTGGAAGCACTTCCCTGTGGCAGGCTGGCTCTCGGAAGAGCAGGGGTTGGTGCTGCTGACATGTCAGCTCTGCTGCTTCTGGGGCAAGTGACTTTTCTCATGGCATTGCTCGTTGTGTCTGTGCTCAGACCTGATGGGGTGCTCCTTTGCTCAGCCCTGGCATGGTATGAGCAGGAGCTGAGCTTTGCATCCATGTAACTCTCAGCTCACATGAAGAAGTGATCACTCTCTGACACTCCAGTGGCCTCATTCAGCTACAGGTATTTACCTTTTTTAATAAACTGTGATGCCTTTGGGGGTAAACCAAGAGCACAAGGGGAGTAGGGATTGGGAATGTTCATCTCCCCTTGCAGATTTCTCTACAGCAAGACCCTGCAAACTCAAAGGACCTCCTGGCAGTATTGATGGCTCCTACTTGCTCTGCCACAACTCAGAACTGTAGAATATCTCAACTTGGAAGGGACCCATAAAGATCATAAATTCCAGCACTCGGCTCCTCTCAGGAATACATGAAACTAAACAATATTACTGAGAGCATCATCCAGATGCTCTTTCTAGAGGCTTGGTGCTGTGATCACTTCCCTGAGGAGCCTCTTCTAGTGACTGACGACCTTCTCAGTGAAGAACTTTTTCCTGACATCCAACCTGAATTTCTCCTGATGCAGCTTTATTCCATTTCAATAAGAGTAGAATGGTGAACGAATATGTCAACAGTCATGGCTCACATTAAAACTTCTCCATTAAAGCAGCAATCTGTTGGCCCTTGGTGTTTATTTCAGATTCCGAAAACTGCCCAACTACACCTATCATAGAATCATAGAGTGGTTTGAGTTGGAAGGGACCTTTAAAAGTCATCTAGTCTGACCCCCTGTAATAAGCAGGGACATCTTCAACTAGACCAGGGTGCTGAGAAACCTGTCAGACCTGACCTTGAATACTTCCAGGCGTAGGGCACCCACCACTTCTCTGGGCAACCTCTTCTAGTGTTTCACCACCCTCACTATAAAAAAACCAAACAACAGGTCTGCCATATATCTAGTCCATATCTACCCTTTTTTAGTTTAAAACCATTGCCCCTTTTCATATTGCAACAGACCCTACTAGAATGTCTGTCCCCACCTTTCTTGTGGGCCCCCTTTAGGTGCTGAAAGGCTGCTGTACTGCCTCCATAGAGCCTTCTCTTCTCTAGGATCAACAGCTCCAGCTCTCTCAATGTTTCCTCCCAGGAGACTTGTCCCATGCCTCTGAAAACACAACGCAGTTTCTGGGACAACAGTGGCAAAGTGAATGCTTTAACTCTTACCAAAGTCAGGCACAGTTATTTTCAGTGTTATTTTCAGTATTTTCTGAGTTATTTTGTTGTTACTTAAATCCAACATGGGCTTGAGTTGAAGATCCAGTACAAAAATGTGTCCTCATGACAATTCTCCAATTCAAGAAAGAAGGAGAACTTAATACAAAGAAAAAATTGTGCCCATTAGAGAGACAGATTTGTTGAATTTTGGATCTGAATTGTCTCCAAGGAAAACTGACAGCATGAAGGGCATGAAGTCAGTTTGGCTAGATGGGATAGTCCTCTGGAATAGGAGAAATGTGCTCATCAAGAATATTCCTAGTATTCTACCCATACTATTATGGATATCCAATGCCAAAGGCAGCAGCCAATGTCAAAGCACATGAGGTGCCCAAGGGCATGAGGCAGCAGGGAGGAGCACAGCTCCTGCCTGGACACCTGCAGAGCTCTGTCTGAACACCACACTCATTTTGCTGCTCAGGACGCGACAAGCTCCAGCTCTACTGACAAGACTTCCAGCCTACCCTAGAGTTAATCACATCATTCAGAATAATGTTGGGGGAAACTCCTCTGAATTTTTCCTGTCCAGTCTGAAAGCCTCCACCAACCATGTTCTTCTTAGCTCCTTGAGAGCAAACAGTGTTCACTCCTGTGCAATGCCATGCAGCACCTTTGCTTGAAGCTGTCCCTGTACACCCCCTGGACTACACACTGAGACTTTCACCCAGATCTGCAGTTCCCCAGTATCCCTGAAAGCCAAATGATTTGGATTTTATTCTTTTCTCATCCTCTGTTGCTCCTTGTGTCCTGGATCAGATGGAGCTCCTCAGGCTTGCAGTGATAGTTATTCTCCTTACACCACTTGCGGGAAAGCAGGGATGAGCACAGAGTGCCTGGCTCTGACACTGACAGATCTCATACTGCTCCCAGGGAGTTGCTCAAATGCTACAAAGATGAACCATATGGGCAGCCCCAGTACTTGAGGCCATTAATAGGAATTTTTAAGCAACTGTGATTGATGAGGCAGCTCTTACAAGTCTGAGATCAATGAAAATGCAGCTTGATCTTTTGAACCCAACTCCTTAATTTTTTTGTTCCTTTTTCTGCAGAGAATCCCATAAAACCATTTCTGTGCAGACAAAAGCTGTCTGGGACACTTCATGTGGATTTGTCATGCATTTTCCTTTTTCTTCCCCCTCCACCCTGTTTGCAGTTTCATATGCAGTTTGTTTTTGAGTCTTTCTCCAAGATTTGTACAGCTCAAGATCAGCTTTTTCTATAATTGTAAATGGACATTCTCTTGAGGGTGTTTTTTGAGACTTATTATTTTTATTTTGTTTTCAATTTAGATAATTTACTCCTCATTATTATCTGAAAACCAAGGAGAAAATACTGCTAAGGAAAAAGAAAAGTAAAAGTCATTGAGGAGAGAGGAAAGGCTGAGCAATCTTCAGGAGAAAGCAGGGAGCCCAAGCAAAGAACAAAAGAGAGGACCATGTCTAATGAGTCTTGAATTATCCAATATTGATGTTTTTCCCTCGGGATCTGCTGACACAAATTAACAGCAATTAAAACAGCTCCATCTTCCAACATTTGCTATCAGATTCTTGACCAAGTTGTTCCCAGTAACTTTGGATTGAGACAGACCTTGGCCAAGATGTCAATAGTCTTCCACTGGCTGAATGCTCAAGGAAATGAAAGCCTCTAAGAGACAGCAGGTCACTTAGAACTAGAGGAGAATGAGCCTTGAAAGGCAGAGGGAAGGGGCAGCTTCTTAAAAATCTAGGCAGGGAATTAGGGGGAGCCTGAGGAATAGGGGCAGGGAGAGAGGGCAACATGGGGAGCTGTGTTTAGCTATGGTCACAGCTTGGAGGCACACAAGAGGGTCCAGAGTGCAGGAGGGAGTGCAGTGACATGGGTGAGTTTGATGGAGCTTAGAGAAGCGTCAAGCGAGAATGGTCCAGAATGAGGATGTGAATGGCAAAGAGCTGCAGAGGAGATGAGGGGTGCACATCATTGAGGAAAATTGTGAGAAAGGTTGAGGGAAGAGCCTTGGAGGGGTTGGGGCTGCTTCCCTGCTCTTGGTCGCCATTGTCAAGGAGTAAGAAACTTGAGAGAGCCCACAACCAACTCGGAAAAATAGTCACTGAGGACATTGATGGAATTGGGAACACCCAGTTCTTCATGACCGTTCAAAAGTATGAGAAAAATCAAAGATGTTCCCAGAACCCAGCAACATAGCTTGGCTCTAGACAGCTGGTCACCAAAATAACCTGTGAACTTATACTATGTGACAAAAATTCCAACACACTCTGTCTCTCTTTTGCTAGGGAAAGAGTCAAACCTTTCCTCTGAACAACACCTGGGATTCTTCCTTACATTATCAGGTTTCCAAAACTAATCCCTGCAGGATATGATCCTTGGCAGGCAGAGGGATGGGTGGTTACAGCTGCAGGTTAGGAATGGAATGACGTGTCCAGCCCGCTCCTCTGGAGCTGGCACCCACTTCCTGGGAGAAGGATAGGCAAATCCTAAGCAATGGGAAGTGTTCGTGCCCTCTCCAGACCTCAAACACCCCAAAGTGTTCAAGCACTTTGATACATTCTAGCAGTGGGCACAGATCCATCTACAGCTGTATGCAACCCAGAGGTTTATATCTTCAAATGAGCCCTTTGATGGTGTCACAACGTGGGTGACTCCCAGGGCCTGTCCGTGGTATTCTAGAGCACCCTTAGCTCTGGCTTCCACTACGTATTTGACAACGTGGTATCCCCAGAGATGCACTCACACTAGATGAGTTCTTCCATTAAAACCTTAATATTTGCAAAATTCAGTGCTCCCTCAACAGAAACATTTTACTCATTTGTCTGATGGTAGTGACTCAGATGTGCTTTAAGCTCAGGAGTGTGCCAGTAGCAATGCTACAAACCTGAGTGGTTTGGGCTTCACAGTCTTTTCTTTGTAACTAATCCCCGTGATTAACATTTTCCTTAGAAGCAGTCAGTGCAGCAGTGAGGAACACCAGCCTGGCAGCATTAGAAACTGGAGCTGGGTCCCCAGAGAGCAGATGTAGGCTGACAAAGACAGGGCCAACTTCTCACACCCACACAGGGCTCTGGCCACACAGCTTGGCGTCACATCCAACTCGGAGTGACAGCTTCGAGAAGTGAACGGAGAGCTCAGTTGCCATTTCTTTCTCAGATGCTGCCTGCGATTACTGAGGCTGCCAAAAGCCACAAGAAGGCAGCCAGATGCCCTCCCTTACATGCTGGGAGGGCTGTCTCTTATGAGCACCTAGAGAAGCCCCCACTTCTCTAGGTCAGCTGCAGCACAGGGCTGAGCTTTACCAGGAGACCCAAAACAACCACCCACTGACCTGTCTCACCTCCCCTTGCAAACAGTTCCTCAGCTGGGCACTGCTTGAACCCAGGTGAGTTTCCTTCATTAGAACACCAACAGGGTCTTACAGAGTCTCTGTGACTGCTCACATTTACCCTTTCTCCATCACCAGCATCAGGGAATGCCTAAATATTTGCAGGGAATTTCCTTTCAGTCTTGCTCTCTCTGAACCCCTGTTTATTTCTTTCATTTCTATCTTTTATTCCGCTTTTAAAACTTCCTTGAAAATGACACTGACTCTCCTACTTATAGCCACTGCTCTGGAGCTCAATCAGCCTTGTTGATCCCCAGCTGCAAGTGACAACACTTCTCACTCTTTTATATATCAGCTTAACAGCCTGATAACAACTGGGCAGGAGAGGATATTCCTGGCACTCTGAGCATACTGTGCAAGGCTTGTAGTGTGGCACCAGCTCTATTTTGCTGTCTCTTGCTCCTGAGCTGTTGCCTTCCAGCTGCTTGAAAATTACTTACAAGGTTTATGTGGTCCAAATTAGGTGAATGGCTGAACACTCGTGATGCTGTAGGTTACTTAAAGGATTTTAGGCAGAATTTTACTATTTCACTGTATGCCTGCAAACTTCTGAGATTTTTTTAGTAAACAAAAGGCAAGTTTTGCCAACTACAGAAATGTTTCATCAGCTGAGGATCTGAACCCTTTTTCCAAGCTCATTTAGTACCTTTTGTAGCGCACTGCGGTTCACGCAGATATAAAACAATGTTTTTTTAAAAAAATTGTTCAGTTCTCAAGGGCATTTCTCCATTTTCATGTGCTAGTTTAAGACTAGAATTGTTCTTCAGCCAGTGTACATTTTCATTAGGTGTTCCTTTAGAACACATGCTAAGCATCTATGGGACATTGCCATTATCTTGGGTTGCAGAAGATGTTATGCATATGAAAATATCCATTTTGAGCTCTGCCTGGCAGAGTCATCTCTATTCCCAGTAGTTCCTTTCCAATCCATCTGAAGAGCTTCTCTTCAGCCACTGTCCCACTCTTAGCCTACCCACATCTGCAGTACTGGCCCTGCCCTCCTGCTCCACCAGCTCTGCTCCTCACCACCAAAGCAATGCTTGAGCACGTTCCAGAGCATGTTTGGTGATGTGAGTTGCTGAAGGATAGGCAAATGCTGCTCCTGGTGTGCAAACTGTTACTGCATTCAACAACACTTTCTCTTAGAGCTTCTCACTTTCTTTTAGAGCTGCTAAGTATGTAGGTGAGACTCAAAAAGCTTAGGGCAAAAGTCTTGGCTTCTCTATTCTCCATTACCCTAGATCCCTGACCTGTGTACTGTTTTGGGGAGCTGTATTTTTTGTCTTGGAAATCATCCTTGCAACCCAGAGTTTCCTGTAGAAAAAAATTACTTTTCTCTAGGTCTTCATTCTTTGAGTCCCCAGCACTCCCAAAGAGAATGCCTTTTCAAAATGCCTTTAACACTTGGACTGTCCTTTTTAAATTTTAGCGAAGGCTGGAGGGTTTGCCAGTGGTTTTGCTTTCCCAGCATGAGCCAAACGTGCCTGCCAGATTTCTCAAGAGGGGATGTAAGATTTTCCAATTTCTAAATAGGCCAATGAAGCATTAAAATATCAAAATGTAAAATAAATGTGTTTTATGAAAGGATTCTCTGTTGTCAAGGAAGGAGGGCTGGCTAACACCTGAGGGTGCCGGGAACTTCTCTGCTCTGTGACCTGTGGCCTGCGGGAAATGACCTTTACCAGCCTGGAGGCACAGGAATGAGGTGGTGCCAAACTTCCCCTCCACGTGTTGTGGGCAGCTTAATGGAAAAACCTGTAAATATTGCAGAATGTCGCTAATTGTTATTAGTATCACTGTGCCTTTGGGTAGAGGCATGTGCTGTGCATTTTATCCTCTGTAACTTGCTTTTCCTAACAGTTAACCACTGTCTAACAAGGAAAGAAAAGTCAGAGGTTTCGTGCTTACAGGAAGTATATGGTGTTGATGGATTTGCATAGTATTTAGAAGAGCTAGAGTTACATGGCAGTGACGCAGTTCTACAGCACTTGCTAATTCCCTCTTCTCCCTAAATACTTCCTCTTGCCTCCCACCTTTGGCCCTCTGGACCTACCCACCCTGTTATTTCTCCCTCTCTGGGCTGTGTCTGGAGTTACCGAACAGCTGCACCAGGTGTGGTCATCCAGACTCTCTCGATGGGAACTCCAGAAATTTTCCTCTTGATGTGTCTTGCTGTCTTCCTTTCCATATTCACCCTTTGCTCTCCATTTTTGTGTCTGTTCCAGCAAACCAGGTCTTAAAATCCGACTTGATTGCCTGGCAAAGCAGAGCACAGTGTTCCCAGGAGAGTTTGTGCCATGGTGATCTCTACATCAGACAGGATTTATTTTTGTCATATTTCTATCCAGAGTTCAGGTTTCACACAGATATTGCCCCATCCTTACACACACAGCTTCTTACTCTGCAAAGTGCCTGACAGAAGCAGTGCAGCTGTTGTACCATCTTCACCTCTGATTCTGGTGAAACGGCAAAAGCTTCCCATGAACCATCCAAGAGTTTTGCAAGGGTGACCCTGGAAAACTCCCTGGAAATACCCTTTCCTCTTTCCACTTTGAGAGCTGGTTTTAATTGCTCTCCTTTTGTGGCAAATGGGGGTAGAGGTGGTGACATCAAGCCCTTCTTAGCAGCTCCCTTTTCACAAGGAAGCATGCATTCAATTAGAGGATTTTAATTAAAATACTTTTCTGTAGCATCCTGTTTCCAGGCCCTGCTGTAAATTTAACTTGACGTTCTCTCATTTAACAGGTGGGTGAGATTATTGTGAGAGCTGCCAGATGGAAGAAAGCAGAAACAGGGCTGGCTGTTGAGATAGAAGAATGAAGAGAGGAAGAGAGAGAGAGAGCAAAAGAAAGGAGTGGGACAGATATCTGCTGCATATCTGTCAATATTTACTATGCAACATGCGATCCTTTTCTGTGATGGTTCCTCACTGCCATATGCGCGTGACTTCTTAAATGCCTTTTGAAGGATAAAAGCAGCAAACCCGGGATCAACACAGTTGCATTTGATTTCCTTTCCTTTTGGATCAGAGCAGTTCAGGAATATCTACCCTTTTTTAATTGATGCAATATTCAAAATATGCTCGCAGCTATCCCCAAAAAAGGAAAAAACCCCACCCATTGACCTGGCAGCTGAGGAGCAGAGTGAGAGCTTGTGAGGCTGCAGTGGCAGCCCTGGGAGTGGGCAGTTTGCTAGATGTCCCTTCTGCCACTGCAGCTGTGTCACCACCAGCTCCCAGATGCAACAGGTTAAAGGACATGGGAGAGTAAGAGATTGTTTTCAAGAGGTTAAAACTCTGCAGCTAGCAGGAGCAAGGATGAGGAATGTGGAAACCTGCTACAGATGGGAATCTCAGAGGTAGAAAGGATGGGGGCAATGGGTGGCCAGGAAGGAAAATGAAAGGGATCAAAGGAAGAGAAAAAAAAGGATAAAGACAGTTTGGGAAGGGAATGGGGATGGAAGAACCACTCAGGGTTTCTGAGGATAGGGAAAAGACTGAGAAAGCCACAGAAGTAATGAGGAGACAATGGGGGTGAGGAGGAACAGGCATGAAAAGGAACAAGGACCCTTACACTCTCATTTTCCCCCTTGAAAGCAGCAAAACTTATGGAACCTAAAGACCAAACTTCAATCTAAGGTGGATGGGTAACAGCACTGATGTCCTTCCACTGTGCTGTGTTGGGCTGTAGGACTCTAACCCACCCACCACACAGCACGTGCTGCCAGGGGTGAGACCTCTGTGACAATGCAGGGTGGAGGCTGCCCGTGGCAGCCCCGAGCTGTGGTGCCAGCAAAGAAGGTGTTATTGACCCCCAGGAGCATTGCACACTGCTGTCAGAAGTCAGAGCACTACTGCAACTGGTCTCGTGCTTGCACTGGTTGCCTGAAACAGCTGTTTTCAAAGGAGACTTTTGCAGTAGAAGGCTTAGCAGATAAATGCTGCTGGGGAAAGTGCCTGGTAAGCTCTCTTTCCCCTTTCCATTTGGTATAGATGGGTTTAGGCTCCAGCTTCAGAGGCCTGGAGCTTTCAAAGCTATTGATTTTTTTCTTTGGATTTGCTGTTCTAACTCCAGAGGCCTGCTGAGTAAATCCACTGTCTGAATTATTTGCTTGGAGATTGATAAACTCTAAATTGTTCAAGCAAGCATTGAGAGTCCTCATGATTTCCTCACAAAGAACGGGATTTCAGACACAGGTATGGTCAGGCTCCATTTAGCAAACTGAAATATTTCAATATACACCAAAACTGAAACATATGGTTTTGATTCTCCAAATGGGAAAAATCCTGTACAAAACAAGCTCCCATTAAAAAAAGAGAGAGACAAAGACACAGAGAGAGAGAAACCCCCACAGTTTCAGAGGAAGATTCTTTACCAACAATTGTAGACATTTCTACAAATTGAAGCTTACATCAGAAAGTCATTACAAAAATCAAGTGCTTTGGCCAGCAAACATACCATTATCAGTCACTTCATAATCATTCTTTAATAAGAGTTGGTAATTTTTTCCAACAGGATTTTCTCTCCATATTATGATACCAGTGGTATTTAATTGCATCAGTATCCTTTAATTCCTTACCAGCCACGTCTCCTATGTGTCTTTGTATAATTTCCCCTGGGATTGATGCCAGGTTAATGTGCCTGTGTTTGCTTGAGCAATCCCATTTGTCCCCTTGAACATAGGAGCAGCAATGAGCTCTTCCCCCCAGTTATCTGGAACTGTCTCACTCTTCCAGGACCCATGAAATAGCAAGAGGAATAACTCAGAGCCCTCTTCAGCAAGTATTTTTTAAGCTCTTTGGTAAAATGTACCTAGTCTGTGGACCTTAAAATGTTTAAACTTAGTAATTGTTCAGAACCTTCTCAAGTTACTCTTGTATTTTCATAGATTGACAGGGAAGAAGGACCCACAAGCTGTCTGCTGAGACCTCCCGTGTATCACTGACCTGTGACATGTTGTCTACATCATTTTGCATTCAGTTCCAAGGCCAAAGCCTGAACAAAGCCAAGAACAGGGCATGGCAGAATCTTCTGACAAGCCCTGTGCTCACATCCCAACAGGAGCAGGGAAGCCTCCCTGAACACAAGCGACAGCCCTGCAAACAAAGCGCACCCTGTACTGCAGGAGGGAAAACTGCCTCCTGAGCCAGCCTGAGCTTGGGGAGGCCCCATTTGCACCTCGAGCAAGCCAGGGACCGTGACCCTGAACAGAGGGGCACAGGGTATCACCCCCAGGCGCCTGCAGCAGAAGTGCTTTGGAGCTCAGACCAGCTCCCACTCAAAGAGCTGCCTTTTATTTTCTCTGGTTTCTCAGCCCTCGGGAAAAAGCAAAGCAAGAAAACAAACATTACTTCTTACAGCAAAAGCCTGAAAGCACACTAGAACATGTCTGGTCAGCAGAACACCAAGGAGAAACATCCTTTTGATACCTGCAGAGAGCAAAGCAAAATCCAGATGAACTGAATTTGCTTTCAGCTCTTGCTCATTCAGAGAGTTCTACAGAACTGAGGGCATTTGCAGCATACTGAGGGCAAAGGGAGGTAAGTCTTTTACTGAGAAGTTCAATGCAAGTGACTTTCTCTGAGCCCTTGATTTACAAATTGTGGACTCTCATCTTGGAAACTAAATGGGCATTTGTCAGTTCCAAAAATTTCCCATGGCTCTATCTTTTCCTAACCCCCCAAGCAAATGAATCCTCCAAAACTTTCAAATTTTCCCAGATTCACAGGATTTGTGAAAAGAGTATGGCTCAAGAAGTTAAAAAACTTTGTTTTTTAATTAAGGTAGCTGCTGTCTAACACCTTCCTTTGCTACAGACTGCAAACTTTCTACTCCATCCATAATATCATACTTTATTTTGTCTTTATAGCAGGAATACAATGTGCACTGAACACTTTGAACTTTACAGTTTTGCTGTTAAAGAGACCCATATTCAAGCAAGGCTTTGTGCAGGGAATATTAGGTATTGTTTTTTTAATTAGCTTTTATCATTCAGTTGTTGTTGTTGTCGTAGTCATGTTATTATTGTTATTACTCTTATTACTGTTATTACTGTTGTTATTATTATTACTGTATTTATTTATTAACATTGACCTTTAGGTTATTTATTAATTCTTAATAAATGAGATATAAATCTATTTATATATTTATTTAAATATAATGAATTTATTAACTCTTAATAAATGTCCGGAGTTGGTAGTGAACTATCTCATCCAGGATGCAGGACACTGCATGTAAAGAAATTAGCACGTATTATTTTTAGAAACTCTTAGAAGTTTTGTCACTAGTAACATGAGAAGTCCAGCAAATACTCTCCATGTCCTCCTAGGCCAGATGGCTGTCATTCCCCATCCTTAGTGAAACCAGTTGACCTTTATCCCACACGCATTCAAATTTTGAGATTCTGGAGCAGTGACTCTTGAGCACATTACAGCCCCTCTGATGCCTGGAGACACAGCCTCTCTGCTGCCATCCCTGCTGGACAAGGTGGCTGTGAATTTCACTGACTGTGCTTGCTTATCATGAACAGGTAGGGCAGAGAAACTTTGATTCACACACACAGAGGCATCTCAGAGCTTAGACCCCACCAAATGGTTTGAGAAAGGTGCCTCAATGTCTCTGCTCTTGCACTTTGCCACTGCAGAGTGTACAGTCACCTCAGGTCAACCACAGTCACCATGGTCTGACTTGATGCTCACCCATCTCCTTTGGAGACAGAGATCTGTCTGTGACAAAGCTCGAAGGGACACAGCTGGGAAGATTTCTTGTAGCTTTGCATGTACAAATGTGAGCTAAAGTTGTTTTTTGAAGTTTATGTGAATACAGGTTATATTTCTGATGTTGTTGGTGTAGTAACATTGCCTACAGGATTAGTTACTCCAGATGCTGCCAAGTTTTAAACATTTGGACTCTGTTTTGTGCCACAGACCACTGCTCAGACCTCTTCATGTCCCATAGTCTTATTTTTTCTGAGAGAAAAAAAAAGGGATAAAGTGATTTAGGAAGAGTTAATACCCCCGAACAGATGCACCAGCAAGAGATGTGACAAAATGTCAAGTGGAATGTGCCTGAGGGCTTGGAATTTGGCCATGAAAGCAGCAGATGAGTCCCCAGGATGGCATGTCCCCCAGAGGCCTGGCATGCTTTGGTGACAGCTGTGATTTTTATGACCCAGCTTCGATGACAGTTTGGGAGGGGTCAGCTCTGCTCTTTTCTGACAAGAATTCGGTTTGTCATCAGATTCTAAAATCCCTCTGATTTATGGTATCAGCCACTGCTAGCATTTTACTGAGATGTAGGTCCTCTCCCCACTCCCTGCAGACTGGGAGGTTAAGGTGCAAACCCTGATGTTCAAATTAAATTAATCCTGAGGAAAAAGGAAGTGGTAAGTCATGAAGTGACAGGAGACACTGAAGAGCGAGCTCCAAAAATCTCGCATTAAGAGCACTTCATCTGAGAACAGGCTGCTCTTCCACCTCCATCTGAGCACCAGCTCTTCCATTCACCTCCACACTCCACAGCCTGCCTGACACCTTGGTACCATATTGCCTCGTATTTGCCAGTGACAAAGCAACTTCCCGGAAAGGTGATCTGCTTGGATCAAAAACGATTAGGTGTCAAATGCCTCCAGCCACACAGGGGAAGGGCCATGTCAGCACAGCACTCCTCAGCTTCTCAGCTCCCACTCAGTGTGACCATGGTGTGCATTTCCATGGCCACTTAGCACCCAGCAGGGGACCCAGGTGGCAATTGCAGTCAGTCATTAAGGACACAGGTAGTTTCTATTTTCCTCCTGGGTTTTTTGAACCCTAAATTTTTTTTCCTTCATTTTTCCCCAGGTCTGATAAGACATAGTAGCACAAACAGCTCTCCTGCAAGCCAAGAGTCCAACTCCTACCTCCACCAGCATTTAATTCACATCTTAATGGAAGATGTTATAGAAAAAGGAGAACAAGGCAGGTCCATTCTGATGACTCCCTCAGCTCCATCCCAAAGGGAGGTTGCTTCCTCCAAACATTTTCACTCTTTGCTTACCTTACAGGTACAGCTCTGTTGCCAGCCAGAGGCATTGAATTTTTCGGGCTGGAAAACCCAGTTCCACTGAGGCTCCCTAGGAGCTGGAAGATCCAAAGGGGTGGGATTATCTTTGTGGAAGTGAACAGAGAAAGCTGAAGGAGACCATTCATATATGTGAAACAAGAAGAAAGGACTGGCTGTGAAGCAGCCTCCCCTCAAGAGTGAGAAACATTGGCCTCAGACTAATGCAGTTGTGATCACAGAATTATTATAAAGTCCTAAAATGGGCACAAGAGCCACAGGTGCATCCCAACATAAAGGAATGAGGGTCTGCTCCAATAATTCTCATGAACTGTGTTATAAATGTGTTTGCACAGTCCTGCAACAAAGGATGGAAACTTCAGGGATCACTTTTTGTGGAGATAAAAGCAAAACATTCTAAAGTACTGGGTACCCTGTGGCCAAAATGTGTGTGCTCCATGGGATCAAGAGACAGGAATTCTCAGCATGGAATGTGACACTCTTCTAGCAAAATATGTGTATTTTCTATTTGGATGCACCACCGTTCTTGCTTGGAACCCTCCTGCTCTTGAGTCCTGCACATTTTCCTCCCTCTTTCCTCCTTATATTCTGCCACATGGCATTATTAGCAGTCCAATTAGACATTCCTTCCATTCCCAGTTCTTTGCATGTTTTTGAAAGCAGAGTCTTACTAACTTTCCAGTGGTCCATTAGATTATTATGAAAGATGTCATTTTCTACTGTAAATTTTTAATAAAGTGAGTAAAAGCTAAAGAAACAAAAATAATGTATTTAACTCTATCAAGCACAACTCAAAGGAATGCCAGGCTCAAATTTCTCATAGAAAGTTACCTGATCACAGGGTTTTACAGGGTAGATCCTTTCATTTCTACAACTGATTGAAGGGATTTTACATTAGCATTCCCACAAAATTTGCTGGAGATGTTTAGCAAGTCTCTCTTTGCCCAGGCAGGGGAGAAAATAATCTAAATCTAAATCTAAATCTAAATATAAATATTCCCAAAAGTAAGAGAAGCAATTCAAATCAATCAAGTATTTTTTCACCAAAATGAAAGTGCCTGGGAGAATCATAGTAGAGCAACGGCAAGAGGAAATTCAGCTCAGATCGTTGCCCACAAAGGATGCAGAGGTGACACAGAGGGTCCCAAGAGGTCTGCCACAGCTCCTGAGGCCTTGCAAAAAAAGATGAACTGGCCCTTGCTGTGGAAACATTCCAGTTCAGTTTTTTTTTAATAAAACAACTACAGTTTTGACCTACGGAAAAGCATTCGTCTCAGTAAGAAATGTCAGGCAAAAGTCAGTCAAGACATCTTGATACTTCTGGTGCAGTGGCAAACTGTATTTTGTCACCCATTCAATAGCATGAAAAATATTTTGAAATATTAGACTTTTCTGGTAAATGGGTGCTACAGGTCCCAACTCTGTTTATCAAGAGACAGCTTTTTCTCTGTTTGCTCTAGTAGTCCTGTCACAGCACTTTGCACAACAAGCTCTGTGTGGGAGATGGATATGAATGGCAGTGGAAATCTATTCCAGAGGGATGGTTCTGTTTCCTTTATGGCTATTTTGGTTTATGTTCCAGTTGTCATCCTAATATGCAACTGCCTAATCAGATAGCAAATGCTTCCTGGAGACCTCAGGATGTTGCATGCAGTTTGGGGACAGCACTGAGACAGGATAGGCCAGTGTCACATGACATAGAAGAGTATATTTTTTGTTAATAGTATTTTTACATTTATTAAAATAATTTATTTATAGTATTTTTCCCCTGGTTTTAAAGCAGCTGAGTTCAGTAGGAGCAATTCTTCTGTTTCCTCAGTTAGAAGGACAGCAATGCTGAAGCACAGGCTTTGGGAGAGGAGTGGTCCAAAAATTGCAGGGAAAATAAATTACCAAGACCAAGTGATTGTAGTTTATAACACAATCAGAAAGTGAGAAATATTGTTCTGAGCCCCTAAAAGACTCCCAAGCTCTACAGCCATTTGAATAAGGAACCAGAGTTTCAGTACCATCTTAGACTCCACAGCACTTCACAGATTTTTTTTTTCTATGCCTGAGAAATGTTTTCCAGATTTCCTCTGTTTCTGGTTCTTGCCAGTGATACAAATACCACAAGAACAGTCTATCTCAAAAGTGTTCTGGCAAACAATTCAGGTGCTGGCAAAGACTCCAGTGTGCACTGGCTACATTAGGTTTTTATAATGTGTCAGCTAGTCCCTGATAGCTACCATGTGGTGATAACGATTATTCAGTCCAAGCCCTAAACGAGATGGAGAAAGAGCATGTGTAAAGTGGGAATCCATCTCTGCAACCATGCTCTCATTTCTACACTTGATATATTTCCTGGGAAAGGAGTCAATCCAGAATCCAGGGCTGTTACCACTGAGAAAGGACCTGCTCTTCCCAGCCTTATATTTATGGCTTCATTAGCACTATTTGTCGCCACTATGTCTTCACCTTTTTATTTTTCTCGGCTTAGTGATGCAGAGGTTGTGGACAGCCTAATGCAACTCACATCTCTCTGTAAAGCAGGTAATGGTCCCAGTGACTGCTGGAGAAAATTGATTGTGTTGGAGCAAATGAGCCACTGCTGGGATGATGAACATCCCTGAAGTCAAGGTTTGCACGCAAGTGCCGATATTTTGGCGTTGCACATCAGGCATAATTTAATATTGGGAACCCAGAAGTGTCTGACTGGGCTTCAGAGAGAGCCCAACCACTCTGTTCAGCATGTCAAATTAACTACCCAGTAGTGAGCTACACTGGCTAAATGATCACTCGTTGGCCAGGCGCCACACCACAAAGCTCCCCATACAACCGTCTCAAAAAATGGAAACTTGTTATTCTGGAGCTGCCCTGTGAATACCCGTTCTGTCAAGGCTGGAGGGAAATATTTGGGGCAGGCTGGCTGAGAAAACAGAGAGGTGTTAGGTGTCAGAATTGATTTAAATGGGTTGCAGCTTTGCACAGGAGCAGTGGAGCTCAGCAGTCAGAGGATGGGAGGTAGTCAGGGTGGGAGGCTCAGGGGCAGTAGAAAATGGGCTAGATACAAGATTCAGATGCTTGAGAGGCTCCTTTGGAGCCAAAGACAGTCTGTTCCCACCTCGCTTCCTAATCTTCACCAGCGCTCAGAGGTAGCAATTGCCTGCTGGTGAGCCAGTAGAGGTTTCTTCTTGGGGCCTTTGCAGGCGGAACTGCCAGCGGAGCTGGTGAGTGTGAGAGTGACAAATTCAGCCTCAGCAAACATAACTGACCCTTGCTTGAGTCAGTGTGGAAGAAGTGTTTGGGAGGACTTTCTGAACAGCTTTTGCAGTGCTGAGCACTTCTGGGTGCTTCTCCCTGCAATAGGTTCCTGTGCCCTAAAACCCCTACATTATGCAGACCAGGAGAACTCCTGAGGTACATCACATCTCCCTTATTCTAAAGAAATCAGGCTTGGATAGGGTTGGTGAATACCAGCTGTCATCTAGACATACAATCAAGTCATAATCAGAGTATGCCCAGGAGCTGGAACCTGGAAGGTTGTAAATCGGTGTCCCTTGATAAATATGTGACAATGACCTAGAATCCCAAGAACTTGAACGTTTCAGCCCAATCCTCTGCTTAAACAGAGATGTCTGTGAGAAAAATCAGATTGCTCAGGGCTTGCTGTAGCTGTGCTCTGTAATCCCCTCTCTCTTCTTGGGAGAAATCTCTTTCTTGCTCTAAGTTAATTACCACTCTTCCCCTCTCTTCCAGAAGCCATGTGTTTAACTAACTCTGCAGGTACAAGCGGCCAAACACTACAAGTGACACCAAGATGATGTTCTAGGAACAACAACAACAGCAAAAGCTACCCAGGTCCACAAAGACATCTAGAGAGATTGGTATGCACACAAACCCAAGCAGCAACACACACAGTCATGAGCAAAAGTTTGCAGGAGTCAAAATGAACATGAGAAGTGCCTCTGCCCCTCATGGTGCATGGTGTGACAAACTGCAGTCAGAGAGTACAGATCTTCTCAGAAACAGGTGCACGTGCCTGCCTTTTGGTTTGTGTGGACATATCCTACATGACTATTTTCTAGGTCATCAGAAGGTACTAGTTCTTCCCACTGATTTTCTACTCCAATTTTTAACATCCACAGAATGTCACCTCCAATCTCTGGTACCTAAACAAATTTGAGACAAGCAACAGGCACTCTAGATAAATGTTTGTCATAAATGTCTTTCACTCTTCTTCTGAAACTCTTTCAAAATTGTTTCCACATTTGGCTGTTACCTACAATAAATTGTTTCCTTTCTACCTTGCAGCGAGCCATTTTCTTCCTGTTTTACACTAGTTTTCATCTCTGTTCCACACCCTATTGCTTTAAGTTCTAAGCATTTTCAGGCAGCTGACTTACTCCATCTCACAGTAAAAGAGTCTTTACCATATTTTGTTCTTCTTTTTGATATCCAATACTATTACATACAAGAAATTTTCTAAACCCCATTTTATATCAAGGTAGTGTAAGTCTAGTTATACACTGTGCTACATAAAATATGTTGTGCTACGTATCACTGCTACATGTTTGCATTTACATTATTCATTTGTTTATAATAATAAGGAAAAGTTTATCATAATTTATTTTAACTGTCCAAATATGAAGATGCTCAACTTTATGACAATAACTTTGCTGGCCACAACCTATTGTACAACAGTCTGATCTGTCACCCCATGAATGGTTCGGCTGTTTTTGTATTTTTTGTTAGACCACTCTGTTGGCAGTCCTGGTGAGGTTGGTTCCTCCCTTTTCAAATATGTCACTCTGCAGGGTCTGTGAGTCTATAGTAGAAGTGCCATAACTTATCAGATTTTCTGCTTTAGAGACACCCATCATTGCGGGCTTGATGTGACATCTCTGATAGTTTGCTCAAAGATCTTTTCTGAACTTCCATATAGCACATGTGTGTATCAGAACTGGCAACGTTTTAATCTGGCCGGCTACTCAGAGAAGATGCCCACATATGTTTTGCTATCATCCCAGGCTTCCAGAGAATGTGAATGGGCAACAGACTTGATAAGGCCACAGTATTAAGCAGACATTGCACTGGTATGTATCATGCAATGGATTTAAATCACACCAGAAGTTTAGGGGTCTCAGAATTTCTATGTATTGCTCTTTCAGCAGCTAGAAGTCTACTTTAATAGACAATTCCAAAGTGTTTGGACAGTTACATATGTTTTTAGCTACTGTTTATATGACGAGATTGCTTTCCAGTAAAAGCTTTGTTATTTGCTATAAAATTGAAGGCATAGCTGACTATTTGATGAGGTGTTGTGTGTACTGTGTCTGTTTTGGAAAAACAAGAACTCCATCCTAAGGGAAGGCCTGAAGAATTTAGGCAACTGTATTAACATCTGCAGCTATGCCACAAAAATGCTCTGAAAGGGAAGAAGGTTGTAGGGTTTAATATGGAAAGACAAAAAATTTGTTACTTCGATCACATTTGGTTTTTGAAGGTTTTGGATAAGACTACCATATGACAATACAACTAAAGCAGAAGCAGCAAGAATTCTGCTTGTTTGCAAATGGATATTTCAGACAAAAGTATCTCAAGGACCCATAAAATGATGCTTGGCTATTGAATGTTAAAATCCTTGCTTTTCTAGTTGCTTCTGGAGACACATGACAATTTTCATGCCTGACCAAATGGGAATGACACGTGCCCTGGTGTCCTTTCTGTTGACAAGCCTGTGAAATGCAATGATGGGAAAAGCTCCTTCCCAGTTTCTACCAGTAGAAAAGGAGTTCATAAAACATTATTAAAGGAGTTAAAACATTATTTTCCACCATAACTTCACATAATCACAGAATATGCTCATTTGGAAGGGACCCAAAAGGATCCTCTAGTCCAGCTCCTGGCCCTGCATCAAACCATCCCCAGGAATCATACCGTCCTTCAGCACGCCCACTTTTGAATTTCATTTAACTATTCACACAGTCTCAGATGTTTTTGTGACCACTACAGATTAATTAAGAACTACATGACAAAAAAATCTCCTTAGGCTAATCTTCAAATCTGAAGCTGATATATAAATTCAGGGATGCCCTTTGCTCTTGTTATCATTTCACCTACTCCATCTCTCCCTTCTAAACTGAACAGATTTGGTTTCTTCACTCATCTGGAAGTCTGTCTTTCTAACAACCATGTTTGTCATCTGACACAAACACTTTGCCAGAAGTTAACCAGAGTTGTTTTTTACCTGGATAGTTCTACCCATGTGGTCACAGAGCAGTCTAGCAGAACGCAAATCAAAGCATCCCACCCAATTTGGATTTACCAGCAAATTCTCATATGGTTCATTTGACAGAATAAAATGCAAACATTGGAAGACATTTCAGAAATAGCTTGTGAATTTTCACATGCCCATGTGAGCCATGTGCAAGTATGGGGTATAAATTACTTTGAAATCAAACGCCAAAGTGCCATAAAATTCAAACACAGTAAGCTTGTGTGCAGACAAGCAGCATAGTCTGTGTGTTTGTGAACTTTTTACTGCATTAAGGGCCTGGATGTATCTCTGCCTGCAAAATCAAATTATAGAAATGGAAGAGAGTAAAACTCTGCCCAGCAACTCTGTGCTTGCAGAACAGCAGGTGCAAGTTTCAAGGGCAGGTCAAGGTCACTTTCAAAATGCAGCCCTTCATGTAAGGCTATCAGCCAAAGATAATATTTTTCTTCCTAAGAGTTCGTAACAACACAGGCTCCCATCAGAAATGGAATCACCTTGCCTTTGCCAACACAGAAACCTTCTGTTTAATGACTCTGGTGCCTACTGGGACACAAATCTAATGCCAGGTCCAAGGGTCTTCAACAAGGTCCAAAGGTCTTCAACAACTTTGCTCTAAATGAGGAGACAGCTTCACATGCAAGAAAACAATTGCTCAGATGTCTTTCCCCATAGTCTACCTGCCTGTTTCTTTTTGGCCTTTTAGTGGCTATCACCAGGATGAGCAAGGTGGCTTATGGCTGACACAATGAACTTTCACCTCCCTACTCCATAGCTTTCCATAGAACATCTTATAAATATATATATATATATATATATAGTACAGGTAGGTCCAACAAAGATCTTTTCCATGCTGATGCTCTATGAGGCACAAATTAAGTCTTCCCAGTCTTTCAACCTGACCATTATCCCTGCTCAATTCATGCTGGCCTTTCCTTCCTCCTGAATTTCCAGGCTTTCCCCCTAAAAACATGAGCTACATCTAAAGGTCACTTTTCTCCTAAAGAAGGTAGAAATTGTCTGGCAACGTTATCACACTGCCTGTGCTTTCTCAAAGAAGGCTTTCTCACAGCTTCCTTTCCAACTCACCTGAGCAGAGCCTTTGCCTGCCTGCCGGGAGGCTCTCAGCAGGCAAATCGAACAGCTGATTTCGGGGACATGAGATTTCTGCGTGACCTTGTACAAAACAGGAACTTTCCCAGCTTAGCAGTTTTCCCAGAGGTGTAATTCCAAAACACTCCCTGAAATAGTCCCACTACAGCTGCTCTAGAGCACTTCCCAGCCCCCACCACGGATATTCTTCTTGGGATTCACACTGGCACTACCCCAAACAATGTCATCATATACACATTTCTTTGGTTGCTGTATATATATTAGGATATACTCATATATATTAAACTATCTTCAGCCTAACAAGTTACCCAGTTTTCTTTGCATTCATCAGAAGCTTTCATCCTTATTTACTATGCCATAAATCTTGTGCAATTAGCTGCCTGAATTAGAAAGGCTTTCTATGCTTACTTTGAGACTATCAGCGAAAATGCTCAACAGTGATAGACCAAACCCAGACCTCTGTAGGACCACATTAGAAACACACACCCCTTTACTGAAGATTCCCCACTGGTAAATACATTTTTCAGTCACTTCATTAATTTCTGATTTCTTTAATATGTGGAATAGTGCTTTGACAGGTTACTAGTTTTTAATCAGAATTCAGAGTATTTCGAAGTCACATTTGGAAGGAATCGAAACCTACCTTAACATTATTAGCTTTGTCAGCCAGCAACACAATCTTTTCAATGAACAAAGTGAATTTATTTTAGTAGAATCCCTTTTCCATGCAACCTCACTAACACTCATTGAATTCTTGTTCTTTAACTGTTTTTTGAATGTGTCCCACTGCTATTTTTTCCCAGCATCAATATCATCCTAACTGACCTATAACTTCCCCTGTTATGCCATTTATCTCTTTAAAATGTCAGCAGACTAGCTTCTTAATGTTTCATTGGAATCCTTCCAATTCTTCAAAACTTGAGAAATTAAATCCAGTATTCAGAAAGCTCCCTGATTCGCTTCAAAAAAACCTTGACTGCAAACTAGTCAGATAATTTAATTTTAAGATATTTAAACTTTCATGGTTACTGTTTGACTAAGCTACCATTGGACTGTACCCAATATACAATAGGTACACCACACCAATGCAATACTTGGGCTACTTTTCAAATTTTGTTCTCCAGGAAATGCACAGGCTCTTGGCTTCCTTTCAGAGGAAGATATTGTTTTTAATTTTTGGATGTCTTTACATTTTGGTACCTGGTATGACTGTTATGACCACTTTGACTAAGATTCTTCTTGTGATGGTCAGTTTTGTGCACAAATCACAGCTACCAGCCCAAATATTCTCCAAGAAAATTCCACATCCCAAGAGGCACAACTTTAGCAACACATCAGGGTGTGACCTATGTATCATTTTTCGCTAACCACAGGTAATTTTATTTTCATTTCTGTGCTTTATTTTTATTTATGTTTTGCTTACAGTCAGATGACAGCATGTGGGCTTTTGGCATTAGCAAGCACAAATACTGAGTAAGTCAATCTGACTGGATATCTTAGATCCATCAGAACAACTTGGCTATCTGAAATTTTTCTTATTTTGCATAAAATGCAGGATGTGTATATGCATCTTTTGTATGTGCTACTGCATGTGTGTGTGCATCTACATAAACTATATATGACATCCATATGTAACTCCTGTATTGTCATCACGACCAACTCAATTTTCTCTTTTTCTTTCACCTTTTCCTTTCTTTTTTCCAGTACTAAGACAATCTTCATAAGCCCAGGATACCAATTCTGCACACCAATCAATCTAAAATTAATGATAATTGCCTTCCTTTAATTCAAACCACCTATTTTAACCAGCAAGGTGCCGCTCACCAGGCACGGCGCTACCTCGCGTGCTCCAGCCCTCCTTGTGCTCTCCAGCCTTTTCCTTTCTTCCCGCAGTGGTCACTGCTGCGTAACAGGACTCTGCTGAAGCCATGCAGCACTCCCTGTGCTCCCCAGCTGTGTTATCTACACGCTCTGCTGGCTCAGTTAATCCCTGTCTTTCTCAAGAATGGAGGTCACCTCCTGGGAGAGGACTGGAGGGGGATTCCTCCTCCTCCTCCAGGGAGGTGCCAAACAGAGCAACACATGGAGCCAGTTGATGCAAGTTCATGAACAAACTGCGGCAAATAAAAAAGGATCTCTCTAGAAGATGTCCTTCCTTTGACGTATCCAAGTCTATACAACACAAAATGACTATTAAAATGCAAAATCCAGACCTATTCCATTCCGTGACCGCTACAGGCTGGTAGCAAGCTGAGAAGGAGAAGGGAGTTTTCCCTCTACTCATTTCTGATTCCAGAACTGCTGATCTTCCCTACTTGTTTTGGAATTATGTGGTACAAAGTGGGAAGAAATGGTGTCCCCTAAGTCTAGGAATGCACACCTGACTCACTGGGTCTCTGTGCTAGCAAGCTCCGTGATCTTCTTCTTCAGTGACAGTGTTTTGGGGATATCTACAGGGCAGTTCTCCAACATTCTTCATTGACATACTTTGGGCATCAATACCAATACCAGACAGTCTTTTAAGTAAAAACAGACACAGACCAGCAAAGGCTTCGAGATGGAAGGCAAAGGATTGGGTGAGAGAGTCAGTGTGGCTTGCACACCTGGGGTGCTCTGGATACATCACCAGAGAAAGTGGGAATGGCACTAAATAGGCTTCAACTGACTTGAATTTTGTGTTCTCATGACCTTGAATAGTCAAAGAGAAGGAGAAGACAGCTGGTGTTTTATGTTGGAGGTCACAAGCAGCAAGTATATAGGACTCTGTCTCTGGGTCAGCAGAAGGCAGCACCCAGAGCTCACACTAATTTTGATATAGCAAACCTCATCACTTCAGCTGGCAAAATAAGTCTCCTACAAGGTCTTCTAAACATAGGCCTGCTGCCTTACAGCAGTCCTCAGTGAGACCTTAAAGGGGCATTAGATCTGACACAATTCTCAGTTACATGTAGCTAACTTATCCAACTAGGATAGTTACCTCAAGGACAGAGAGAACCAGACACTGGACCAAGGTATTCTCAGACTGGGATGTCAACACTTTGCTCTGGAAAGGGCAGTCAGGTGTTGTGCATAATCCTACACCTGGTGTCGTCTGAAGCCTGGATCTCCATATTTCAGTGACACAACCATCCTGTCTCTTGACAGCCTAATGAAAAACGAAAGCCACGTAAGTGGAAAGTCCCTTAATCTTAAACCCAGACAAAATCCCTGTTCTGGTTTTTCACTGTGATTCAATACAGCCCCTGCAAACACCGTCCATACCTCTCACACCCTAAGTGATACTGGCAGTGGTGACCACTCTTGCCTTTTCTCTTGTGGAGTGCCAGCCTTGGCAGAAGCCATCCTGAAAATCTTACCTTAAATCTGCCTTATAATTTCTAATAAAAGAAAAGGTCTTAGCTATGGTGTCCTGTCTGAAGGCCAGCCTATGTAATTCCATACTGGATTCCTGTAATTTCATGCAAAGTTGACTAGAGTCAAAATCCTTCGTGCTGTGTCCAGGCTTTATGCCACACACTCCTGACACAGCTCATAACAAACTGTACTATCCATCATCACCTGAGCACCCGTCCCACAACAATCTCTGCCTTCTTTCAGCATCACTCCAAGATATGTCACATTTCTATGCCTGAATATATTCAATCCAGGGCTGTAATGTAAATATTTTCCAAGCTTTATGTCGTGTGTTGTGTGCTGATGTAATTAAAGACCTTACCAGAATGCAACTAGCAGGCATAGACTCACAAAGGCAATTGTGACTCTGAAATTCCCAATATTTTGAAATTAAAGTCTTAACTTTCATGGTTTATAATTATTTTTTAGTGTTAGAAACATCCTTTACTATTTATCTGTTTCTGCGCTGTGGTTCCTCTGATCTATCATTTCTCATGGCCATGGGGAGAAGTTTCAAGGTTTTTTTAAAACTGAACAAATTCCCCTCATATTCCCTACCCAAGTAATTTAATTCTACCTAGATGGCAGGTCACTGATGCTTTGCTACATCAAAAACTACAGTGCAGGCTCCTGTGTAACAGAGAGGGAAAAGTGCTTAAACCCTTGAAGGTAGAACTTATTTATTAGACAGAGAAGTTGTCCAAATTTATATGTTTTGTTCTACAGAAAGTTCTGGTATCAACATTTATTTTGGATGCACATCTGGAAGAAATGTTGAAACAGTAATGTTTTTACTAAAAGCAAATGTGTCCTTTCTCAGCAAAAGTTTAGCTTCAGCCTGGTTTGATATAACTGTGGGTCCCTTGGAACTGCTGTGGTGCCTCATGAGGGTGATACATCATGTTGCTCGGTTGATGAAGTTCCCAGCCAGAGTCCTGTGATGTTTTGTGGCCATTTGACTCTCAGAGTATATTGCAAAAATTTAATGAGAGAGACAATTATGATGCATTATGGGAGTATGATGGCTATAAATTAAAATGTCCACAAGGCACACAGTAACTCTTGTGGACATAAATTAAAGCTGAACTGCCCCTTCATGAAATGTTTTAATTTGGTTTGACAAACCAAAGTATTTCAATTTAGGTTGAGCTAATTCAAAACAAAGCATTTTATTTTTCCCAATGGGGAGTAAAAATCTCCAGCAAAAGTGCCATAGGGAAATTCAGAGCTCTTGAAGACTAAATTTCCATTCAGAAAAAGATATTCATGGGAAATATCTGACCCCCTATAATACATACTCCATATCCATGTTTATAAAAATATATAGAAAAATATATTAGTGCAAGCAAAGATATATAAGGCAGGATGGTTAAATATAGTTTAATATGCTTAATATACAGTTGGTAATATTTAAATTACAGTTGTATAATATGCAATACAAGTTGGACAGAGGAAGTCATAGAGCATCTATTTCTAATGCCTATATGGATAAATCTATAAGTTGCAAGCTCAGCTCACTAGAAGCTCTTTTTTTTTTTTAGTTTCTTGGGGGAGAGAGAGCTGAGAGGAAAAGGTGACACATTTCATCTCAGCCTTGATGAATTTACAGAACTGGCAGGCCTTCTATTGCCTCATGACAATCCTGTAATATTCTAGCAACTGGGAAACATCTCATTACATCCAGATTTCTGGCTTCCCATTTTGAAAGAGGGAATCTGCTTCCCTGAGACAGAATTCCGCTGTTGCATTGTGGCAGAAATCTAATGTTTATGTATTGCTGACAGAGGCCTATGTACACCTTCTGTATTACCACTGCTCACAGGGAAAGATTTCACTTATTTTGGGCCATCAGAAAAAATATTTCACTCTTTTTGTAAAAAAGATTTTTGTTTCCCAGAAACCAAAGTTCTGTTTAGTCCCCAAAGAAGAGTCTTGTCCCCAGGAACCTGTGCCATCAGAGGTGGAAAGGTGCAAACAGCATCAAATCCAAACACCTCATCGTTTTTAATGAGGTTTCACCATGGCAAAAAGTATGAAATTACACTCTTGTTATTCTTATTTCAGAAACATGAGTCATTCTGGACCATTTCAGACACAAAATAATGGCAAAGCAACTTTAGAAATTGCTGGTAAGTATTCTCAGAGTGACACAGTTTGTCACTCACAGCTGCAAAGGGCTTCTGTAAGAAACACAGTGCTAACCTGGCCCATGACTCTGGAGAGCCCACAGCCACGTCAGCTCTGCCAGCTGCATCCTGCTCCCAGCAGCAAGCAGGAATCCTGTAGGAGGGGATATTTCTGGGATGCAGCTGAGCCACAGGGATTGCAGCAGCAAAGGTGCTTCAAGGCTGTGCAGACTCACACGGGGAGAGCCACGTCCAATGCTCCCTTCTGCTCTCTGATCCCACCTGTCTGGGAGGCCATATGACTGTGTTGCAACAGCTTGTGACTGTGACCTGCTTCTGGTGAAAAACTGGACCGCTCATTTTCCATTCCTCATTTTCCTCATTGAGCTGTAGTGTCTGACTTGCTTCCCTGCCTCAGCCATCTGCCTGGAGTTATCCAGCCTCGTGACCCTTCCTGAGTCTCTGCTTTCCAGGATGTGTGCCTGACTCTCCACACTGGACAGAGCTTTCCATTCTGTCCCACTAGACATTTGTATTTATTCAAGCTGAGTTTTGCTCAAAGGGCTTCATTCAGGTGATCAGGCCTGAATCAGCAGTCTGAATGAGTGTCCCCTCGTCCCCACTCTTCACCACACCTCCAGCTTTGTCTCCCCTACAAATTTCACCAGCTGTGATTTTGTACTTAGAGCCCACTGCAGGGACACGCTTGTCCCCATTAGCTAGGACTGTGTGTCTGGCATTTCCACTCAAAATGATCACTGTACAGTGTGAGCTGAATGTAAACAGAATAACAGCTAACAAAAGAAGCTGGAAAATATTGCCCATGGAAGAGGGATAGCAGAATATGTTGTATAGTAAAGCACTGGGCAAAACCACTCCAGGAGATTATGGATAAAGCTTCAGTCAAGCTTTTATGAATTGCCCTTCTATTGGGGCAATGAGGCCCTGGGTACCTCTCAGAGACACAGCAGCTTTCAGGGAGAGACAAGACTGTGCAATGCAGGTTGCCTTTTCTCCGTGTCCCGAGCCCTTGCTACATGACAGCCTCGCCATCTGTAGCTGTAATTTTGAGCTATAAATAGCACGAAACATTTTTTCCTGCCTCTGTGCCCGCTATGCCATTCACACCACCGATGTCCTGCAACAGACCCATCCAGTCCCTATCCCATTTACCCTTCTCCTTCCCTATATTTGTGCCAGACCTATTTTGAGCCTATTTATCTGAGCCATTAATCATAGCATGGTTAGTCATATTAAAAAAAAAAAAGAACTTACTGGTCTGTGGACGTGACAAGTCATTTCCAGCTACTGAACAACTTGGCAAGAGATTTTTTTTTTCTTTGGTTGAAAATATTCAAGACACAACAGGGAGGGTTTTTTAATCTGTGTGTTTTTATAAAAAGAACATGCAAATGTGTCAGAGGGGATGAGATGGGAAACAGCCAACTCTTGAGCAGTTGCTAAAAGATGACACTTTGTAAACTATGTTGATAACCCTCTGTGGGAGGAATAGCAAAAACTTAATTAGTCCTGCTATATATTATGAGAAGTCTTATTTTTAGAGTTCTGAAAGGAGCCTGCAGGAACTTCTTGTCCATAACCTCTTGTGCAGAGGTATGATGCCTTGACTCCATGGGAAGGTGAGAGGCTTGACAGGGAATAAGGCAACCCATAGTTTCTTGTGGCTTAGCTTTGCTCAGTCCATACAAAATGCTTGCTGACTTCTAGGAAGGATAAAACTCAGGCTTGTAATTTCTGGGATCTAAACTAAAAAGAAGAAGTAAATAGTTCTGATATCCAGAAAAGAACCCCAAAAATGAGGTGTCCCAGATCAGTTAGCTGCTGACCCATTGAGTAATGTAGAGAAAGTCACTGAACCTTTTCGTACTTCACCTCTGTCCTGGAAAATGGCAATAATAGCAACATTTGAGATGCAGATGGCTTTTCCACCTTGTTCATATTTTTTGCTTTTAACAAATTTTGTGGGTTTTGCACTAAGGTATGCCTAAAACCTGTTAAAACTGCCCACAAAAAGACAGAGATTGTCAATGAAATTGCTGGTAACAACATGCTAGAATCATTTACTCCCACATGTGAGGGGCTCGAAACGAAATCAAAATTCTAACTCAGACACATGAGCCCAACTCTTCTCCTGTAAACATTAATACCTTAGCTGCCAAGCTCTTGGCTATTCTAGGTCAGTCCAGCCTCATTCTAGTGTGGAAAAGACCCTTCTTCTTTCAGATAAAGATTTTTTTATTAAAAGTAACTCTAGCCCTGCAAAAAATAATAGTTTCCTGATAAGAAGCTATTCTATTCAAACAGTCTTCCCTATTCCAGACAACATTTTGCAGCTTCCACTTTGGGACAGTCTCATCTGGTCACTGGGCTTTTCAATGATGCTTCAGTTGAAGTGCATAGGAAACATACTGTAAACTCTTTGCTGCCAGTGTCATTTGAGTACTGCACTTATCTCAGGCAACCTAAGTCTTGTGGGATGCCCCTTGTTTCTAATGCAGAACACAAGAATAAATCAGAAATAACAAAACTGAACACTGAAAGATACTTGCTGAGAGCCACATGGGACCACTGTTGTGGATGCCTCTTCCACTGGGTGAAAAGTCAGGGACAGCACAGCTGAACAGAGAAACATGGTGAGAAAATCTTTGTATAGCATCAAAGAAAGACACCTAAAAATAGCCCAAATCTTTTTTCTCTACTTGTTTAAATAAATCATCTTTCTAAGGAGAACTGACACTTTGCAACCTCACAGCCATATTTATAGGAGGTGGCAATAATTTTCAAGAATGGTCTAAGCTGGGAGGGAAGTAATTGATCTGGAGGGCCACAACAGATTGGTGATGACTGATTTAAACTGCAATGTGGTTATCTGAGATTAAATAGCAGGGAACTTTATAAAAATGTCAGTTGAGAAAGAGAAAAGGCTTTGAGGAGGTGCGAAGGATTCAGAGAGCTTTAGATGCATCAAGTCAAGGCTTGTGATCGCTTCTGACATAAGGCTTCTCCAGCATTGTTTGCAGCCCTGACAGATGCCAAGGATGTGTCCAGGCTTCCCTCAGCGATGCTTTAGCTCTGCCTCCCTGCACAAGGGGATGCAGTGTTATACACCATGGAAAAACAGCCTGTGACATCCAAGCATTTGAGGATCTGTCCTTTTCCTACCCAGGGTAAGACTTCAGAGCCACTGGTGTTGGTGTGGTCCAGATGATTGTCATCCACAGGAAGAGCTAAGCAAATGTCCCAGGTGCAGCCTGCCAGTGTCCCTGCTCTATGGACAAGACAAGAAAGAGATTTGTTGTTATCTTCAGGAGGCTCCATCCCATGTCTACCCTGTACAGATCACACAGGTCTGGGCTGGGATCCTAACTATACAGCAAAACCACTGCAGTAAATGCAATGAAAAGCTGTCCTGCACGACACATCTCCCTTGGGGGTCCTGTTCCTGGAGCTTCAGCAGCTCCAAACAGTTTCCATCATAACAGCTCCCATGTTTCCACTAAGGCTTGAAAATAAGGAAAAGCCAGCCATGCCCAGGGAAAGTGAGCCCACAAGAAGTTTTGAATATAAGTGAAATATAAATATCAGTGTCCTGTACTGTCACAGCAAGCACTGCTCTAAGCCATGTACATCTGTCCCTTTTATGTATTTTAAGGTCACCCTTAGGCCAGCAGACCATGTTGTGTTTCAAGAGCTGCCATTCATTGTCAGGCACTCACTGTCCAAGGAAGGGTAGTGAAGAACCCAACAATTTCAATGAGCAAGTTTTCTTGTGTGATGGGAATCATTTATTCAAGCCTATTTCTAAGATGGGGAGGATTCTAGAGACAAATTTTACTTTAGCTGTTAAAAATATTCACTTTTATTAGAAATTTTTATCAGAGTAATATTTTACAGCCTGTAAAGTCATTCCTCCTGGAGATTTTCAACAGTGGGAATTTTATTCCATGTGCTTTCATGCTCTACACACTGAAGGGAGAAGGAAGACATCAGAGATCAGGGCATATTGAAACAGGCGTAAGAAAATATGTGCACCTCTCCTCTTCCTCTCCTTATAGTATACTGTAAAATGCTGCCTCCTAGAGACTCTGAGCCTCTCCCAAGTTTCATGGCTCTCTCTCTTTGTGAAATTGAACTGCTGCTGCAGCTGCTACCTCCTCCCTTCATTTTCACTCGCAGTTCGGGCTCAGTGGTGGGAGGGAATAGTGGCGTTCATCATCACAGCCATAA
The DNA here is from genome assembly GCA_013399945.1 of Ploceus nigricollis. Lineage (NCBI taxonomy): Eukaryota > Metazoa > Chordata > Aves > Passeriformes > Ploceidae > Ploceus > Ploceus nigricollis. Next base: position 540,630 of record VXBC01001745.1, on the reverse strand, counting down.
AAACTTTTAAAGAGATACAAGAATGCCACACCTCAGACACCATTTCTCCTCCTGCTAAAGAGCCTGCCAAACAGAAGGTTGTCTTGTGAAGAAGAATGGAGGGATGCAGCAGGTCATTTGATATCATTGGCTAAGGTGACATTTCTGTTTGCATAGCTGGTCCCTCAGAAGGCCACTGCCAGGCACACTGCATTTAGGGGTTTCCTGCAATGTAGTGGTGGGAAGACAACAGGCTAGAAGAGGTAAATCCATCTGCTTAATTGGACCCTACAGAAGGACAGTGGAGAGATTAACTTATGGAAAACAGAAGCAAGCTGCTGCAGACTTCTGCTATCGGACAACCATTAATTGTGTTTGGAGACCCAGCCCAAGCTCGTGCATAGCAGATGGGTGTCCAGCTGCCACTTGGACTTGTAAGCACCCACTCTGTTGTGGCAAGCACAGGCCATGATTAGTGCTAACCGTGCCATGAAGTGGTTGCAAATGGAATTAAAACATGTCATATGCATAGCCACTGCTGTCATTGCTACGGCTTTTGGGGAAGAGAGTGAAGAAAAGGCCAAACACAGCACAAGAGAATCCCTGAGAGACACAAAAGCTCAGACATTTGTAACTCCCAGCTGGAAAGTTGAGTTGTTGAAAGGAGACTGTGGTTTTAAGGAAGCTCACTAGATAAATCTGACAGGGTGATAAAAACAGTTTGTGTTTTTGCTCCATCTCCAGCAGCACCCATGTTATTCCCAGCATGGTCATGACTTAGGTCTCAGCCTCCATCTGCCTGCTTAGGGGAGATAATTTCATTGTATCAGCTATCACAGATGTGCACAGCACTGCTAACCTGCTGCAGCAATGTTTCATGGCATCGGTCAAACTCAGCAATATTCCTTTACGTGCACTTATCTGACTGACAGCCTCTGCCCTGCCTTCCACATCAAATCCTTTTAAAGACCTATAAAACACCCAGTGATGCTGCCTGAGGCTATCCTCAAAGGCACTTGGATCAAATTGTTAGAGTATTATTCAACATGTCTAATTTAAGGTGTCTGCAAGGAAGCATTTTATGACTCAGTGGGTTGCTCTGGGTAATCCTGAAAGTCACAAAGGGAAATAAATACCTTTAGGACCTGATCTGTTTCATTGTTTTAGACATTTACATAACCATGAGGTAACTAGCACTGTGTAAAGGGAGGTTGCACATCCAGACATCTGACTTAGAGGAAGATGTCCACATCTGGTCAGCTGCATCCCACCCACTGTGACTAAAGGGAGAGAATACATCATACTTACTCACATTCAAAATTTATACCATCCAAAGCCTTCTGCCAAAACCAGCAAACCTCTTCCTTCACACGAAGAGACAGTTCTCAGTGTTTTGTGGTTCTTGTTTACTCCTTGAAACCTGAAGAAATCAGAAACTGTAAGTGCAAGGAAGTCTTGCAGGAGTGCACTAAGGAGTGCAATGTCAAACATCACACAAGACCATTTTCAGTACATGAAGGCCCAACTTCCACTCACAGCTCCTGGCTGATGGTTCCAGGCCCTTTATTCACTCACTCGCTAAAAACTTCATTAAAGTTCCATATAACAACAATGGATAGAATAAGGGAAAAGAAAAAAAGGCAGGCTTTGCTCAGAAACATGGTTTGAATTGTTCTTACTAAAGCACAGTCAAATGCTTTGCCAAAGCAAGGCGGAATAAACCTACAGCTAGTATTTAAAATACCCCAAGTGACTAGACAGTACTTGACCCAGCAGGACTGCAGCTTGAGGTTACTGTCAGCTTGTAGCCTAGAAACTATTTAGGTGTAAATATGAAGATAAATAATTCATTTTCATTGCAAAGAGCAAAAGTGGTTTTTGTGAATTAGTTGAATTTACCAAAATTCTTTCATTTCATACAGAATGAAGTGATATATGTAACAACATATAATATTTGTAGCACATTTCTGCTGTGAATTTGCCTAGAAAGTTTACTAGAAGGAAAAGCAAGAAAAATATATCCATATTGAATTTGACAGGCAGGGACTTTTCCATGCTCCATGACTCCAATTATTTCACTTGCATTTGAACAGAATGAAAAAGCTGCAGAAGACTTAAAATTGACTAAAAACTCATGTCTTCCAACAGTTTTCTGGAGTGTCTCTAGGCACTAATACGTCTGAGCTTCACTTCAGTGCTTCACTGGGGGTTTTGATGGTAACATGTAATTGTTGGTTCATTCTGGCCTGTGGCACCAGACCATTGTGGTCCACTCTCATCTAACTAATAGTGCCTTCTCCACATCCTGATTTTTTTGCTGTTGTAGTTCTTACACTACTGGTTGCTAAATATGTGGTATCTGCCATATTTTAAGTCCTGCAGAGAATCATAGAATATCTTGAGTTGGAAGAAACCCATAAGGATCAACTCTGTAAGTGCAACACCGTACAGACCATTAATTTATATAACAGACTTGATTCTGTGCCATCTCTCATCTGGAAGTGATGCAGTCCCTTTGCAGTGGAACAGACCTGTAAATGACAGGGTTGCCTGGGCTGGCTCCCTAGACAGCTCATGCCACCCTCTCACGTGCACACACACGTGGTTTGCACCATGGAAAGAGGAGATATGCTGCACACTGGCTTTGATCTGATCCTATGGGAAAGAGCATGAGACAGCAAATTAGAGCTGAGTTTAAGTCTTTGGGGATGGTGGTGATGTGACACTGTGCTGGATGGAGCCTTGCAATCAGGAGAGCAGCACCAGGGTGCACAAGACACCCCAGACAGCCCTGAGGGATCACTGTGCTCTGCTCCTGCTCTGCTCCCAGTCGGCCATGCAGCGCTGGCATGGACCTTGCTGACTGTGCCGGGTTTGCTGCTGAGGTGCTGAGCACAGAGTTTCGGGGCTACCACGCCCCCCTTCAGCCCCAGACCAGGGGAGCTTCATGCACCACTGAGTCAGCCATTCCCTCTGGCCTTTAGCTGAGGGCCCACAAAATTAAAAGTCTCTCTGCTGTGTTGACAGCTGGAATCGTTTTGGTTGTGACTACCCTCCGGCATCACACTGCTTTTCTGACTATTCTGACTAGAGGACACTAAACAAAACTCAGCTGAGTGCTTCAGACTACAAACAGCTCTGTGAAACCAGAGTGCCCCTGACACACAGCCCTGGGTAACTGCCATCATTCATTCTCAAAAGCCAGCTTCAAACAGCACCATCTATGTTTGATACACCCTTTCCAAACATCAGGCTTTATTTTTGGGAGCACACAATACCCTGGGTCTGTATTAAAGAGCTCATTGTTCAAGTTCACAGGACTTAATAAATATGTCCCAATCTTCAGCTTGCCATTTTAAAGGAAATATTGTCAATTATACAGATAAAACTAGGAAAAAATTGCCTCACACTTCATCTGCCTATGATTAACAAACTACACCCTGCACTGAACTGGAGAAAGGGCACCATCCAGCCTGGCTGTTTTGGGAGCTCCTGGAAAGGACATGTGTCTTGGAACTTCTGCATAACACTTGGCAGTGCACACCATTGCTCCAAGTGCTCCTCTGTGTGGGGACAAGTGGCACAGCCACCTCTTCCCCACCTGCATGGATCCATGTGGAGCTTCATGCTGAAGCTCTTTCCCCATCTTGTGCCTCCATGGGAAGCCAGTGTGGGAGGTGCTGGTGTGCTGCAGTCCAACACGCCTGCTGTCTGCAGCGAGCTCTACCCAGCATTTATTTCCTGAATAATTTATTTCCTGAATATTCTCTACCTCTGGCATTATTCAGCTAGATCCCTGCCTGGTGGAGACAAGTGTGCGGACATGAGGGAAAGGGCTGAAAATCTATTGCAGTAAAGTTTTCTGGTGAGAGGAGTGCCATAGGCAAAAAAGGGAAAACACACCAGAGACGTAGGGTGCTGAGAGAACAGCGTGCTTTGCTGAAAGAAAACTAAGCCAGTTTCAGGGTCTCAGCTCTAATTTTTTAGAAATTCTGTAACACCATTGAAAAGGGCATACTGTGAGAACTGCAGTCTGCTACTGCATCTCTGCAGCACTGTCTGCCTCCAAGATCAAGTGGGCAAAAGCAGCTTACACTCCAGGCAGCAAGGTACAGGTTCTGCAGAAGATGAGAATGAGCCCACATTCACACATTCACATAGTGACCTTCAAAACAAAACTCTTTTCTTTAGCCTGTGTTGATGGGAGGAAGGAAGGAAGGAAGGAAGGGCATGGAGAACATGAACACTGGAGACTAATGATGTAGGAAAACTGAACAGAAAAAAGGTGAAAGATTAATAAAATTAATACATTAATAAGATTAATAAATTAAAATATAAGGAGGAAAGCCTTTAAGCATGGTTACAGAAGTATAGGCAACCTTATTCTTTGTGCAGAGTTCTGGATAAATGGGTAAATCTGATTAAAAGCCTAGGGAGAGAGATAACCTCGTCCAGAAGGAAAAAAAATCGAAGAAGTTTTCCTTGTTTATTGGCAATGTTATGCTGATTCTACTTTTCCTCAACTATTCCAAAAACTTGCTTTATGGTCATTGTTTCTATTAATTTGTGTTCTTTGCATTGAAAACCAAGAGAATGACTTCACCGTAGAGACAAGGGGACAACTCTGGGCCACCTGGAAATTTTGCTGTCTCTAGTGGAGAAGGTTTAAATAGTGAGAGAAGCTTTACAGCACAACACAAGCAGAGAAACAAGACACTCCATCTTGGGGAGATGACATTTGCCAAGTTCTAGGCTTGTTATTGATGTCCTATCAGATACAACCACACCAGATTATCCTGGCAGGAATGGTAACATGCAGCACAGAAGGTGCAAACAGTTATTTTAACTCACTGCAGGAACACATGCACTCACACACTACACATTTTGAGGATGTTATCCTGCGGAAGGGACACCTATCAGCTAAAGATAGGCATAAAGCATTTGGAGCCTTCTCAACACACGTCTGCCCCAGTCATTTTTATACACAAACAAGCTACTTCATGAAAACAAAGGTCTGAACTCAGATGAGTATTTATTGACCACACACCTAATTAAAATGCTGGTTTTGCTGCTGAAGCAACTGACTCATGAAAAGAGAAGAAGGATTAAAAATCAAGAACTTTTGAACTGAAGGGTTAGAAAAGCAAAGACTCATGAAATCACAGTAACTCTGAGTAAATGTCTTGTGTGAATGCTAATTCTTGCCACGGAAAAAATACATATAACATCAACTACAGCAACAAGTTAAAACATGCATGCTTTAAACTTACAAACAAACAAAACCCCTCCAAAACCACCCTGAACCCTATACAGTGCTGTAATACTTGGGTATATATTCCCAAGGAATAGTTTTTATCAGACAGTAGCTGCATTACATTTTCTCAAATAAATAAATAAACCACATGTCTTTCTATTGCTTCATGAAAACAAAGTTACGTAAAAGCCGGTTATTTGCAGCATAACCTTTCTGAAGAAGCCTCAGCTGATGTCAGGTAGTTATTTGTCACCCGAATCTAATACTTTCCGCGCTGTGCCAAGTCATTTTCATGGGATCTGCAGGGTGCGATGCGGATCAGGAATACCTTTGCCATCCGTCACTGCTGAAAATCACCAGAGCTGGATCCATCTGCCTGTGTTTACCAGGCAACCAGAGTCGCGTTGCTAATGCGAAGGTCGCCCCATGTGAACCCATCAATCAGCAGGCTGGCGGTTTCAGCCCTCCACCAATATCAGAAATAAATTCAAGGGAACAGTTTTTAACCCCTCACTGCTCCTAAAGGGCCTCTTCATCTCTCCTTCACGGAAGCAATTTTCGAAGTCCCATCCAAAGTGACATTCTGTGTGGAACTTCAATACCATGTGTATGAGATACACCTGTGACCTGCCCACTCAAAAACCTGCTGAATACAGCTCAAGACAGGCAGTGTAGCTAAATGAGCTGTAACTGCTGGATTTAAATGCCAAGAAAACTCCTACAGTATATGTTCTAAACTGATCACCAGCTATACTAAGAATACGTTAAACAATCCAACTCAAAACATGACGCTACATTTAATGAAAAGTAGCTTTCAATTTTATATAAGGAGTAAGTGTTTACTGTGTTTGTTTATTCCTAATTTGATTTTTTGGAGATGTCTAGGTCAAGATTACAAATTTAGTCAGCTGCTCAGTCATGCTTTAAGCTAATATGCTATGTGCCTTTCTGCTCTGTACAGATCCATGCCTTCATGCTCTTTTTGTGATTGAAGCTAGTCAAACTAATTAATTCAAAAATTATTTCTATTTCTAAATTGTCTTCAGGCAGACTGGGATTTCCACTTATTTTGTTCTTGTCTGAAATTGTTCAATGGATTCTTTGTCCAAGCATACCTCAGACCATAAACTCCTTGTCACTGACCTGCAGTGGCTGATCCAACCATCTCATGTTCCCACTACTGGACCTGGGAGAATTGTGTGTCTGTGTGTGGGTTGGAGCCCTTGACAGAGAAGGAAGGAGTTTGGAAAAGGTATGTGCTACTAAGATACACAACTGCAAAACCTGAAGAAGCTTATCTTAGAGCTTGTGGAAAATAAACATAGCTAAAAAAAAAAGACAAGGTCTTCATGTACCACTGAAGTATATTCACCTCTGGGCAATAGTTCATAATAACAGCTTAAATTTCCCAACTAGCTGATGTGAAAAAATTTAACTGAAACTGCAGGAGTTAATTTAGACTGGGGGCAGTTTACTAGGTGGACCCTGGCCTGAACGCTGACTTTATAAAATTTTAACCCTATTAAAATGTCCTGTATCATTCAGTTAAACAGCTGAGACAACCTATATCATAGACAGAGCTAATAAAAGCTGGTCTTTTAAGAAGTTCAAACCCGTTGTGTTCCCAGTCAATTTGTGTGGAGACAGTTAACTATGAAATAATACATAGCCTTTCCCTATGTGTCTTAGATTATTTCAGTACTTGTTTTTATTTATTTGGTTTTTGGTAACACTGTTTTAAATAATTTGCTCTTAAGATTTATAATAAAAAATGGAGCAATCAATTGAAAGTCACCTTGTTTTGAGAAAAACAACACTGTGTTTAGGTGGTGGCAATTTTGTGAAAGCTTCTGAGAAATAAGTGCTTTGCAGCGTGGTTTTTGTAGTGTCTGTCACTCATGCTCGAGACCATTAGCTTACATCAATTCTCGCCTGTATCGTTCCTCTAAAGCATTGCAATGGGAAGTGATTTTGGCTTCTTAGCTGTTTTGTTGCTCCCACAAAATCCAGTGACAAGTCATCAGAATGCCTGTGATGAGATGGTGGTCTCAGCAGCTTTCTGCAGTGGCAGGGATGACAGTGTGAGGTGCTAATACAAGTCAGTGATTAATGGGATATAAGAACCCAGATAGATTAGAATGGATTAGGCATGCATATGCTTCATTTAAATTTAAACCTTCACCAAAAAAAAAAAAAAAATCCTGTGTTTTTTTGCCTTGCCAGACACACCAAGCTATTCTAAGTCTCTGGCTTTCCAGTGTCAGGGAGCTTTATCTGTAGCCTGACAAAGCAGAGTCTCTGGAACTGAATTCTTTTTGTCTACTGCCTATTTTATACCTGTTATGGCAGCAGCAAAGAGAGAGAAAAGAACCAGCGGCAGGTTCCAGAGTGGACCTATTGCATGTTTCACTGGTGTAAGCAAAGGTGGGATTTGAATCAACCAACCCATGTAAGCAGTCACTCCTGATCCAGTATTAGCCAGCTGAGAATAATCCATGCTGCAGCAGCAGCAGTAGCTCAGTGCCGTACTGTGAAAATCAGAGAAAATTCAAGCTGTAGCACAGATGTACTCACTGTGCCTCATTTCCCCACAGCTGAAATGGGGCTGCAGTGCTTAGCAGTTTGCAGTTGGTAGGAACCTGTGGTTAGAACTGTAGGAGTCCATGGCTCTGTGTTATCATGCACTGGGACAACAAGTGATCTCCTCCTTACAGACTCTTCCAAAGATTTTCTTTTCCTGTAGAACCCCTAAGACAGTCCTTTTATGAGCTAGAATTTCCTGTTCTCCTACTGGTTCATACATCCACCTCAACAAAGCTGGGTCAGTGGAAGCACAGTTTAAGCTGCCTCTTCCTTCCTGAAACAAAATGCTGAGCATCTTTGTATTATTTTTGTGGACATTTTAGTTTGAAATACCCTGGGGTTTTATTTTTAAAAAAGTCCCGTGCATTTTCTTTTTTTGTGCCAAATCATGCTCTCCCTTTCCCTCTCAGTGCTTAAATACCAAGTGGCTTTAATGGAGTTGCTGAGATAAGGAACATAGAAGATTACTGTCTTGCCTCAAACACAGCTCCTCACATGAGCGAGAGAAGTGTGCTTTGGCCTTTAGACATTTTTCCCTTTCCTGCTTCAAGGTCTTGGCAAACCACTGCTGAGCCAGAATCCTTCATCTCCAACACACTCTAATCTGACATTGTTTGATTCCAGGAGAATGCTGAGGGACCTACTCTGAGAAACCTGGCTCAGTCAGAGGTAGAAGCACATCCATAAGCACCTTGGCTGGGTATCCTACCATGGCTAATACAAAGGAGTTCATGGATGTGTATTGGGATGACTGCTGGCGATTCTGTGTGGAGATGTGGTTCCAGTATCATGATGACCTTTGCAGCCTGGAGGGAAGAGGGAAGCAAAGGGAAGAGAGAGCAATAGAAGCATTTAGAAGTGAATTAGTTAAAAAGTTCCTCTCCATGTGAACCTGTCAATCTTCAGTAGAGGATTATGCCCACTGGGGTGAGTAAGCCCAGGCGTGCACACGCACACACACACACAAACACACACACACAGGCTTTCACATAGTATCACTAAGACCTTGTGGTTAATTATAGCTCTGAGTCTGACAGAGAAAAATTAGAGGGGAGAGGGACAGCTGCGGGATCCCGGGGCGTAGGGTCTGATTTCCAAAGTAATCTGCAGCCCACCAAGGATCTTCACTTTGGAAAAATAAAGTTCAGCCATTTCTAGTCCCTGCCTGCTGCTTTTCCATTGCCTCATGCGTGCCGTGAGCCTCTGAGCTCCTAGCAGGGTCCCCATAGCAGCAGCCTGGCCCGTGCTAAGCAAGGGTGGCTTGTGCCAATGAAAAATGTACACAAGTTGGGGCTTCTCAGATCTCCTTTCCTTTCTACCCTGCTTTTTTTTCCCCCTAGCTTGTTGCAGGAGACGAGTCTGTGAGACTAGTGCCAGTTACTTTCTTCCTAGGTCTGCAAATCTCTCCTAAACCTGGAACTAAAATAAGGTGGCAAGTTTTAACCTTTTCTGATCACATGTCATTTGACTCTTCTGGTGTCCAAAGCCAGAAACAATCCTGTTGATCCCACATTTTAAGGATAAGGATAATTCAAGGTCTGTGTATCACAGCTGTTTTCCTTTGGAAAACTGGAGACTTCAGGGAGTCTTGCTGCTTGTCTTGAACCCGCGTGCATGTAATGAACTCATATTACAAAAAACAACCCCAAAAACCCAAAACAAAAATA